>JAREIS010000443.1:0-323102 GCA_030060385.1 Muscicapa striata striata
GAGTCCCTGCCTTGGGTTGCAATGCAGGGAGGAGCACAAAAGTTTGTATTCTATCAGAATCTGTTAGAAACCAGCTAGGGCAGGGATCCTTGTCTCTGTGGGAGATATCCTCTGCTAATGGGCCAGCTTTAAAACCAGCTGGGGCAATCATCTTTATCTTCCCACAGCCCATCCTCCCTCCAGGAGATATCTCCTGTTCATGGCCATTGAGTCCCAGGGCATGGCTGATAAAATTCCATCATCCCATGGGAGATGCTCCAGCCAGGGGAGGAGCCAAGCCTTTCCTACCCAGATAAAAAATGAGATTTGGAATACCAGAACAGCCTTTATTCCACTGGATTCCAGAGGAAAGCCAGACCTTTCCACATCATCCCTGCACCTTCAGAGGAAACTGCACCTTCTCCAGGAGCACTGCTCCAGCTGAGCCACATCTGTCACTGCAGGAGGATGCAGCCATCATTGAATGGCACTGCTGCCAACACCCTGACTGACTGACAGGTGTCAGCTTGGATTCTGACTCTGGCACTGTTTGGGGATTGTTCTTTGTAATACTGCATTTCTATTTTAATTTTCCTAGTACAGAACTGTTATTCCTAATTCCCATATCTTTGCCTGAGAGCCCCTTAATTTCAAAATGATAATAATTTGGAGGGAGGGGGTTTACATTCTCAATTTCAAAGAGAAGCTTCTGCCTTTCTTAACAGACACCTGTCCTTCACACCAGGACACTCCCAGCCCCCAGACTCACGTGCAGGATGTTCCTGACATTGACCACAGTCAGGTTGTGCTGTTTGGCTCCATCCTCCAGGGTTCGATCCAGGGACTCATCCAGTTTGATGTCACAGGACAAGGAGTTTCTTTCTTCTGGGCTCTTCCTTCTCTTTTCCTTTTGCTTGCCTTCCTCCTCCTCTTCCTCCTCTCCACGCCCCTCCCCGTCCTGCTCCTCTGAAAATCAGCAGAAATGGAATGTAAAACCTTGGCTGCAGAACATTGTGAGAGGAGGAGTTTGAAAATAAACACACCTGCAGCTGCTGAAACAGCAAAACTTCCATCAGCTGATGAGAGACCACCCAAACAGAAATGAGAACCAGAAAGTCTTTGAATGATGGATTCAAGCTCTGCAAGAACCTGAGTTCCTCATGCAGTTTCCACCTCCTCCAGAATGATTTTTATAAATGCCTCAGCAGCCTTTTTACACCTTTTTAGCAAAACTTCAGGTATCACACAGCAAGAACAGCTTATGGCTTCTAAGACTTTTAAAAGCATTTTCCTGCTTTGCTGACTCAAGAGAAAGAAAAGAATCATCACTTTCACTGAAGCAGGGCAGTGATTTTTAGGAGCAAAAATTGCAGAGATCAACTCCAGCAAGTTCCACTGGGACACCTGCACTTTACTGAGATTATGGAGCACAAGATGAAAACCTTAAAAAAATCCTGAACATCCCCACCACCTTCACAATTCCAGAGTTTGCTGTATCAGTCACAACATTCATCCAAACAGCCCCAAACCCAAATTTTCCCCTCACTCTGCTGGAACCACTCACCAGCTCTGGTGTTCTTTGGTGGCTTCATTGTGGTGGGATTTCTGGCAGCCACCTGCAGGGAGCTTCTCCCTGAGACTCTGGCACTGCACCAGGGGTTTCACTGGGATAAGGATCCTGAGAACTCACTTCCACCTCTGTGTACAGCTTAGGATTTTCCCTGAAATTAGAACAGCCAGCTGTAGGCAGATACACCCCAGGGACACACAGAGCAAACAGAACCAAAGTGTGTGCTACACCTAACCCTAACAAATCAATTTCTCATTAATTTTTCATTACATTTCCTATTCAAACACACCAAACCAAGTGCAAAATCTAACTCATGATGCAGCTGCACAGGGTTTCTGCTGGAAACAGAGCCAGGCACAGAGATCCCATCCCAGCTATTTCAGCCACACTCAAACCCACCCTGCCACAACCCCAAAAACCAACTGCCAGAACCTGGTGATTTGCTCAAAACATGGTTGTAGTCCCTGTTGTACAAATGTAAGAAGGGACAGGCACAGCCAGGGGTTACTTCCCCCAGCTGGCTGCACCCTTGGGATGCATTTTCACAATAAGCCCAAATGGCTGCAGGGGTGGCTACAAACCCTTCCTCTCTTGTTCTGGGATATCCCAGGCACAGGAGAAATGCTGCTGTGAAGCTGCAACACAAAACCTAAACCTTGATTAAACTTCCATCTTTAAGCACTCATAGGTTCCCAAAATAAGGGTGTAAATCTCTGGAGAAAGTATGGAATAATATCCAGATTTTGCTACTGCATTCCAGCAAACACTGCATGTATTTAGGAGAAATAGAAGCCCACAGGTTCTACAGCTTAGAAAACAACTGGGAACTGTCCTGTTCCACCACTGTCCTGTTCCACCTCCTCCTTTGACAAAAACTCAGCTTTCTGTCAAATCAGGGAGCTCATCACAGCAGCACAAGAACCAGAGACAGCAATTCTCACTGAGAATCACAGAATCCATCAGGTCTGAAGGGTCACAGAGGGTCACCTGCTCAGATGCTCCAATCCCCTCATCTCTGCCATCACAGGGTAAAAACAAGGCCGGACTTTTCCACACAATCCCAAACTGGTTTGGATGGGAAGGGACCTTAAATCCCATCCAGAGCAACGGCAGGGACACCTCCCACTGTCCCAGGCTGCTTCAATTCCAGTTCCAGGGATCAGCAAACATCGGGAACGACCTCATTTTCATTCTAATCTATAACACTTCCCAGGGGGAAAAAAAAAAAAATCCAAACTAAAATAAACAGCACAAAATCCCAGGGCCACAAAGCCACCGCCCCTCCCGGTACCTTCCACCGCCGGGCTGCCGGGGCCTGCGGGGAGCTCCTGCCCGGTGCTCGGAGCCGCTCTCCCGGAGGGTTTCCTCCTCCTTTCAGTGAGGCCTCCCCGGCCCTTTCCCCGCGGGCCTGGCGGAGCCGCCGCCATCGGCAGCGCCGGTCCCGGCGGAGCCTCCGGGCAGCTCCGCGTCCTCCCCCGCGCTCCCTCGGACTCGGCGGCCCCGCCGCTGCCGCCGCCGCTCTGCGCTTCTTGCAGGGCAGCATCTTCAGCGCCAGCGCCATGGCGGCCGCGGGGCCGGTGCGAGGCCGGTGCGCGGGGCCGGTGCGGGTGCGCGGGCCCGCTCCCCGCGCAGGAAGCGGAAGCGCCCGGTGCTCGCTCTGCGCATGCGCAGCCGGGGCCGGTTCCCGGCGGGGCTCCGGTGAGGCGGGGCCGGTTGGGGGCACCGAGCGCGGGCACCGCCATTTTCTCTGTGCGCCGCTGCGAGCCCTCACACTCTCATAGATACGCACACACAAACCCCGACAGCGCCGCGCTGCGCTCGCTGCCCGCCCGCCGCCGCCACCGGGGGTGTCCCCGTGGGGCTCAGCGGGTCCGCTCGGCGTTGCCCCCGCGCTCCCGGTGCCGTCGCGTCCCGGTGGGAGCGCGGCTGAAGCACAGCGGGCACACGCCCCACGGCTCCGTGCCCGGAGCCCCGACAGTTGCCGAGTCACCGCCGGGCGGGGGCCGCCGCGGGCGGGGCGGGGCCGGGCGGGGCGAGCGCCGCAGCGGGACCAGTCGGCAGCTCCTGCATCCCGGCCGCGAGAGCATCCTCCGCACCGGGCCCCGCACCCCGCGGCCCCGGCCTCGGCGGGGCCATGGCCGAGATCACCAGTGTCCACCCTGGCTTCGGTGAGTGCGGCCGGGCCGCTGCGGCCCTTTCGCCCCGGCGGAGCCTCGTGAGGCGCGCCCGGGGCTGGGCCGTGCGCGGCGCCTTCTGCCCGTTCTCGCCGGTCCGGGGCCTCCGCACCCGACAGCCGCGGCCCTGCACCCTCAGCATCCCCCGGCCCTGCTCCCTCAGCCTCCCGCAGTCCCTCAGCATCGCCCGGCCTTGCCCCTCAGCCTCCCGCGGTCCCTCAGCATCCCCCGGGCCTCCTCCCTCAGCATCCCCCGGCTCTGCTCCCTCAGCATCTCCCGGCCCCGCTCCCTCAGCGTCTCTCGGCCCTGCCCCTCAACATTCCCCGGCCTTCCCGCTCAGCATCCCCTGTTCCCTCAGCATCCCCGGCCTCCTCCCTCAGCATCACCCGGCTCTGCTCTCTCAGCATCTCTCGGCCCCTCAGCGTCCCCCGCTCCCTCAGCCTCCCGCGGCCCCTCCGCCCCCGCCGGCCGGCCGATGCCGCTCCTCCGCTCCGCTCCGCTGCTGGGGCGGTGCCAGAGCTCTGCCGGGGGAGCGGGCCCGGTGCCGGCGCTCGGCGGCGGAGCGGGGGCCGGTGCAGGTGCAGACCGGGCCGATGGATGACGTGATGTCTGTGCCGGGCCGCGCCGCCCCGGCCTTTGTTCGCTCTCCCCGGGGCGGCTGCGGCACCGGCACCGGCGCTACAAGGCGGGGCCTGCCCGAGGTTACCGGGGGATGCTCGGGGGGCGGTGGCGGGGCCGGGGCGGGGAGGGGGAACCGGGCCCGGGCGGAGCCGGGAGCGCCGCGGAGCCGATGGAGAAGCTCCAAACCCCGCTCGGCCCCGTGCGGGCCCAGCATCGGGCAGAGCATCGCTCGGGGTTGGGATGGGTTTGGGTGCTCAGGTTTGGGATGGGTTTGGGTGCTCAGGTTTGGGATGGGTTTGGGTGCTCAGATTTGGGATTTTTTTGGGTGTTTAGGATTGGGATGTATTTGGGTGCTCAGATTTGGGATGTTTTGTGTGCTGGGGGGTGCTCAGGTTTGGGATATTTTCACTGCTCAGGTCTGAGATGGTTGGGATGCTTAGGTCTGGGATGTTTTTGGGTGCTCAGGTTTGAGGTGGTTTTGTGTGCTTGGACTTGGGATGAGTTTGGGTGCTTGGGTTTGGGATGTTTTCAATGCTGGGGTTTGGGAGGTTTTTGGGTGCTCAGGTTTGGGTGTTCAGGTCTGGGATGGTTTTGGGTGCTCAGATTTGGAATATTTTCAGTGCTCAGGATTGGGATGTATTTGAGTGCTCAGATTTGGGATGGGCTTTGAGTGCTTGGGTTTGGGATGGGTTTTGGGTTCTGGGGATTGAGATGGGTTTAGGGTGCTCAGATTTGGGATGGGTTTGTGTGCTTGGGTTTGGGATGGGTTTAGGGTGCTCAGATTTAGGATGTTTTTAGGTGCTTGGGTCTGGGATATTTTCAGTGCTCAGATTTGGGATGTTTTAGGTGCTCAGGTTAGGGATGTTTTTGTGTGCTCAGATTTGGGATGGTTTTGGGGTGCTCAGGTTTGGGATATTTTCAGTGCTTAGTTTGAGATGGTTTGGGATGCTTGGGTCTGGGATATTTTGGGTTCTCAGGTTTGGGATGGGTTTGGTTGCTCAGATTTAGGATATTTTTAGGTGCTTGGGTCTGGGATATTTTCAGTGCTCAAATTTGGGATGTTTTGGGTGCTCAGGCTAGGGATGTTTTTGGATGCCTGGGTTTGGGATGGTTTAGGGTGCTCAGATGCAAAGTTCTGCTGTGTTGGAGGGAGGTGTCTGTGGGAGCTGTGCTGCCATTTCAGGTGGACATTGGGTCTGGGGATTGCTCTGATAGCTGCAAAAGCTTCTCAAAATTTGGTTTAGACACTTTATCTTATAATTCTCAGCTGTAGGGAATTATGGAGACAGGACTAATGGATGGAATGATTACATAAATAGGAACATCATGGGAGCCAAATGTAAGACTTAAAATAATATTTAGAGGTGAAATAATTTTTAAAGTTACAATACTTCAGTGAGAGAAAAAAATTATTTGGTGTTTTCTGGTGTCACTGTTGGGTGCTGCTTCTGAAATTGTCCCATCAGAGGTGCAGGAAATGAAGGTACAAGAGCTGATCCTGTGAGAGCACAATAGAAACAAAACACACATCAAGAAATAAGAATAAGAATAAGAATAAGAATAAGAATGAAGTTTCAGCATTTTTCTTACTCATCCACCAAAGCCTTTTAAGCTGAGCTGTCTCCAAATGAGCTGTTAAAGACCATTTGCATCATATCAAAGACATAATAAATAACACACTGAAGTTGTTTTTTTGGGGTGTTCTTTGTCAATATTATAAATTCTTGCTTTAGTTAATTTAACCCCAGGCTCTGCAGTGAGACCTGGGGCAGGTTTCTCTGTGCAATCACCACAGCCAGAGATTCCAGCTGCAGGTCAGAAAGGCTCCTGGCTAACTAAAAGTGGTTTTTCCAGTTTTGGGAGCAGGGAAAATCATCTTCCCTGAGTCTGTCAGGTGCTCAGTTTACAGCTTGTTATCCTCAGTGATGGTGATGTGGGAAGAAGAGAGAAAACCCAAACTCATGGTGCTCTCTGTAGCTCCAGGGGTGAAGTTGAAGATTATTTCCTCCTGTTTGTGGCACAGAATGAAGAGGAAAATGAGACAAGTTTATATTTTTTTAACCAGCTGTCTGCTTTGGGTCCTGCCAGAAGTGCCATGACAAAGGTTTTTGGTAAAGGAGTGGTTTTGTACAATTTGTGAAAAAAAAAGAGACATAGGGTTAGAGGGCTTTTAGTTTGTTTGTTTGCTTCCAAAAAATAAAAGAAAATGGCTTTAAATCCAGGAATACAAGAACATGAAGAGCCTGGCTCTACCTTCCTAAAACCTCCTATCAAGAAAGTGAAACAGCAAAAAATCTCCTCCTTTTCCTCCCCTTTTCAGACAAAACAACCCAAAAAATCTCCTCCTTTGCCTCCCTTTTCAGACAGAACAACCCCAGCTCTTTTTACACCTCCTTCTCTTCCCTGTGCTCTCCATCCTCCACCCACCCAGGCTTTCAGTCCTCTCAGAATTGCTGGAGAATTTCAGTGCAGTGTTCTGGGGAGCTCAGCACAACTGGTTTTATTCTGTGCCTTGGTAAAACTTCTCCAAAGTCATCCATTAGCAAATAAACAGATCAAAATGAACGGGGTTTTTTTTTCATTTTCATTTTTATTTTTATTTTCATTTTTATTCTGTTTTGCCATTACTGATTAACACAGTTGGCATAAAATCTAGAAAATATCAGATAATCCCTAAATCTAAGCTCAGGATTTTCTGTCTGTTGGTTTGAATTTCCATGGGAGATTTCATGTTTATCCTTGACCTCAGCCACAACCATTTCAGGGCAAAGGGATATTTTTAAAAAATTGTTAATGAAGGATACCTCAGATGCAGCATTATGGCCATATTTGTGACTCCCTCCCTGTTGTGAAAATAGAATTGTGTAACATTCCTCAACAGAGCATTAAAAAAATCAAAGAAAATTCTTCCTGCACATCAAGAGCCCGCGTTCCTATGGAGATGCTGCTGATGCAGGAGCTGGCTTTGGCAAGATAAGGCAATCAACAGTTTGAGATCCTTAGCTCATGGAACACAGGTCAGGCGTGCCTTAGGAGTGGGAGAAGTAAATTTAGAAATAGAAGAGATGTCTGGGGAAGCTGTGCAAGGCAGAGCCCAGGATGAAGAGCAGATCTGCAGCCAGGTGTGCTGGCTCCTGTCCTGGTTTGAAGGACAGGTGTCTGCCAGTAAAGGCAGGAGCTTCTCTTTGAAATGGAGAATGTAAACCCCCTCTCCACTAAATTATTGTAATTTTGAAATTAAGGGAAAGATTTAGGAATTAGGAATAACAGTTCTTTACTAGGAAAATTAAAATAGAAATACAGTATTACACAGAACAATCCCCAAACACTGCCAGAGTCAGAATCCAAGCTGACACCCATCAGTCAGTCAGGGTGTTGGCAGCAGTGCCATTCAATGGTGGCTGCATCCTCCTGCAGTGGCAGATGTGGCTCAGCTGGAGCAGTGCTCCTGGAGAAGGTGCAGTTTCCTCTGAAGGTGCAGGGATGATGTGGAAAGGTCTGGCTTTCCTCTGGAATCCAGTGGAAAGAAGGTGCCTTGGTGTCCAAAATGTCAGTTTTTATCTGGGTAGGAAAGGCTTGGCTCCTCCCCTGGCTGGAGCATCTCCCATGGGATGATGGAATTTTATCAGCCATGCCCTGGGACTCAATGGCCATGAACAGGAGATCTCTCCTGGAGGGAGGATGGGCTGTGGAAAGATAAAGATGATTGCCCCAGCTGGTTTTTAACAGGAGATATCCCCAGGGAGATAAAGATCACTGCCACACCTGGTTTTTCACACCTGTCCCATGAACAGGAGATAATTCCCACAGAGATAAGAATGGCTGCCACACCCAGTTTTTAACAATGGCCCATTAACAGGAGATATCTCCTGGGTGCAGGGTGGGTCATGGGAAAGGTAAAGATGACTGCCCCAGCTGGTTTTTAACACCTGGCCCATGAACAGGAGATATCTCCTGGAGGGAGGATGGGCTGTGGAAAGATAAAGATGATTGCCCCAGCTGGTTTAAAGCTGGCCCATTAGCAGATAATGTGTGCCATGGAGATCAGGGTCACTGCCCCACCCAGGCCCAACAGATGGTGACAGAATTCACATTTCTAACCACATAAATTCAATGCAGCTCCTCACTGCCTTGTCTCCCCATAGATGTGTCTCCTGTGGTGGCAGGACTCATTGGAGCCACTGTCCTGGTGGTTTCTGTCTCAGTCACAGTCTTTGTGTGGACATGCTGTCACCAGCAAGCAGAAAAGAAGCACAAAACCCCCCCGTACAAATTCATTCACATGCTGAAAGGCATCAGCATCTACCCGGAGACCTTGAGCAACAAGAAGAAAATCCAGCGGATCCGGAGAGACAAGAACGGCACGGCCAGGGAGGGGGGCAGGGGGAACCTGCTGCTGGATGCTGCTGAAGCTGGGCTGGGGGGCCCTGACAAAGCTCTGGATGGACCCCCCCAAGTGGAGCAGCTCCCCATCAAACCAGATTATGGAGATGAACTGAGCCCAGATCAAAGCCTCACTCCAGGAGGGAGTAAAACCTCCTCTCCCTCTTCCCCGGGTGATGACGTCATGCTGGGCGACCTGACGTTCTCGGTGGACTACAACTTCCCCAAAAAGGCTCTGGTGGTCACCATCCAGGAAGCTCACGGGCTGCCCGTGATGGACGAGCACAGCCAGAGCTCTGACCCTTACATCAAGATGACAATTCTGCCCGACAAGAGGCACCGAGTCAAGACCCGCGTGCTCCGCAAAACCCTGGAGCCGGTGTTCGACGAGACGTTCACGTTTTACGGCATCCCCTACAGCCAGCTGCAGGACCTGGTGCTGCATTTCCTGGTGCTCAGCTTCGACCGCTTCTCCCGCGACGATGTCATCGGCGAGGTGATGGTGCCCCTGGCGGGGGTGGATCCCAGCACCGGCAAGGTCCAGCTCACCAGGGACATCCTCAAAAGGAACATCCAGGTGAGTGCCTTGTGCCATTGCTCTGCCTTGGAGCTTTCATCCTGGGGGTTTAACAAGTAGAAATGATGCAGATCCTCTGCCAATAGCCTGGTTTTCCCTAGATGCAATTTTTTTTTAACAAGCAGGAGTAATGCAAATCCTCAGCCTGGTTTTCCCTAGATGCATTTTTTTTTTAACAAGCAGGAGTAATGCAAATCCTCAGCCTGGTTTTCCCCAGATGTGGTTTTTTTTTTAACAAGCAGGAGTAATGTAAATCCTCAGCCTGGTTTCCCCAGATGCATTTTTTTTAACAACCAGGAGTAATGCAGATCCTCAGCTATCAGCCTGAGTTTCCCCAGATGTGTTTTTTTTTTAACAAGCAGGAGTAATGCAAATCCTCAGCCTGGTTTCCCCAGATGCATTTTTTTTAACAACCAGGAGTAATGCAGATCCTCAGCTATCAGCCTGAGTTTCCCCAGATGTGTTTTTTTTTTAACAAGCAGGAGTAATGCACATCCTCAGCCTGGTTTACCTCAGATCCTTTTTTGTGTGTGGTTTAACAAGCAGGAGTAATGCAAATCCTCAGCCTGGTTTTCCCTAGATGCATTTTTTTTTAACAAGCAGGAGTAATGCACATCCTCAGCCTGGTTTTCCTCAGATGCATTTTTTGTGTGGTTTAACAAGCAGGAAAAATGCACATCCCATCTGGTTTTCCTCATATGCACTTTTTTTTTAACAAGCAGGAATAATGCAAATCCTCACTCATCAGCCTGGTTTTCCCTAGATGCTTTTTTTTTTTTTTTTTTTTTTTTTTTTTTTTGGTGTAGTTTTAGTTGGGCACTTCTCTGCTGTGTGGTGATGACAATTGGATAAAGTTTTGTTTGGTGCAAGAAAAAAAAGGCAAATTCCCATCTCCAAATAAAAGCTGATATGATAACAGGATATTCATTGAAAAACCTCAGTGAGACAGGGAGATTGTTCTTCAGTTCTTACATTATGATAAAATAGCTAGCTGGTTCAAAGGTTTTTTTTTGTTTGGTTTTTTTTTTTGGTTGTTGTTGTTTTTTTTTTTTTTTTAGTGCATTGACTGGATCTCTTAGAAGCAATAGATTAAAAATAGATTATAGATTAAAATAAAATAATAGATTAAAAATATTTCTTTTAAATCATTTTAAGCAAGGATGCAAATTATTTAACACCTTAAGACCAGAAAAACCTTAAAACTCTTCATAACATCCTCACCCCCCAAAAAATTCTCTCCTTGGCTGTTGTATTCTTCTGTATCCAAGGAACCAAAATTCCAAACATTTCCCTTCCAGGAACTTGCTTTCTTTTTTGTTCTCCTCCTGAATTTTTTGCACTAGCAGCAAGTTCCCAGCAGCTGGATTTCCAACACAGGATAATCATCATTCTGGGATTCCCTGTATTTAAAAAACTCCTGTTCAACACCCAGAAACCACTGGGAAAAAAAAAAAAAAAAAAAAAGAACCGCCCCAAGAAAATGAATATTTTCCACTCTGCATTTTTCCTGCTGAGCTGAGCAGAGGAGCATTGACAGAACTTCACCTCAGAGCACTGAAAAGAGGAAAAAAAGAGAAAAATCCTTTACCTGGGGCCTCAGCACCCTTTGCTCTGCCAGATCCCACTCCCTGGTGGGGCAGGGGGAAATTTGAGAGAATTTGGGGCAGGGCCCAAAGTTCTGGCAGAGCAAAACTTTGATTTTCCATATTTCTGTGTCTATTTCTAGGCTTTATTCTACAGAATCCAAAGAATTCTGATTTCTAGAATCTCTAGGGTTTATTCTATTGAATTTTCTATATTTCTAATGTGTATTCTGTAGAATCACAAGAATTCTGATTTTCAGAATCCCCCAAGGTTTATTCTATTGAATTGGGCAGCTCTGGGAGTGACACCACACTTCACCTTGACAGCAAATAAACTCCATCTCAATTAGTGCCAGCCCAGTGGAAGTTAACACACACCATCTGGAACCCCAAACTAATTATCTTAATGGTATGTTAATGCAGTGGTGCTCTCTGAAAGGATGCACAGCAGCTTTCACTGGGATCTGACATAAAACCTGCTCTGGTTTGCTTTTTCTTTTTTCCTTTTTCCTCTTTTCCTTTTTCTTTTTTCCTTTTTCTTTTTTCCTTTTTCCTTTTTCTTTTTTCCTCTTTCCTTTTCCTTCTTCCCTTCTTTCCCTTCTTTCCCTTCTTTCCCTTCTTTCCCTTCTTTCCTTCTTTCCTTCTTTCCCTTCTTTCCCTTCTTTCCCTTCTTTCCCTTCTTTCCCTTCTTTCCCTTCTTTCCCTTCTTTCCCTTCTTTCCCTTCTTTCCCTTCTTTCCCTTCTTCCTCTTTCTTTCCCTTCTTCCTCTTTCTTTTCCTTCTTCCTCTTTCTTTTCCTTCTTCCTCTTTCTTTTCCTTCTTCCTCTTTCTTTTCCTTCTTCCTTTTCCTTTTCCTTTTCTCTCCATCCTGGAGCTGAACTAATGGTGAGAGTGTGAAGAGCCTGAGGGGCTCAGCTACTAAAACTCCACCAAAAATCAGTGGGATTTGAGCTCCTAAAACCAAAAGCAGCCTTGACCACAGTTTCCCCTCCCAGAAATCAAAATTCCAGGCTCTGGAGATGCTCCCAAAAGTGAGGTGAGCACGGGGTGATTTCCTTTCTGCAGAACAACCTGTGGCTCATTTTCCCACTCTTGGAGCATTTAGCACAAGAAATGAAATTCTGAGCCCCTCCTGTGCTGACTGTGTGTGTTCCACCCTGCAGAAATGCATCAGCAGAGGGGAGCTGCAGGTGTCCCTGTCCTACCAGCCTGTGGCACAGAGGATGACTGTGGTGGTGCTGAAGGCCAGGCACTTGCCAAAGATGGACATCACTGGCCTCTCAGGTAGAAGCTATTTTCTCCAGCTCTGAGTGGGTGGGAAAATGAGAAATCCCCAAGTTCACTTTGCTTGGCTTTTCTCTTGTTGTTCTCAGATTTTTCCTTTAATTTTTTTATGAAGGGTGGAGGATTGCTCTGAGTGCTCCATCACTCACTGTGGGTGTGCAGAGCAGCACAAAGATTTTTCTGCTGGGAGTTCTGGCTGGTTTAGGGGGCAGTTTTGGGTTTCTTATTTCAAAAAAAAAAAAAAAAAAAAAGATCTGGAGGGGCTGGAGAATATTCAGAGTTGGGGAAGGGGCTGGAGAATTCCTGAGGGAAATGGGGAAGGGCTGGAAAGTTCCTGAGGGAATTGGGGAAGGGGCTCAGCCTGGAAAAAAGGAGGCTTGGGGGGGACCTTGAAAAAAGAGGAAAAAAAGAAAAAAAAAAGAGGGAAAAATGAGGAGGAAAAATGAGGGGAAAAAAAGAGGGAGAAATGAGGGGAAAAAAAGAGGTAAAAATTAGGGGAAAAAAGAAGGAAAAAAAAGAGGGAAAAATTAGGGGGAAAAAGAAGAAAAAAAGAGGGAAAATTAGAGGAAAAAAGAAGAAAAAAGAGGAAAAAAGGAGGGAAAAATTAGGGGAAAAAAAAGAGGAAAAAAAGAGGGAAAATTAGAGGAAAAAAGAAGAAAAAAAGAGGAAAAAAGGAGGGAAAAATTAGGGGAAAAAAAAGAGGAAAAAAAGAGGGAAAATTAGAGGAAAAAAGAAGAAAAAAAGAGGAAAAAAGGAGGGAAAAATTAGGAAAAAAGAGGAAAAATTAGGGAAAAAAGAGGAAAAATAGAGGAAAAATATAGGAAAAATTAGGAAAAAAAGAGGGAAAAAGAGGAAAAAATTAGGGAAAAAAGAGTAAAATATTAGGAAAAAAAGAAGGAAAAAAAGAGGAAAAAAAAAGAGAAGAGCAGCTGTTCTGGCTTTCCTATTTCCCAGATTTTCACACTCCTGAATCCCCTTAGCAAAGTCTCCTTCAGGGTCATGGGGAAATGGGAATTAATTTAAGATTCAGTCACAAGAATCAGGCTGAGAGCAAACATAGTCCTGGTTTAGCAGCTTTCTCCTGGGCACCTCAGAGGAAATGCAGACAAATGCAGACTAGGCTTAATTATAAGGAAAAAAAAAAAAAAGTTGTGCATGTGTAATCTCCAAACACAGGATAAAATTTTCAATCTTGTGTTAGTCACAAGATTCTGCAGGTAAAACATCACTGAAATTTTATTTATATGTTTTATTTATAGTTTATTTATATGATCTTTGTATTCTGCATCAACCCATTTCAGCTGGGTAAAAAAAAAAAACAAAATAAAAAGGTGAAAAAAGAGGCAGTGCCAGCTGGGCAAGGCCCTTCCAGCTTCAAAACTTGTGTGGAATGAAAAAAAAAAAAAAATTCCTCAGTGCCTGGTATCTTGATTGTAATCCTCAAACAGTGTCTGCATAAAGAGCAGCTGCCTGAGGGCTGGGGGAAAAGGGAGGCTTTGTTTAAAACTTTATTCTTTCCATTCTGCAAATTTGCTGTCCTGACCAAAGGTGGGGAGCTCAGTGTGGGGCACAGAGGGATTTGGGGTGACAACAGGGACAGGGATTGGTTATGAGAGGCTGGAGGAGAAGGATGATGGAGAATGGTTCAAAGTGCCAGAAAAGAGATTTAATTTGGATTTTGGAAGGAATTCTTCTCTCTGAGGTGGGTGAGGGTGTCCCTGCATCCCTGGCAGTGCCCAAGATTGGGGTGCTCAGTGTGGGGATTTTGGGGTGACAACAGGGACAGGGATTGGTTATGAGTGACTGGAGTGGCTGATGATGGAGAATGGTTCAAAGTGCCAGCAAAGAGATTTAATTTGGATATTGGGAAGGAATTCTTCTCTCTTTGATGGGTGAGGGTGTCCCTGCATCCCTGGCAGTGCCCAAGATTGGGGTGCTCAGTGTGGGGCACAGAAAGATTTGGGGTGACAACAGGGACAGGGATTATTTATGAGTGACTGGAGTGGCTGATGATGGAGAATGGTTCAAAGTGCCAGAAAAGAGATTTAATTTGGATTTTGGAAGGAATTCTTCTCTCTTTGATGGGTGAGGGTGCCCCTGCATCCCTGGCAGTGCCCAAGGCTGGACCCACCTGGGCTATGGAAGGTGTCCCTGCCCACACCATGGGATTTTTCAGCCCAAACCAGTTTGTCCCAGTGCTCCCATCCCCCCCTGGGCTGTGTCACTGGCTGCTCCCTCTCCCCCAGCAGACCCCTACGTCAAGGTGAACGTTTACTACGGGCGCAAACGCATCGCCAAGAAGAAAACGCACGTCAAGAAGTGCACTTTGAACCCCATCTTCAACGAGTCCTTCATCTACGACATCCCCGCGGATTTGCTGCCCGACATCAGCATCGAATTCCTGGTGATCGACTTCGATCGCACCACCAAGAACGAGGTGGTCGGGAGGCTGATCCTGGGCGCTCACAGCGGCAGCGCCGCGGGCGCCGAGCACTGGCGCCAGGTCTGCGACAGCCCCAGCAAAGGCGTGGCCAAATGGCACAGCCTGAGCGAGTACTAAGCTCAGCCCAACCCCTTTAGGACAGACTTTTAGCTGTAGGACTAAATTACTTTGCGTTGAGAAGCAGCAGTTGATCGGTTCTCTCTTAGTGATGTGGTTTTTGCAGGGCACTTAAAAAAAAAAATTCTTAAAGAGCATTAAAATGATGGGGAAGAAATAATTTAAAGAGGAAAAAAAAATTCTTAAGGAGCATTAAAAAAAAAAAAAGGAAATCATTTAAAGAAAAAAAAAAAAAAAAAAAAAAAAAAGAGAAAAAAAGGTACCACGACTATATATAACAGTGTAATCACGCTATTGCATGCCTACTACAAACTGAAATGAGTATAACTGCCAATATCAAGTTGCAGGTTTTAATACAATTAATTAATTAATTATCTGTCACTATGGAAGTTGTGTTTGTGCCGAGCTGTCTTTGCTGGTATTCACCAAGACTGGCCTGTCTTCATTAGGCTTCTCCCAAAGTTTCTGGATTCTGCTGTTGAACCTCTAGTTTCTTGTTAGTTTTGCCTGCCCATTGGTTCTTGCAGTTCTGTTTTTGTGCTGCTTTGGGAGTCCCAACCACGTTTCCATGTAGAGCTGGGTTAGAATTCTGCACTGGCACAAAAAGGAAAATACAGGGAAAATGGCACTGGCCTCCAGAGAAGCAACAATTCTGTGGCAGGCATTGAAATCCTTGTTGTTGGGATGGATTTGTGATGGACAAGATTTGACTCTAAAATCCAAACCTCAACCAACTGACCCCATTATTTTTGCCACACAGGATCCCCACAGACTGCAGGAATTGGGGAAATCCTGCTCAGTTTGATTTTTATTTCATCCTGTTTGGGTAAGCAAAGCCAAACACTGATTGGTAAAGAGACTTTTAAATATTAAATATCAAATTCTAGCTGGTTGATAATTTCCCTGAGATAGGGGAGGCAGAGCTGGTGGTGCTCACACAGCCTTTGGATTTGGGCACAGAGAATGGTGAGAAACTGGCAGAAAAGAATTCATGGGAACCAAAATTGGTGAATTGAGCAGAAATAATTATAACTCCAATTGTTCCTGGGCTCTCCAGTGGAAATGCAGGAGCAGAATTGGGTTTGCAGAGGCTCCTGGGCAGCCTCAGGTTTTCAGGTTTCAGACTGCTCTGAGCACTGTGGGATGCAAGTAGGAATGCAAAGAACATTATAATTTTTTTTTAAATTAAGATCATTTAACTATTTACAGCACTTGACTATTGAATTTATATCCCTGTTGGAAAAATGATCCTTTTCACCTTTTTCCCATTGAAATGGGAATAACTGAGCAAGGCTCAGAACTTTGGGAGCTGCCACCCCTCTGGCATCTCTTCCCAAAGCTTTTTTTTTTTTTTTTTTTTTTTTTTTTTTTTTTTTGGGGAAAAGCTGATTTTTCTCCCTCCCAGGCTGTGGCTCCATTTCTCAGCAGCCACAGCCTGGGCTTTGTTCCCCTCCAGCCATCCCCACCACCAGGATTTCTGCCTGAGGTTGTAGTAGATTTTATCAGTGTCTTAAATGCTTTTTGAGCTCTGTGGCTGACAGAGAAATTGGAAATTGCTGTAGATCTCTTTCAATCCTAGTTTGTTTTTTTTTTTTTTTTTTTTTTTTTTTTTTTTTTTTTTGCACTAAGCAATTGTGCTGCTGCAATTCACAACTTTTCCTCAGAAAATGCTTTCCAACACCACTCCAAAGATCTGACCAGGACTAACAGCAGCAACAAAATTCCCCTTTCCCTTTGGTGTGAAAAGCATGACTAAGCCTAGATGATCTTAAAATTCCTTTAGTTTGCAAAGGAAAAAATGAATTTTTTGTCAAGGAAACATGCTCAGGGTAAATAGACTTAGGCTGTCGGGCAGGTAGGAGTAGCTCCAACACTCTTCTGGAATAAAGGAAACTGAAAATGTGCAGATATATATATTTTTAAAACATAAAATAGACAGTAAGTGACAGCAGACTCACTGTAAAATCTCCCAGGTGTGGTTATTCTTTACCTTGTGTCTTCTATTGTAAAATGAACTTGGAACAGTTACAACTTTGTGTGGAAAAAAAAAATAATTAAAAAAAAAAAAAGAAAAAAGGCAAAAAACCTAACTCAACCTGTGTGAAACTGCATAATGCTATAAGCTAACTACATTCTGTAATGCTACCTTGTATGTTGAATTTGTTAATGCACATTGAGCGTGCAAATAAAAATTAAATCACTTTAATTTTGCTGCCTTTGCTGTGTGTGACCAACAGGACTGAAGACTGAACCCTCTGAGGATTTGCTGCTAGAAATATGCTGAATATTTCTGCTGAAAAATATGCATTTCATTCCCAGGAAAAGCACACACTGAATAAAGAAACACAACAGAATCCTGGCATGTTAAATATGAAATGAAAGCAAGTTTGGGAAAGAGAAGGATTCAGGGTGACCTAAATGTGGGAGCCAACAAGGAAACCATTCCATGACTCCATAAATCACTTTTTACTTAAACCTTAGCCCATCCCAAAACATTCAGTAACTCCCACAGCATTATACTTTGGTATATTTTGGTATAATCTGGTTTAATTTGGCATGAAACAATAGCATGAAGTTGAATCCAAGAAAGGACATTAAGAAGCAATTTGATGCTGGGGTTTGTAATTCAGCAGTTTCTGCTCAAAGCTGAGTTCTCCAGGAATGTTTTTGTCCATCCCAGCCCCTCATGGGCAGGGATTTGCCTTGTGGGGTTTGTTTTTCTCCAGCTGCCCATCAACAGCACCCAGAACAACAGTGCTGGGCACTGAGCCAGGCTTTAGAAAAAACCCAAGAGCCCTGGGCTGGGTTTCCCCAGCAACAAATCCCAGCCCTGACTGTCCCAGAAAGCAGCAAAGAACTCCCAGAGCTGCTCCAGGTGTCTCAGGTCTCACCTGCCAGGAGGTTTCAAAGCAGAGGTGGCAAAGGGACATGGCCAGGACAGCATTTATTGGCACTGGGGATTCCCAGAATGATTATTTGGGGGTTGGAAAGGGATCTTAAAAATCATCCAGTCCCATTCCCTGCCCTGGGCAGGGATATCTCCATTATCCCAGGCTCCAAACAATGTCCCCTCCCTGTTTTCCATGCCTTGGAGCACCTCGTGTGTCTGGTACCAACATGACCAGAATTAACACTCAAATCTGGCTCTGGGACAAAGCAAAACCAACCCAAGTGCAGCAGGAGCTGTCCCAGTCCCCCTGGGGATGGAGGGGCTGTAACACACCCATTTATTGAGCTCTTTATTTTAAGATTTGATTCCAATGTTTTGCTCACCAGTGGCAACCAGAAAAGGTGCTGAAGACATAAAATTACCAAAAACCAGAAGGATTCTGCAGGTAAGGAATGACCCACAGGACTCAGGGTGAATTAAATACAACCTTCCAGGACCTAAAAATAGAAGGAGTGGGATTATTTATAAAAGCCTGGAGTGACAGGACAAAGAATAATTCCAGAGGGAAGGAATTTCTCCATGTGAGGGTGAGAGGTTTTGGCAGAGGTGCCCAGAGAAGCTGTGGTTGCCTCTGGATCCCTGGAAATGTCCAAACTCAGAGTTTGGTGGAATTTGAGGCCCCTTCCCACCCAAACCAGTCTGGGATTCTGTGACTTGTGCAGATTTATTTAACCCTGATATTTCCCTTTCATTTCCACATTCTCTGCACCATCAGGGTGCTCCATCCTTTTCAGTGATTTATCAGGGCAATAATTAGAATTATTGAAACTATTCAAAGTGCACAGTCACTGATTATCTTCTACTTATTGTGCAAAATGTGAAAGGGAATTTCTCTTCATCCATCTCTGTTTGACTCCTGAGGGTTTCAGGTTCTTACCCCATTCAGCCCAACAGAAACAAAAGGATTTGCATCATAAAAAGAAAAAAAAAAAAAAAAAAAAAAAAGAAAGAAACAGAATGAAAAGAGAAATGGTTTTGTGGAGAGCATGGAAGCTCAGCCCTGATTTTCTTCCCACCTTCCCTGGTTTTGGCAGAGTCAGGTTTCTCCTCCTGCCTTATCTCATTGTTGCCAGGGTGATGTAAAATGTGAAATCACCGAATTTCCTCCGAGCAGGAGAGGCACAAAAAGCTCCAAAAAATCCAAAAACCGCGGGGCTGGAGTGCCCCGAGGGTCCCTCCCTCCTTTCTCCACCCTCATTGAGATGCAACAGCTCTGAACGAGGGGCCCCCCGCGGGGATTTTGTTGGGAATTTGGAAAAAATCCAAAAAATAAAAATAAAAAAGAACCTGCAGGGGGAAGGGGGGGGAGGGATTCCTGGAGAAAAGGAGGCTCAGGGAGAATTTGTGGCTCTGCACAATTCCCTGACAGGAGGGGGGGATTTGGGATCTGATCCCAAAAACAGGGATAGGAGAGATTTTGATTGAATTCATAGTAATTCTGATTTTTAGTATCTCCAGGGTTTATTCCATTGAATTTTCTATGTTTCTATGGCTATTTCTAATGTTTATTCCATAGAATCAGAAGAATTCTATGATTTTTAGAATTTCTAGGGTTTATTCTATTGAATTTTCTGTATTTCTATGGTTATTTCTAATGTTTATTCTATAGACTCATAAGAATTCTGATTCTTAGAATCTCCAGGGTTTATTGATTTTCTGCAATTCTATGGCTATTTCTAGGTTTTATTCTATAGAATCCTAAGAATTCTGATTTTTAGAATCACCAGGGCTTATTTTATTGACATTTTAATGGTTATTTCTAATATTTATTCTTTCCTCCTTCATCACTCCCAGGCTGAACAACCCCAGAACAGACTGACACATACAAAGCAAAGGTTTGTATTAAAAATTAGATATATTGTGTCAAATAAAACAATTGTTTTCTGTGTACAAATTTATACATGGCAAAAAATAAAACTCTTTGAATAACACTGTGTAAAAAAAAAAAAAAAAAAAAAAAAAAAAAAAAAAAAAAAAGAAAATAAAAGTGCTGGCTGCTGTTTTGCTCTATGAATTCTAGAAGCAAGAGGTTCAGCAAAGGCATTAGGAAATACCTAAACTGATCTGCAGGATTCAGGTAAGGCACAGAATTCAGAAAATTTGGAGTGAAAATAATTCCCAGGTGGTGATTTTATCTGAGTTTTAATCAGCTTTTAATCCAACAATGAGAACATCAGTGATGGCTGAACAAAAACTCACAAAGGAACGTGGAAGAGTCTGAAATTCTGAATAATCTGAACTCTCCTCAGCCTTTTCCAAGCCAGTTTTGGATTCTGTGGTTGCTGCCAGGAGAAGAGAAATGGAAACCAATTTCCATGTTCAGCTCATCACAAAGTAAATGGAAAATGCAGCCCTTGCCACATTTCTCATTTCTTTCAATCTTCCACAAAGAAAATATTCTTCAAACCAACAGGCACAGGATTTCCAGTCCTATTTTGGGTAATAAGGAGGTTTTTTACATATATATAAGTATATATATATAAAAAAAATATTTTCACTGCCTTTACCAATCCTTTCAAACTGGGTTTTCAGGTTGAATGATCACTTAAGTGATCACTTAAATGTAATAATCAGCTCTTTTCAGTCTCACACTGAAGGATTCCAGGCACTTGTTGCAGAGAAACTTTTGCTTTTAACCACATCTGACCTGTCCAGCTGTGTCCAGCTGTGACTTGTCCTGCTGTTAAACAAAAATATTCCACCTCAGTTCTCCTGGAAAAAAATTGATTCCACGAGGGCACAAAAAGTCATTTTGTGATCACCTCTTTCAGCCTCTCTTGTTGTTCTGGAGAGCAGCAAAATCCTGGGAAAACCACGGATTGAAGAGAGGCTGAACTCCAGCACAGTTCAGCTCCCAAGGACAAACACTCCAAAGTGCAGGGCCATGAACTCATCACCTGAGTCCAGTAAAAAAATGACAACAAAGCACAACTGGGCCTGAAGCTGAACAGCCAGAATCAAGGCAACACGGTTCTAAACAAAAACAACTGGCACAGTTCCACATTCCCTCTCAGCTGGCACATCCTGTGGGTGCTGGCACAGCTTTTTGTCCTGGTTTTTTTTTTTTTTTTTTTTTTTTTGCAGAGTTCTTTTCTGGTTCAAGTGACTGAATCCTTTTTTCTCCGAAATGGGGATTTGAGTCTTTTCCAGACGCTGCTTTTGGGTTTGGATTTCCTCTCCAGGGCCATGACAGCCTCCCTCTCCTTGCGGCGGATCTCGCGCACCAGCGCGTGGAACACGTCGTCGATGTAGTAGCGGAAAGCGGCCGAGGTCTCGAAGAAGGGGCAGTTGAATTCTCGTGCCAAGGCAGAGCCCTCCTCTTTGGACACCTGGAAAAAAGTGCACAGCCTGCTCAGGGGTGTTGGGGGCAGAAATGGGGATTTTGTCACCAGCTGTTGAGCCTTATCTCCATGGCACACATTATCTGCTAATGGGTCAGCTTTAAACCAGCTGGGGCAATCATCTTTATCTTTCCACAGCCCATCCTCCCTCCAGGAGAGATCTCCTGTTCATGTCCAGGTGTTGAAAACCAGCTGGGGCAGTCATCTTTACCTCTCCCATGACCCACCCTTCACCCAGGAGATATCTCCTGTTAATGGGCCATTGTTAAAAACTGGGTGTGGCAGCGATTCTTATCTCTGTGGGAATTATCTCCTGTTCATGGGACAGGTGTGAAAAACCAGGTGTGCCAGTGATCTTTATCTCCCTGGGGATATCTCCTGTTAAAAACCAGCTGGGGCAATCATCTTTATCTTTCCCACAGCCCATCCTCCCTCCTGGAGATATCTCCTGTTCATGGCCATTGAGTCCCAGGGCATGGCTGATAAAATTCCATCATCCCATGGGAGATGCTCCAGCCAGGGGAGGAGCCAAGCCTTTCCTACCCAGATAAAAACTGAGATTTGGAACACCAGAGCAGCCTTTATTCCACTGGATTCCAGAGGAAAGCCAGACCTTTCCACATCATCCCTGCACCTTCAGAGGAAACTGCCCCTTCTCCAGGAGCACTGCTCCAGCTGAGCCACATCTGCCACTGCAGGAGGATGCAGCCACCACTGAATGGCACTGCTGCCAACACCCTGACTGACTGACGGGTGTCAGCTTGGATTCTGACTCTGGCAGTGTTTGGGGACTGTTCTTTGTAATACTATATTTATTTTTAAATTTTCCTAGCAAAGAACTGTTATTCCTAATTCCCAAATATTTTCCTGAGAGCCCCTTAATTTCAAAATTATAATAATTTGGAGGGAGGGGTTTACATTCTCCATTTCCAAGAGAAGCTTCTGCCTCTATTGGCAGACACCTGTCCTGCAAACCAGGACATCACAAAGCCAAACCCCAGGAGTTCACTCCTTTGCCTTTCCCTGTCCCTCTGTCCCAAGGATTGTTTCCACCCAGCTGCAAAAGTTTCTCTATTCTGCTTTCACTCATCACTTCTTTGGTAATACAAGAGACTCTCTGGACATCCACAAAAGAAAGAATATTCCTTTTTTTTTTACCTAAACCTACAAGCAGTCCTCAGCCCTGCTAGTTTGCTGAGTTAAGGAAGCTTCTTCTTGTCCAAAACTGTTGTGTTTGTCTCACTACTTCCCAGTACCAGAAAAAACCCTTTCTAAAAGCTTTCTTGCTGTAAGCCCCATCCAACCTGGCCTTGAACACTGCAGGGATGGGGCAGACACAAATTCTCTGGGCCTCACCACCCTCATAGGGAGGAATTTCTTCCCAGTATCCCATCTAACCCTGCCCTGTGACAGTGGGAAACCATTCCCCCTTGTCCTGGCACTGTAAATTCTCTCTTCATCTTTCTTGTAGCTCCTTCAGGTCCTGGAAGGACACAGTCAGATCACCCCAAAGGCTGAACAATCCCAGCTCTCTCAGCCCCTCCTCCCTCTGATCATCCTGGAGCCTCCTCTGAACTCTCTGCTGTGCTGGGCCCCAGGGCTGGAGTGGAGCAGAGGAGCAGAATGCCCAGTTCCTGCTGCCCATGCACACATCCAGCCTCACATCTACCAGCAAATCAACAATTCCAAACAAAACAAAACCCAGCATGAGCCGAACTTGACCACTTCGTTTCTGCTGTGAAACTCATCCAAAACACAAAGCCAGGAACAACCCCCTCTGCTCCCAGTGCATTTCCCAGTGCTGGCAGAGGCTGGCAGAGCTGGCCTGGCCCTTACCTGGCGCAGCTGGGTGAGGTCAGACTTGTTGCCCACCAGCACCACGGGGGTGTCGTCGGTGCGGCGCACGCGGTAGATGAGCTGCTTGAACTCGCGCACCTCGTGGAAGCTGCGCCGGTCCGTGATGGAGTAGCAGATGATGAAACCCTCGCCAGCCCTCATGTACTGGTCCCTCATGGCTGTGAACTCTGCCTGCAAACACACACTGGGATTTGAGTTCACTTGGTGGTTTTCCAATTTTTTTTTTTTTTTTTGGATGTGTTTGGGATATTCCCCAAAGCTCCCTTGGCACACAAACCCCACTGACAGGGGATTTCCCAGCCCACGGGTTCACCAGAGCCACAGCTCCAGTCAGGCACCTCTCATGAGAAATGAGAAACCTCAAACCCCTCCAGTCTGGAATAAAACAGAGCAATGCAATGTTTTATGCAACAAAAAATGTAATATTTTATTTTATATATATATATATAATGTGTGTATTATTACATAATATTTTTATATATATGGATGTGTATATATATGTGTGTATATATATTACATATGCATATAATATATATAATTATATATAATTATATGTATTATTATATAATATATATATGCATGTGTGTATATATATAATATATACATATATTATATATAATTATATATGTAATTATATATAATTATATAATATCCTCATATATATATATATATGTGTGTATATATATAATTATATACATACATATAATGACATAATATTTTTCTATATATACATATATGTATGTGTATATATATGTGTGTATATATATATAATTATATACATATATAGAATTACATAATATTTTTCTATATATACATATATGTATGTGTATATATATGTGTGTGTATATATAATTATATACATATATATGATTACATAGTATTTTTCTATATATACATATATGTATGTGTATATGTATATGTGTGTGTGTATATACATAATTATATACATATATATAATTATATAATATTCTTCTATATATACATATATGTTTGTGTATATATATGTGTGTATATACATAATTATATACATATATACAATTACATAATATTCTTCTATATATACATATATGTATGTGTGTATATATATATGTGTGTGTATACATATATAATTATATATATGGAAATTTTATGCAATAAAAGAAAATCCCTTCTGCAGGATTTCTGTCCCTACACCTGGCCATTACAGGCTGGCTGCTTCACATGCTCTCAATTCATTTGTGATTCATCACCCACCTGTCCTGCTGTATCCAAAATATCCAGGTTGGCAGGCTCATCATCGATGCGGATCCGGATTTTATAGGCATCCTCTGTGGGTTCAGGACATCACAAAGGGTGGGATACAAGCACAACACTCAGCAGCTCACAAATATTACACCACAACCACCCACCCTGCTAGGAGCCTCAGTCTGAGCTTGGTTTAAATTAAATTAAGTTTCTAATTTTTCTGCTGTCATTTAACATTTCACGTGCAAAAATCACGTCCGGTTCCTGAGCCACAGCCCAGAAATTCATTCTGGTCACCTTGGTGGAAAACACAAAAAAATAACATTTTGTTTTTCTCAAAGCCAGAAACAATCTGTGATTTAAGGGAAAAACTGGTCACCAACAACTGCTGATTTCTTAAAGACACTGTAATATATAGCAGTAAAATATATGAAACATGCTATGTTATATATAACATACATATATATGTGTTATATATATATATTATATGCTATATATATATATATATATTTATGTTATAAACATAAATGTTATATATTATATATGTAAATATAATTATATATGTAAATACAATAATTAAATATGCAATATTATAATAAACACCATATAAAAAGGATCTGTCTTATAAGTATATAAATACACAAATATTCTGTCCCTCTCAGTCAGCATTCCCACATTTTAAGAACCTGTTCTCAACAAGAATTTGGATTTTTTTGCCCCCACTTTTCCTTCCACTGGGTAACTGCTGGTTCAGGTTTCTCCTGGAGATGCTGCTGAAGTTCTACAGCACCACAGTGAGTTGTTGAGCACTTTGATCCCTCTCAATTTCTCAGAGAACAATTTGGCCTGACAAGTGAACAGCAAAGAGCTGATCACAGCACAAAGTCTGCATTTTGTGAATAGACAACTAAAAATGGCTCAGCAGCAATTTCAATCCCTGTCTGCCAACACAGAGACAGAGACAGGGCATGCCCTGAATGGATGGATGGGAAATGTTTGAGGAGCTGAAACTCAGGATTCACATCTACAGCCTAATTTACAGGTATCTCTGAATTGAATACTTCAAAGCAATGTGCTGTAACAGCTTCACCTGCCAAGGGAATGAACGAACAGAAAAGAGATTTTCCTCACCAATGGTGGGATCGTGGTCCTCAGGGAACCGGTGGCTGATGAACTGCATGGTCATGGCTGGAAGCAGAAATCAGGGAACAAGCTCAGCTCACGGGGTTTGGGCAGGGAATGGGGCTTTGGGCAGGGAACGGCGTTTGGTCAGGGAATTTGGGTTTGGGCAGGGAATGGGGCTTTGGGCAGGGAATTTGGGTTTGGGCAGAGAATAGGGCTTGGTCAAAGAACGAGGTTTGGTCAGGGAACAGGGTTTTGGTCAGGGAATGGGGCTTTTATCAGAAAACGGGATTTGGTTAGGGAACACGGCTTCCCCCCGAGCCGAGCCCCTCAGGCCAAGCCCCTGCGCTGCCAGCGCCGCTCCCCCGGCCCGGCCCCCGCGGCCCCGCACTCACCGCTCTTGCCGACGCCTCCTGCTCCCAGCATCACCAGTTTGTACTCCCGGGACTGCCCCGGGGCACCGCCACCGCCCGGGCGGGCTCCGGCATCCATGGCCGCTGTCCCGGCCCCGCTCCCAGCGACACCGAAATGGCGGCGGCTCCTCCGCCACAGAGCCCGCCCGGGCCCGCCCCGGGCTGAGCGCGCGGCGGGCGGGGCCCGACGGCGGCTCGGTGGGGACACAAAGGGACAGGCGGGAACGCGACGGGAACGCGACGGGCGGGGCCCGACGGCGGCTCGGAGGAGACAAAACGGGACAGGCGGGGACGGGACGGGAACGCGACGGGACACGGCGGGGACATAGCGGGGATATAACGGGACATGGCGGGGACAGAATAGCATACTGAAATACTGATCTTAGAAAATTAGGATTTTAGTTACCTTGCTGAAAATAATTAAAAGTTAAAAGGGAGTAGTTATCTGTAACTTAAATAATTGTCTGTCATTTTATGTTTGCTCAGCTGTGCTCACAATGGGAAAAGACGAAACCAGTGAGCAGATCCAAAAGAACACAGACAATGCAACCAGAAACCCATTCTTTGAAAAACTGACTATCCCCAGAAATCATTTGTATTGTCATTGATAGAAAAGGTCAAGAGTTTAGGGTGAGGAAGACTCACCTTACTTCCTCCTCTTAAGACCCCTTCCCATGACCCCAGACTTAATTTAAGAAGTCAATCAATGCTTAATAGCTATTCAAGCTAATTACCATTGGAAGTGGGGGATGGGAGGGGCTGTTATTATCAATATGTATTTGTTTGAATCCTTTGCTAATAAATAGACTTTGTGATCATCTGTGATTTGGGAGTGTGTATTAGAGGATCCCCCAAACCCAGACCTCCCTCTCCAGCCCAGGGTCACCCCTGGACTCTTGGGTTCCCCCATCCCCAGACCCTTTCCCATTCCCAGAACTTCTCCAGCCTCACATCACCCCCACCCCTATCAGGGTTTGCAGCTCCAAACCTCACCCAAAGCAGCAGCAGCAGGAAGCAGAATATTTATACATTTATTTATAATGAAAGTATGGTTCTAATTATTTACAACACATGGGAGAGCTGAGGTTTGTACAGGTGAGGCTGCAGCAGTGACACAGCCCCTTCTCAAAAGCACAGCTCCTGTCCCAAAAGCTGCCCAGTGCCTTGGAGCAGTGTCAGTGCTCCATGCAAGAGTTCTGGCTGCACCAGCCCACCCCACTCAGCCTCTGGTGCAGTTCTTGTCCAAAACAGTTCAAAAACAAGTCCAAAAACTCATTTCCAGGTTCTGCACATGAGGCAGGAGCTGCTGGAGCCAACTGCTGCCCTTTGGGAAACCACCCTGGAACCTTCTGGCTCTGGTGGAATCCAGTGAATGAGGGAAGATAGAAAGATGAGCATCTGGAAAAGGAATTCCTGCTGGGTGGGAGTGAGTCCTGGGGTGAGCAGAAACAATTCTGTACCAGGGCTACAGTGCCAAGTCCACCTGGGGGAAAATGAACCTATCCAAAAACCTGAGCATCCCCCCATCCCAACATCTGGCTGGAACGAGAACTTGTGGGATTGGTAAAGTCACATTTCAAAACCAAACCAGGCCAAGTTACAGGAGATGTTTGAAATAAAAATAAAAATGTTTTCCAAATGTGATGCTCAAGGTTTTTCACAACTGCTGGGATGTTCCTTCCCTCTGGTGAAAGTCCAAAATTGAGGCTGTCAGCAGTAGATCACTGGGGCTGACAGCAGGAGCACTCCAAAAATGCAAACACAGAGTGAAGTCAGTGTCACTGACTCTTCCCTTTAAATTATCTGGGAAAAACAAAAATATGGCCCAAGAGGGTTCCCTGGTTCCTCTTTACAGCACTTCTCCCTTGCACAAATATTCCTTTTTAAAATTGACAAACACACTGCCAAAATGAAGATTTTTTTTTAAAAACAATGGAGCCCTTCCAAGGGGAAATTGGCTTCTGCAAATGTAAAAACAAAGCATCTTTGCCAAGTTCAATTCTGGAATATACATGCATTATTGCTAGAAGAGGAAAAAAAAAACCAGATGAATGAAAACTTCTTGTGCAGTTTTTTTTATGGTGCCATCCAGAAAGGCATCTGTTGTTTAGCTCTCTGTTGTGAGGATGGGTATTGGTACCCCAAACTCCAGCCCTGTGAAAAAGTACTTGCATTTTTATGGCCACCATGCTCCTCCTCTTCATCTGATGAATCTCCAGCATAAGCCACCAATCCAAAACCCTTCTCTGCAGTTTTCATCTTCTTGGCTTGATGATCTAGGAGAAAAAAAAAAAAAACAAGCCCCCAAAGCCCCAAAGAAGGAAAAAAAATAAAAACAAAATGAACAACAACAACAACAAAAAAAAGAGATAAAATTCCCCAAAACGAGTTAATAACAATAATAAAAAAAAAAGATGTTAATTGTAAATTGTTAGTTGGACACCATTTTGAGGTCACAAGGCCAATGGTCATCCAAGGTCGAAGGCCACAGGAAACAGCAGCAGCAACAGCCATGTGATCCATCAGAACCATGTAAGAGAACAGAGAAACAAGAAAGAAACACACAGAAAAGGTCAAGTTAGCAAATGGCTCTCAGCCAGAGCAATTTCACCCTTAAAGAGATCAACAAAGAAAAAAAAGTAGAAATTTGCTTCAAAAGGAAGCTAAAAGGAGAGCAAGACTGCAGAAGAACTAAGGTTAAACCAGGCTGGGTGATGTCCCTGCAGAGTTTCACAATTTTGCATTTCTGAGTAAATTCAAATCCTTGCTGAGCCCCAAAAGGTGAAATTCTGACAGCACTTGTGTTGTCTGCAGGTAGAAATGTGTGAAATGCTCCCACTCCTCAGCTGTTCACAGTGCAAAGCCTCACCTGTGCCCCAAAACAACCCCATGATGGATCAAGACTCTCTGACTTCAATCCCTCACTTCATTAAATTCCTCTCATTTCATTTAAAAAAAAATTCAAAGAAATTTTAGATTTAAATTGAAATTAAAGCTTTGAGGAGCAACCTGTGTGTATAACCACAGCAAGCAGCAGTGGTTTTAGAGCAGTGCAATGTCACCTGCTTTGCACTTCAACACAGAACAAAAAAAAAAAAAAAAAAAAAAAAAATCACCAGTTTAGATGTGTTAAAACCAGCACCAGCTCATTTGGGAAAAGAAAACTGGATTTGCAAGGTGTTTGGGAAAAGAAAGTGGATTTGGGAAAAGAAACTGGATTTTAGGGGTGTTTGGGTGTTTGGAAAAGAAACTGGATTTTAGGAGTGTTTGGGAAAAGAAATTTGATTTACAGGGATGTTTGGGGAAAGAAACTGGATTTAAGGGGTGTTTGGAAAATAAATGGATTTACAGAGGAGTTTGGGAAAAGAAACTGGATTTGGGAAAAGAAATTGCATTTTAGGTTGTTTGGGAAAAGAAACTGGATTTTAGGGGTGTTTGAGCTGCTGCACTCACCATGGTTGCCTGGTAAAGACCCCGCACCTTTTCTTTCTTCTGATTCTGATTTCATTCCAGTGACAGGAAAAGCTGGTGGAGGCATCAACTGCCTGTTTAAAAGAATGTTTTTTTAATTTTGATATTTTGTTTTTAGGTTTTTTTCCAAATATAAATATAAATATAAATATAAATATAAATATAAATATAAATATAAATATAAATATAAATATAAATATAAATATAAATATAAATATAAATATAAATATAAATATATGGCTTGGCCAAATATGGTTTGGTTGCCCAAATATGGTTGGGTATGGTTGGGTTTGGCCAAATGTGATTGGGTTGGGTTTGCCCAAATATGGTTGGGTTTGCCCAAATATGGCTTGGCTTGGTTGGGTTTGCCCAAATATGGTTGGGTTTGCCCAAAATGTGGTTTGGTTGGGTTTGCCCAAATATGGCTTGGCTTGCCCAAATATGGCTTGGTTGGGTTTGCCCAAATATGGTTGGGTTGGGTTTGCCCAAATATGGTTGGGTTGGGTTTGCCCAAATATGGTTGGGTTGGGTTGGGTTTGCCCAAATATGGCTTGGTTGGCTTGGCTTGCCCAAATATGGCTTGGTTGGCTTGGCTTGCCCAAATATGGCTTGGCTGGGTTTGCCCAAATATGGCTTGGCTGGGTCTGCCCAAATATGGCTTGGCTGGGTTTGCCCAAATATGGCTTGGCTGGGTTTGCCCAAATATGGCTTGGCTGGGTCTGCCCAAATATGGCTTGGCTGGGTCTGCCCAAATATGGCTTGGCTGGGTCTGCCCAAATATGGCTTGGTTGGGTTTGCCCAAATATGGTTGGGTTGGGTCTGCCCAAATATGGCTTGGCTTGGTCTGCCCAAATATGGCTTGGCTTGGTCTGCCCAAATATGGCTTGGCTTGGTCTGCCCAAATATGGCTTGGTCAAATATGGCATGGCTCGCCCAAATATGGCTTGGCCTGGACTTCAAAATATCACTGTGACCCAAGCTTGTTCAGTATTAATTAAACGGTGCAAAACGAATTAAACTGTGCAAAACGAATTAAACTGTGCAAAACGAGTTAAACTGTGCAAAACGAATTAAACTGTGCAAAACCCACCAGGGTTGCACACAAGCAGCCAGAGAAGATGCAAATGCTGGCCAGGATTTGTCACCCACCTGTCCCTCTCTCTCTCCTTTCCTGAGGAACTCGCTGCCTTCGCCGCGGCTCCCTCGATTTCGCTCGGACTGGAGAAGCCTGTACCTAAATTAGTCATATGAATGGGTCCATGCTATGAGCAGAAAAACACACGGCATTAGCAAATCTACAACTACAACAAAAGCTACAGCTCCTTAATGATACTGTTAGGAAACCCAATGGAACTTCTAAAGCATCACTGCTACACAAAAATGTTTTTTAGCAGGTTTTTTTTTTTTTTTTTCTAAAATATTGGTAGGAAAATGCCTGAGCACCACTCTGAAGATTCCTCAGCACCTACTTCACTTTGTCAAGGACAATAGAGCTGCTCCCTTCCTGGATCACCTCATCAGCTAATTCTGAACACTGAACAGACCTCATGCCACAGGAATCTGCTTGGGATTCTATTATCAGCTCTAATACACAGGCAGTTCCTTATTGCTTCCAGGCAAAGCTTTTATTAAAGGCTTAAAAACTTTTAATTTTATTAAGGGTTCTGCCTGTGTTATAGACACTTTGCTCCCATGCAAATTGGAAGAACTCAAAATTATTTTTTTCTTAAAATCATCTAACTATCTCTAAAGAACAAATTAAGCTTTTAAACTAGGCTTCTTGAAATCCTCTCAAGTGCAACCTGCAAGGTAAATGGGAAAAACTGGAAGTTATTACATTTCCCTCCCTTAAAAAGCCCAACTAAATTCCAATAAAAATTCCAATGAAGCCCCAAATAATCTCCCTTTAAGCGAAGCACTCCCACATTGTTGTCATGTCTGTGACCTGGATGCACCACTTGTGTTTGGGAAGGGATGAAAGCAGCTGGAATTTGAAGAGTTTTACAGCAGTGCATCCACTCAGAGACAGCAAAATGTGGCTCCTGCCCTCTGCCCAAATCCCTGCACTGCTGCTCCAACAACCTGCTCTAGCAGAACCTCTCACCAACCCCATCCTGCCTTGGTGATGGAAGGAAAATTGCTGATTTTATTGCACCTGGTATCCCAGCAGTCCTGACTCTCTCTCATCAGGCAGTTCCTCGGTGAAACGTCTCTTTTGGCCCTGGGGGTGGGGCTGCACCTGAGGCTGGCTACCAGTTGGCATGGTGGTTTTTACTGGGGCAGCAGGAAGGAAAGGAGCACTCAGAGGACTCTGTCAGGCACAAGTTGGGAGAGAAAACACAAAAAAAAACCATTTTATAATGTGCATGTAAAGTATTCATTCAATGCAGTGTCATACAAAGGAGCAGAATACACAAAGAGCTTCTCCAGATTATAGAACTCACAGCTGAAGAGGTAAAATATGTATTTTATAAATACATATGGGTTTATATATATAAATACATACATATATAAATAATTACGTATATACACATATATAATACAAATATATATATAAATACATATATATTTTATGTATTTATAAAATATGTATTTCATTTAAAGAATGCCCCCACCTCAAACTAATCCTCATCTGTAATTTAAACTCATGCACCTACACAGGAGCATCAGTGTGATGATGCCTCTCAGAAATGAGCCCCCCACCCCCTGAAAATGTCCTTGCTGTTATGAGGGAATATGAAAAATGCAGTAAGAAGCTGCCATGTGACAATTCAGTTGCTTAGAAGGATCAGCTAAACAACAAAAAAAAAAAAAAAAAAAAAAAAACCAAAAAAACCCAAAAAGAAAGCCCTCAAATGTTGCAAGTCAGTAAGTTAAAGGATTCTCTGAATCCTTCAAAGAAAAATCAAAGTGCAAAAATTAAATTAAAGCCTTTGGATAGACTGAAGTATATTAAGCCACTTACACATAAAGTAAGTCAGTAAGTTTGAGTAAAAGCTGTAGTGCTTTTAGTGAGTAAAAAGTCTGAATTCCACAGTAGTAGCTTAAATTCTAGTGAAGGTCAAGACATACAAAAATCTTCAGTAAAAGCTCCAAGCCCACAGTTGCAAACAAGACTTAGACATAATAGTAAAAATATTTAAAATATTGCTTACATTCTTAAATAGTACAAGAGAAGTTGTATGCATAGTTTATATGTAACCTAGGCATGCTAAAAAATTAAAATTTTAATTTTTAGGAAAGGGGGAAGAAAGGAAAGGGGGAAGAAAGGAAAGGGGGAAGAAAGGAAAGGGGGAAGAAAGGAAAGGGGGAAGAAAGGAAAGGGGGAAGAAAGGAAAGGGGGAAGAAAGGAAAGGGGGAAGAAAGGAAAGGGGGAAGAAAGGAAAGGGCGAAGAAAGGAAAGGGCGAAGAAAGGAAAGGGGGAAGAAAGGAAAGGGAAGAAAGGAAAAGGGAAGAAAGGAAAGGGGAAGAAAGGAAAGGAAAGAAAGGAAAGGGAAGAAAGGAAAAGAAAGGAAAGGGCGAAGAAAGGAAAGGGGGAAGAAAAGGAAAGGGAAGAAAGGAAAGGGGAAGAAAGGAAAGGGGGAAGAAAGGAAAGGGGGAAGAAAGGAAAGGGGGAAGAAAGGAAAGGAAGAAAGGAAAAGGGGGAAGAAAGGAAAGGGAGGGAAAGGAAGGGAATGACAAAGTTTGTGCTTGCTTTTTGAGAAAATGAAAATGACCTGACAAAGTTTGTGCCTAGAGCACTACAAGGAGAATTCTCCATCTACCCAAGTGGCTTTTTTGCTGATGAAGAGTTCAGTAAGTGAGCATGGGGCAGTACCTGGCCTGTGCTGGCTGGAGGCTGCACCTGAGCAATGGGGTACTGGGTGGGCACGGGGGGCACGGCCGTGGGCAGAGCTGGCAGCACCCCAGGAGCCAGGGGCACTGCAGGGGGCACCATCCCTGGCACCCCAAAAGGAGGCTGGACAGGCTGCTGAGGAGGGGGAACCACAGGGTAACCAGCCTGGTAGCCATTGGAGGGGTAATAGGAGGGCTGGGAAGGAACACTGTTGATTGTGGCTGGTTGGGTGAAGCCTGGGGAGAAAAGGAGAAAGGAGATCAGTTCTGCCATCCTCAGTAAAATATTCAGTAAAATATCCAGTTTTACTCCAAATGGAAAAGAAGGTGGAGTTAGTGTTGAGATTTACCTGCCAAGGGAACTGCAGTGGTTATCTGGTTCACAAATCTGGAGTACTCAGCATGAACCTACAGAGAATTCCAGAGATTGGACAATTAAAAATGTGTTTATAATAAATAAAAATGCTTAGTAAATTTATAATAAATAAAATATATACAAATAATAGACAATAAAAATCCATTTACAATATTAACCAGACAAAAATGTATTTAAATGTAATGTATTATGTAAATAAAATATATTTACAACATTAACAATATTAACCAGACAATGAAAATGCATTTACAATGTTTTAAATAGATTTTTGTCTAGTTAATATTAACCAGACAATGAAAATGCATTTACAATATTAACCAGACAACAAAAATATATTTACAATAAAAATGCATTTACACTATTAACCAATTAAAATGTGTTTATAATATTAACTTTTGTGTAATTCCCCACAAGCATGTGAGTGAATGCTGATTACAGAACACACTGTGCACAAGGACAGCAATAACCCAAACTTAATCCAGCCACCAAAACCCCAATAAACATCCCCCTGATCCTACTGGCCTCTGTGGCAGATTTGTGTCAATTATGGGATAATCTTTCATAGGAAAGAGAGTGGTAAATTAATTACTAAAATAGAGCCTCAGAAAATAAAAAAATATCCTAAATATTTCTATTTTCTTCTAAATTATCAACTGAAAGACTTTCCAGGACTTTATTTCCATTTATGTAAGAGAAGCTGAGAAATTTAATTTTCTCTCTGTGCATGTGAGAGATTTTCTAATATTTTTTTTGCTACACCAATCACTTTATTTTTCCTAAAGCACACAGAGCAGCTCTGGACATCACGTAAAGCTGAAGCAAAGGAAGCTGGGGCAAGGAGCAAAAAGCAAAATTATTTAATGTTTGCAGTCAGAATTCCCTTGTCCTCACCCCCAGTGCTGCTCAGGAAGCAGAATTTGCATTTTTTCCCCTTAAAATTCCAGTACTCTCAGCTCTTTCCTGAGAAATGTTTGTTCCCTGTACAAAAATTACACAGCAACCCTTGAAATGAGAAACTAGTCATGAAACAGCTTTGCTGTATGTATTAAAAATTCCTCAGCCAAGCACACCCCAAAGCTACAAAAAGCTCTGAAATTTCATATTTGTAAAAGTTACTCACAGTTTGCAACAGGTTCTCACACAGCTTTTTAGCAGCTGCCAAACCTTCTGGCTTTGGGTGACTGAAAATACAAAAGAAAAAAACCTTGTAAGAACAAACTTTTCTGACAAATTTGGGAGCTCCTTCTTTGCCTTATCACCATATCACCCTGATCACTTTAGAGACACCATTATTAAAGTCAAACCAGATTAAAAAACTTATTTTATTAAGTTTTAATTTCATTAAAGTTTTAACTTCATTAAGTTTTAATTTCATTAAGCTTTAATTTTATTAAGCATTAAAGCATTAAGTATTTAACTAAGCATTAAATCAGTCAAAATTAAGAATTCCTCACAGAGATTAAACACTTATTAACATTCCTGACTTACTAATTGGATTATTTGAATATTTTTTTGGAACTCTCCCATACCTGATGTAAATGTACATGGGTTCAAAAGCTTCTCTGCCTGATGCTGGCTCTATGCAACCTGAGCCTTTCCCTCGAAGAAACACTTTGGCACCAGTTTCAATCTGAATGTGCTGCAAGTAGGAGCAGCCAGGCCCTTCCACCTTCTCCTTCACATTAAATGTGGGAACAGCATGTTCCAGCCCAACAAATAACTTGTCCTGGACATAATGCATCTGGAAATGAACAGCAAAAATTTAATATTTCACAGCAGTAGGAAATTCAGTGTTTCTCACCAATAGGAAATTCAGGGTTTCTCATCAATAGGAAATTCAGGGTTTCACACCAATAGGAAATTCAGTGTTTCTCACCAATAGGAAATTCAGTGTTTCTCACCAATAGGAAATTCAGTGTTTCTCACCAATAGGAAATTCAGTGTTTCTCACCAATAGGAAATTCAGGGTTTCTCATCAATAGGAAATTCAGGGTTTCACACCAATAGGAAATTCAGGGTTTCTCATCAATAGGAAATTCAGGGTTTCTCATCAATAGGAAATTCAGGGTTTCACACCAATAGGAAATTCAGTGTTTCTCACCAATAGGAAATTCAGTATTTCACACCAATAGGAAATACAGTGTTTCACATGGATAGGAAATTTAACATTTCACATGAACAGGAAATTCAGTATTTCAGAATAGGAAATTTAGTATTTCACTCTACTAGGATGTTCATGTCACTGCTGTGACAGACAGAAGGGGTCAGTGTCAGATGGCACAGTGAGCCCTGTGCTTTTCTGCAAGTAGGACTGCTCTCTCCATCCCTTTTCTTTTAGGAGGTCACTGTCACCTGAGTCTCACACTCCAGACTCAGTCTTGCCAGTCCTCCAGATTTCACAACTGTGTTGGGTTGATGTGGCCAGAAATGTGAATTCTATCTCAACAACACAAAGTGGGGATGATTTTTTTGGGGGTGGTTTTTTCACCTTTTGTGTTGTAGGTTTGTTATTTTTTTTTTTTTAATAAACAGCACATGACATGTCTGCTTTGTAAAAGGTAAATGTTATAAGCAGTGATATTCAATAAAATCCAAAGCAATGGATCACTCACCCCTGACTGGAATGGAGGTTTTTGGCCAACAGCTGGAGTTATCTGAGTGATGGGGGCTGGCTGGTGATACACAGTCACTGTGGCTCCATTGAAGGTGGGGCTGGACCCTGTGGCTGCTTTCACCACTCCATTGGTAATGATCTCTTTGATTCTGTTCACAGCTCCTGGGTGAGAGAACATGAAATTCATTCTTAGCTGCCCAGAGTAACCAAATGTGACATGACAGGGTCATTTTCCATAATCTGTGACAGGATTGCTTCTTCCCAGGATGATCACAAAGGATCCTCAGGGAATGGCTGGAGCTGTGTTCAGGGCAGGTTTAGGTTGGATTTTGGGAAAGTTCTTTCCCCAGAGGGTTCAGGGTCCCCAGGGAATGGGCACAGCCCTGAGGATCCAGAGCTCCAGGAGGGTTTGGACAGCACATCTCAGGGATTTCTGAGCAAACACCTCAGTATCAATGTTTGAATGGAGTCTGTTATCAACACCAAGATGTTTAAAGCTCAAATCCAACACAGCAACTCAGACAAACCCAAACAGGGAGAGAAAAGCAGAAAATGTTTTGTACTCACTGTCAACCAGCTCCCGTGTCTGACCCTGAACATGAAGATACAAAGGACGATCTCTGGGAAAAAAAAAAATCCAAATATTCAATTAAACCCACAGACAACACAATATGAGTGGATTCAATCTAATTATATTATAATCATTACATACAGGAAGTCTTCCATAAAAATCTGAACTGCCCTCCAGATAAGAGAATACAAATTCCTTGAGTATCACAGTGCTCAAGCAGAAAAGCTCTGCACTGAAAATGTGATTCAGGAGTTAATGACTCATAAAAGTTACACCATTGACAACTTTAATTGGCTTGCCAACATAAATGGTTCATCCACTAAAAGCAGCAAGGGATTTTGTATTCTGGAAGTTGCAGTGTTCTGTGGTGTAGGGTCATATTGACAGGAAAATAGACATTTACTAAATAAATCAACCTAAACCTTCTGAATGAGGTCATTTTTCTGGATAAAAAAGCTGATGTTGCAAGAAGAAGAAAGTTACTGACAAAACACAGAGTGTCAACCTGAGGAAATGACATTTTTAGTGTCAAGCATACTTAATCTAATTAATCTTTATTAGATTAGGAAAAAGACATGTGGACAGAGTGCAAGAGATGCATGGACAAAGTAGAACTACCAATTAAATAATGTGTGACTATGTAATCAAAAATAAAACTAAATATAAACAATATTAGAAATAAATAAACAGATTTTGCTGGATTCACACTGAATTGTGCAGAGTCCTTTGTCTTTTCACTGTGGGGACTGAGCACAGTGTGATCTGTCAGGGTGATGATCACCAAATTTTTGGTGACACTGCTCACAGAGAACCAAACAAACAGCAATCTCAGGAGAAAAGAAGTAGAACCTCCAAAAAAAAAGAAATACCAACCCAGGTCCCACTTTGGCTTTCTCTTCTGCAGTCATGAACCTCCCTCGAGTGGAGACAGCTGCTCCACTCAGGCGACTGATCTGCAAAAAATGTGCAAAGCCCAGTGACACAGAGTAACAAACAAAGCCCAGGACAGCAGAGTTTACACAATGCTGCTGTAAAAAACCCCCAGAAATCATTAATCAAGTGCTAAGAGACATATCATCATACAATGATTTACTGAGCAAACCAATAAACCAGTAAACCAACACCTTCAGTATTCCAGAAGGACTGAACAAAGTTCACTGCAAGTTGTTTTAACCTTCCAGATGAAGCTGATCTCCTCAGTGAACAGTGTTCAGGAAGCTCTGAGCACTCACCTCATCCTGGGTCTGGCCCCTGGTCAGCAGGTTCCTGCAGGTCAGGGGGACATCATTGATCTCCACCTCTGCCACCACAAGGTCATCTTTGCTTTTACTCGTGGCTGGACCTTTTCCCAGAGCCTGCAGCTTCAACAAGAATGGTTGCAAAAGACCAGTGGGTGGAAAGAAGTGATGTAAGAAAAAAAACTGAGTGCAGAGCTTTGAGAGGTGAATGTCCTTCTGGTTTTTCTAAAGGGAAAATCTTGACAGAGATTAGTGAAAAGCACACTGGACTTAATCTTGATCTGCCTCCTCACAAGCCTGAGCCCAAATAAACACACCAGCTTTATTTTCAGCATGTATTAACAGAATAGTTCATGTTTCTGTTCTGTACATGATGTGGAACTGAGCTGTAGAGCTGCTTGAACAGAAACCAAAAGTGTAAAAATTCATTTTACACTTGAATTGGCAGCTCTGACAGAAATCTGAGAAGCCAATGAAACATTTACTTCATGTTTGTAGCTCCTGCTTCTCCCACCAGAATTTAAAATTTCTGTTCAAGATCTGAACTCATCCACACTACACAGAATTCTCCCCATCTTTTTTTTGTGTCAGGCTAAGAAATAAAAAGCCAGTCCCAGATTCAGAAGATACAGTGGAAGAGTTGGGAGTTACCACAAAGATCTTTTCAATGCAGAGTCAGTACAGACTTCTAAATATTCTGAAATTAATTTTGGGGACATAAAGGTAAAACAAGACTCTATTAAAAAAAGAGAACCTTCCAGGATCACCCATCCACTGTCACAAATATCACTTGAAGCATTTGCAGGAGAACCACAAGGCAGCTACAGAGGCTTTAAACTGACTTTAAACTGCTCCACTCTTTAAAAAAAAAAAAAAAAGTACATTCATTAACCTGCAGCTCCTTAATTTCCATTCCCTCATAACCTGAAAGGTCATCAGAGTTAATTACTCTAGAAATGCCTTCACTGAACATGTTTTACCAGAAGCAGCATAGGCAATGAAAGAACTAAATGCATAATTTATGCATTTGTTATTATATTAAAAAATAAAAAAATAATCTGTGCAATAAAAGTTGGCACCTCAAATGCACATTAATTACTTTGTTAATGGATCCCAGAGCAAAACAGTTTGTCACAAGATGCCAGAGTGCTACTGGAGCTTGTGACAAAAACAGAGCAGGGAGAATGAGACAGCACCAGCATCTGCCAATTTTTGGATGTCTCAAAGTGCCAGTCAGCAAATGGATTTTATTTCTATGGGCTGTGACTGTGGAGGCTCCCTGAAACCAGGCCCTGAGTCCTTCCAGCTGGGAATTCCATTCTGGGGGGATTTTTTCATCCCATCATTTCCACCTGGGATTCCTGACAGCAACACCCTAAGAAACAGCTGCTGCTAATCTCACACAGGAAAAAGGCTACAGAGGTGATTTCAGCCCCAGAAATGACACAGAAGCAATTAAAGAGAATTTGTGACAATTTCCCACTATTTTTTATCTGTGAGTAAATCCCATGGTAAAATGAGCAAGGCAAACTCCCAGATTGGCACAGTGTGAAAAAAAAAAAAAAATGAAATACAACAGCATAAAATCAATTGTTCTTGTTAATTTTTGATTTCAACAAGTTTAGATGGAAATTGGGGATCCTAAAAAATGGAAGGGAGGGAATCCAGAGGAAGAGAAGAGAAAGGAGAAAAGGGGGGGAAAGGAGAAGACTCTGCCATGGCTCTAAGGTTCCCTTCAACCCAAACCACCCTGTGATTCCATGAAACTTGAAACAGCTTCTAAACTTGGCTCTAGCACAGGCAGAAGAGCAAGACAAGACTGTGCCTGGAACTGGAAAAGTGGCTTTAAATTACACTTGCTTTAGAATAGAAAACTCAGAGATTATTTAAGAGGAACACACAGGGACCATCCAGTCCAAGTGCCTGAGCTCATCAGGCTCAGGCAGGGCTCAGAAAAGGCTGAAAAAAATTTTAGGACTCAGACATTACAGCTCTTATTGGCACCAAAATAACTCGAGCCCCTATTTTAAAGCTGTTGTTTCCCACAGCAGTTTTTCCATCAGCTCTGCTCTCTGGATAACACCAGGAAAAACTTTTTAAGATTTAGACTCGATCCTTGTGGCTCCCTTACAACTCAGAGAAAAAAAAAGTTTTCCACCTCCCTACAGGTGGTTTTGGTAAAGTCTTACAGCAGACTGACATCACAGCCATTCATTACTTTATGTTTTGCTGAAAGGTATTTTTAAAAATATTTCCGACTGCTTTTATTGCACCCAATATCATCGGTGACAAACCAAGGTCCCCAGAACGCAGCCATGACACCCCCGCGCCCACCCACCTTGTCCGCCGTGTTGGGCGCCGGTTTCAGCTTCCCTTTGGCCATGAGCATGGCGTTGATCTTCGCCGCCACGGCCGCAGCCGCATCCAGCGCTCCGGAGGGCGCGGCGGAGCTCTCGGACCCGGCCACGGCAGCGCCGCCATCGCCGCCCCCGCCGGGGAACGGGCGCCCGGGCAGCGGCGCCGTGCCGGGGAGGAGAAAATTGGGTGCGGGGCCGGGTTGGTCCCACTTGCTGCGGCGCCTGGAAAAGACAGAGGGAGTGTGAGGTACAGCCCTGAGGGGAACCGGGGCTGCCCGAGCCGCCACGGCCGGGTCTTACCCGCCCGCGGCCCCCGCGTCCCGCTGCGCTCCGCCGCCCGCCGACATGGCCGACACGGCTCCCGCGCGTCACTTCCGGCCCGCTCCCGCCGCGCCACGCCGCTTCCGGTTGTTGCCATGGAGCTTCTGTGGGCACTTCCGGTCGCTGCCAAGGGGATGGCGCGCCCACATCCGGTCGCTGCCATGGCGACGGGCGTGGCATCGCGGGTCAGGCCGTGACGAGGGGAGAAAAGGCCCAAAGGTCACCGAGTCCAAACCCCGTCTATTATTTCCAAGTGTATTATCCCAAGGATTGGGCCATTTTCCCAAAATGAAGCCTAAATGTGCATTAAAAATTAAAAAATTTATTTACAATATAGTATCTATATTTAATACATAAGGGGCTACAAGAAAAAAAAAAAGTAAAAATGTTGATTTATTGGTTTGGGAGTGATTTTGCATTATGCATAAAGGTCTAAGAATATGCAACATAATGCATTTAACGAAGCGTTTTCTGATTTAAGGTATGTTCTTGGCAGATTGCAAAGCCGTTGTAACTTTTTCCTTTATTGTCTCTTATTATCTTTCATTAAACTTCTAAAAATCTCCTAAAAAAACCACTTCGTTTTTCACCGCACGGAACATCCCCGTGAGATCCTCACAGCCCAGAACATTCCACAATTCCCGGGCCCCTCACATTCGCATGCGCAGGCTGCACGCGCTTCTTTAGTGCGCATGCGCAGGCTGCACGCGCTTCTTTAGTGCGCATGCGCGGACCTCGCGAGCCGCTTTGGCGCCAAGCGCGCGGCGCTGGATGAGGGCAAGCCCCGCCCTTTTTGTTTGCACACGGCACCTCGGCCGAACCCTCTGAGGGCGAAGGCGGGAAAAGGCGCGCTGAGGGTGAGGGAGGGCGGTTCCTTCACCTCCGTTCATCTCACCTCACATTCTCCTGCAGTTTTTCTCTCGATTATTTCTTAACTCAGCCACATCGCACCTCGCACTTTTGTCTTCACGCTTTTATCTTCAGCTTGCCTTGAGGAGCAGGTGGGGTTTTCTGGCCGCGTGCTGTGATCGGGTGGGGGGGGGGGTGATGGAGGATTCCTGAGGGGGAGCTCGGTGCCCTTCACTTCTAACTTGGGAAAGTTATTTTCCATGGCGTCAGGCCTGGATCTATGTGATATTCCTGAATTTGGGGGAAGGCTGGTGTGGAGTCAGGCTCTGGGCTGCGATGGTTCTGTTTATCCCACACTTATTTAAATTATAGATAAAACCAACCCAAGTCTGAAACGTGAGGAGCCTTTTCATAAGGTCCTTCGAGAATCCCATAGGTTTGATGCCAGTTTCTACTGAAAAGAATTGCCTTTGGAAATTGATATTTTATATAAATACAGATATAAACGTTCTTATTAATCCATCCTCTAGCCTCAGGGGAAGCCTGTGCTTCTGTGAAAATCAAGCATCTGATACTGGGGATGATTAGAGGACCAGTCCTGCTCTCTTTGGTGATAATTACAGGTTTGTTGGAGCTGTTCAATTGTGCAGGAGGTGTTTTTAAATCCAAGGAATACCCTGGAGAAGCTGGAGAGCTGCAGACTGGGCTTTCTTCTCATCCAGGTGCTAATGCAGGTGTTTCATTGACAGGCACAGGAGTCTCAGCACAATGGCAACTGCTCAGAAGCAAAGGAATTCTGTGGTATGATTTTATTTATTTATTTCAGCACAGTAATGGAAAAAAATGGGGGAGTTCTGGTGCCCTGTAATATTTTTTCATGTGTAAACAGCAAGCTAATTCAGCTTTTTAATTATGAATAAGGAATATATAGGAAAAAAATAGAAAAATAATTTGATCTGTGTTGTCTCACGCTTGGTAGAAACCAGCTGTGTCCTACAAATATTGTAACACCAAGTGTGAGGAATATAAATCACAAACTTAACTTTAGAAATCACTTGTTTGGGTCTGTTGTTGTAGGTTTAATTGATTCTTTTTTTTTTTTGTGATTTTCAGAGTGCAGTTGTATTTCCCAAGAAAATAGCCACGGAACAGCAATCCCTGATGCTGGTGAAGAGGCTCCTGGCAGTGGCAGTGTCCTGCATCACCTACCTGAGGGGAATCTTTCCTGAAAGTGCCTATGGAACCAGATACATGGATGGTAAGAAGCTGTTTCTATGATAATTTGAAAAAATTGCTGTCATGGAGTTGTTTTTAAACTTGGTCTTTTTAATGAATGGGTGCCATTTCAGTGCACATAATGAAAACTTCAGTAATGAATGAATTAAATTTTATTATTGCTGTTGCTAACTCATGTTTGTCACTGATGTTAATTTTAGTTTCTTCTTGATATTACTTCATTCATCCCATTTTGTCCTAAGTAACTGTGTGTATTTTTTGGTTTTTGTTGGGTTTTTTGAGATGTCTGTGTCAAAATTCTACGGGAAGACAAGAACTGTCCTGGCTCTACCCAGCTGGTGAAATGGTGAGTTTGATTCCAGCACACAGGTAAAACTTCCTCACCATGTCAGTGCTCAAAGGTTCCTTCCTGATTTTTTGCAGATAAAAGGCAAAAATTCTCTTGCTGTGAGTGAGAAGCCCATATTTGTATCATGGATATAACAATTGTGTTTCCAGCTTAGGGCTTAGGAGAGCACAAATCTCTGTTTGCAGCATGACTATACTTTATATTTGCTGTAAAAATACTAAATATCTATGTAAACTTCATTCTTCTAGGTGCTCATGAGTGCACAGAAATGTAAAAATAACTGGTAGTTCCTCTCTAGTTGACTAGGAGACTCAGTGCCACAATTTTTCATCTGAAATTTAAAGATTTTGCTCACAGATTTTGTAAGAGAGTGGGATTTGTCAGGCTTCTTGTTCAAAGGCCACAGCTGAGGCTGAGCTGCTTATTCTGGTTTTCTTTGTTTTTCTTGATTTACCTACAGGTTTTATTTTTAATTGATTTACCTACACATTTTTATTTTGAATTTATTTACTTATATTTTTTATTTTTAAATTATTTACTTACACATTTTATTTTTTAATTGATTTACCTACACAATTTATTTTTAATAGATTTACCTACACATTTAATTTTGAATTGATTTACCTACACATTATTTTGAATTATTCTTTCAAGAGGCTGGGATGATTTGGTGTTACAAAGATAGTCATTGCTTATACCACTGCTAATAAGATAGAATGATGGAATAACTGTTGTTTATTGCTCTAATACAATAAGAGTAAACACAAGAGTTTCATTTTTTGCTGCTTTTTGCTTTAGTGAGAAACAAATGAAAATTAGTAGTGGATGGCCAATGTGATTTGATTTTTGCAGGATGTTAGGATGCTATGATGCCTTGCAGAAGAAATATGTAAGTCTCCTCCAGTCTCCTTTCAGTTGTGTTAAAATGTTTCTTTAATCCATTATCTACCAGTGTAGTTGTAGGGCTGCTCAGGGAGTAGCTGAGCTCAGTCAGCTGCAGTGTGGGATGCACAGTTTTCTGCAGAAAATTCTTGTAAACAGCAGCACAGAAAGGCAGAGAGATCTGGGGGTGTTTTCTACTGCAGCTGAATCCTTTCCTCCCACAAGAGGAGTGAAGAGGCTTTTCTTACAACAGGCTTTACTTGCCTGTGTTGCATTCCAGAGCTAGAGAGACAAAGCAACTTGGGCAGCAGAAATGGGCAATGAAATATGTCTAATGTTCTTTTTTTTCCCCTCCCTGTTTATGTTCCTGACAGCTGAGACAGATTGTCCTGGCAGTAAGTATCTCTGAAAAACAGGGACATGTTTTTAGGGGATATTCTTTGAGGGATGTGCAGTTCTCATTCTGATTCCTCTATTTTCTTTAAAAATGCAGGTCTATACCCAGGCAGAAGATCCTCAGGTAAATCTGGAATATCTCATGGGATGACTGATAGTAATAGGGATATAATGAAATGTGTGTACAAGCAGGAATATTTATTTAAAAAAGAACACATTGAAATACCAGGTGTAAAAATAACTGGAGTCAGTGGGAATTGCCATGTGTGGAATTGCAGAAACCAAAATGTCATTGCAGAGTGAGATGTCCCTAAAGGTGCCTCATCCTGACTCTGCCTCATAAATTTATGGGATTTTTGTGGAAAACACAAAACCCACTGGGTGTTACCACATCTGTTCCATGTGTGAAACATTTTTCTAGTGATTGAAACTGGAATATTTTGTGCTAGAAACTTCAAAATATTTTATCATGGTGATTCCTGGGAAAGAATCATCATTTTTATTCTGTTTTAAACAGTTTTATGCATTTTAATTGTTAGAGGGTTGGGATTCAGCAGGTGGAAGTGGATGGAGTTGGGCTGTAGTTATTTTCTTTAATTAATAGATGGCTGCAGGAGTGTTTAGGATTAGTTGAATAATTCCTGGCTTTGTTTGCAGACAGTCACAGAGTGTTACCACTTCAAGTTCAAGTACACCCAGAATGGGCCACTCCTGGATTTTGGCAGGTACAGCCCCTGGGACACACCTGAATGTCAGAACTCCGCATTTGACCTGTTTGGTCTTTTCTTTTTGAGACTAAAATTCTGTTTTTGAGACTAATTTTATCAACATACTCTACCAGCTTAGACTTGCTAAAGTGTAATTAATAATTTTTTTATTATGCTCATAATTTTAATATCCAGTCAGAAGGTGATGCTCAATGTCAGCCTGGTACTCTGTGACCAGGATCTTTGAGATATTCCATGTGTGGGAGGTGAAGCTTCACATCCAGACCCTCATCCACCACAGGGATGGTGGAAGACCCAAACCCTAAAAAAAAAAAAAAAAAGATTCTGCTCAGTCACAGCTACAGGGAAATGGCTTATTTTCCAACAAACAATTGAAATGCAGTTAATTAATACCTGCCTCTTTCTCATGTTCATAGTCTGATAAACAGTTACCTTTTCATACTAGAAACAGCTTGTCCTGGTTTGAAGGACAGGTGTCTGCCAATAAGGCAGAAGCTTCTCTTTGAAATGGAGAATGTAAATACCCTCCCACCAAATTATTATAATTTTGAAATTAAGGTGCTCTCAGGCAAAAATATGGGAATTAGGAATAACAGTTCATTACTAGGAAAATTAAAATAGAAATGCAGGATTACAAAGAACAATCCCAAACCCTGCCAGAGTCAGAATCCAAGCTGACACCCGTCAGTCAGTCAGGGTGTTGGCAGCAGTGCCATTCAATGGTGGCTGCATCCTCCTGCAGTGGCAGATGTGGTTCAGCTGGAGCAGTGCTCCTGGAGAAGGTGCAGTTTCCTCTGAAGGTGCAGGGATGATGTGGAAAGGTCTGGCTTTCCTCTGGAATCCAGTGGAAAGAAGGTACCTTGGTGTCCAAAATGTCAGTTTTTATCTGGGTAGGAAAGGCTTGGCTCCTCCCCTGGCTGGAGCATCTCCCATGGGATGATGGAATTTTATCAGTCATGCCCTGGGACTCAATGGCCATGAACAGGAGATCTCTCCTGGAGGGAGGATGGGCTGTGGAAAGATAAAGATGATTGCCCCAGCTGGTTTAAAGCTGGCCCATGAGCAGATAATGTGTGCCATGGAGATAAGGGTCACTGCCCCAACCAGCTTCAACAGATGGTGATGGAATACACATTTCTGGCCACATCAACCCAAAACACAGCTGTATAAAAAACTAATCTGGCTGCTCTGTGTGTTTTTAGCAAGGACAAGAAGTCAGAGTCCAGCATCCCCTGTGCAGACACAAAGAAGGCCAGCATCCTCCTCATCCGCAAGATCTTCATCCTCATGCAGAACCTGAGCCCTCTGCCCAATGATGTCTGCCTCACCATGAAACTGCTCTACTATGATGAGGGTACATTGCCATGTCCCCCTGATTTATCAGCTCAGCTCACACTCTGCACAGCAATCCATGTTTTTTTTGTAATTACTGTGCCTTGCAAGGCTTGTGAACTCAGACAGGTCCCTATCCACCTGGTTTTTAAGTCAGGATCCCTGCTGATCAGGTTTCATCCTCTCCCCACTGCACATTTCCTCTGGGACAGCACTGTCATGGAATCATGAAATGGTTTGGGTTGGGAGGGACCTTTATGCTCATCTTGTTCCACTTCCCTGCCATGGGCAGGGACACCTTCCATTACCCCAGGCTGCTCCAAGCCCCAGTGTCCAACCTGGCCTTGGACACTTCCAGGGATCCAGGGGCAGCTACAGCTTCTCTGGGCACCTGTGCCAGGGCCTCACCACCCTCACAGAATAATTTTTTTCCTAATATGTAAATCAGCACCTGGAATCCAGGAGTGGTTCCTTTCTTGAGCCACCTGTCCTCAGGAAAAAGACCCCAAGCTTCCAGTTCAGCTCTTCCTACAGCCACAGGCACTCCTGTCACACTAAAAACAGTGACATGACCATCACCTCCACGTGACAGCAGGCCAGGCTGGAGCAACCTGGGCTCTCTGTCTGTGGCATTGTGGAACAGGATGAGTTTTGAGGGTCTCTTCCAACCCAAACCACTCCAGGAGTATTTCAGTGTAGAATCTTGATGGCTGCTGGGATTTGTTAAATGAGGTTATTTTGTGTGGCTGTTTCTCAGGGCAGTTTGGAATCTCCAAGGGGAAGGGATGTGATCTCACTGCAGGAACACAATCCTAGCACTGATTTCATTGGATTTGGCTGTGTTTTTTAAAACACTTGGAGTTTCCCAGAGCATGTTAGGCTATAGTATAATTTCAGTTTGATGACTGTCCAAATGTCTGGCTCTGCTTTCAGTTTCAAAACTTCTATTTTCTGTATCTACAACCTCTTCCAAAGAGCTTTAACTGGGCTTCACCTGTTGTGCAAAGAGAAAATTTACTCAAATTGAATATTGATTACTCCCCTCCCCACACACATTTTTTTGCTCTGTATTTAAAGGGGAAAAGAGTTAAAATCAATTTTGCAAGAACAAGTTTCATTCTAACACATGATTTTTCCTTGCAGTTACACCCCCTGATTACCAACCCCCAGGGTTCAAGGAGGCCAAGGATGAGGGGCTGCTGTTCAGGGAGGAGCCCATGTACCTGAATGTGGGGGAAGTGCCAACACCTTTCCACTTGCTGAAACTGAAAATCACCACTGAGAAGCAGCGCATGGAGAATGTTGATAAGAACATCCTACAGCAGGAGGAGCCTTCTGAGCCTCTCCAGGTGGGTGCAGTGAGCAGAGGTGATCCAGAAAACAGCCAGGACATGAATGGAAGAGCACAGACTTTGTTTTGTGCAGCTTTTTGATTTTTTTGGGTGGTGTATCATCTAGAAAAAAGTCATTACTATTTCACTGTGTGTAAGCCATAACCCCCTCTATTTTCAGACATGGTTAAGCAGGACAATATGTCTTTAATCCATTTTTTCCTTTATTTTAAATCCATTTTTTCCTTTATTTTACTACTCCAATGTGCAGCCTGTCACTGTTGAAACAGTGCAGAAGGAGCAGCAGGGTGAGCACAGCTCATGCCATGGGGACACTGCCATCAGGGCACAGATGGAGCTTTTTATCCCATGCCACAATCACTTATTTCACTTTATTCCCCCACAAATCCATTCTAATAAGTGTGTCCTTAATCATCTGAATAGAAACCTCCTTCCTCCTTTGCCTGCAGTGACAGACTTGTTGCTTAATCTAGGAGGATCCTATCTCAGAAAATGAAGTGGAAGATCAGAATCATGTGAATATTTCAGAAGCTCAAGGTAATATTTGTTGATCTTTTTCAAGTCTCTGAATTGTGCCTCTTTCCTGATGTTACTCAAAAAAACCCCTCAATTTTCTATATTCAAATTTTCATTATTTTCTTCACATGGATGAGTGTGTTTTTATTTTTTAACAGTTTCATTCTGTGAAGCACTTGGTTAACAAATTTCAACATGTTAAAACATAATTAACATGTTTAAAAATGATTACCATATTTTCATGTTCAAATTTCTGCTCTTCTGTTCCATTTTATCAGATAAGCTAAACTGAATGGAGTTTATACTTAGAAATAAATTTTATTTGCTTTTTCTACTCTTTTTGTTACTAATAATTACTGATTTATGTAGTTTTTGATAACACTTTGTTTGCACATTAAGCTTGTACTGTTGAGCTCATTATTGCAGATGTGGGAAGCAGAATTCTCTCTGCAAAAACTGGTCTGGGTCTTTTTGGTTTTTTTTTTTTTTTTTTTTTTTTTTTAATTTCAGCTTTTTGGGCTTCAATTCAGCAGGAATCCCACTTTTACAATATCCCAGAATCCCACTGTGCACCCCACACCTTCAGCCTGGGGATGTGGTGGAATTGAGAGCATCAGAGGAATTTTTGTGTTCTGGTTTGCTGCTCCTGCTGCAGTTACTCCACCATAATGTGTTTTGTGTTATGAAAAATTCTGTGTTTGTTTGTGCTGCTTCCTGTTTGAGCCCCTTTAGGTCCTGGAAGGAGCTCTGAGCTTTTCTTGGAGCCTTTTCTTCTGCAGGCTGAACAATCCCAACTCTCTCAACCTCTCTTTGTAGGAAAACTTTAATAGATACAAGTTCTAGCAAAGTATTTTTGCTAGTATGAATCACACAAAAATGAATTTCCTCAAATGTTTTTCCTAACACTGTAAATAAAATCTGTAAAGAACTGTCCTGACTCCTCCAGCCTTAAGAGCTCCCAGTTGCTGGCTTTTCATCAGAGCTCCAAGATGTGGACCCAGACTGCCTCCAGCTCAAAACAAGACACCAAATTGTCCTCAGGAGCTTCCTTTCCAGATTTGAGATGAACCAGGAGGAAAAGCAGAGGATGTTTTGTGTTCACATTTCCCAGTTCAGCCCAGGGCCCTGAGGACTGAACTTTGCTGCCAAACAAACATTGCTGCTTGATCTGCTCTCCTTGCAGGGGCTGTACAAAACCATCCAGACAATCTGGAACCCATTTGCTGTACAGAAAACATTTCAAATGTTGGGTTTGGGCTTTTTGGAGAAATAACATGTGCAGCTTTGCCAAACCAGCTGCCATTTCTGTGCTGTTGAAAAATAATGGTGGAAATGTGTAGGAAACAGCACATGTAGATCAGAATTTCTGTCCTGTTAATGCTAGTGGGCTACAGAACTGGAATAACCACATGAAGGTGTGTCTGATTCTTTTTAAAAATCATGCAGAAATCCAGCAATTTTCTGGTCCTAGGGAATTGGCAAGTTTTTTTGTGGGTTGGTTTTTGTGGGGTTTTTTGGTTTTTTTTTTTTTTTTTTTTTGTGTGTGTGAAAGGAGCTGGGATCAAACCCCCTTTTCCAGAGATCATGTGGGCTCTGCAGTGAGCTGGAAGAGGCTGAGTTAAAGAATAAATTCAAACCTTGCTGGAATGAAAGACCTGCTGGACATGGAGAACTCTGGAAGCAGCTGTTCCCAGCAGTTAGGAAATGTTCCCTGGGGCAGAGCAGGTGGTTTTGCTCTGGGTTGTTGTGTGCTGTTCTTAACAGCTTTATTGAACTCTGCAACTCTTTCCTTCTTTCAGAAAAGAATTCAGCTCATGAAGAGGATGCTGGAGGGATTCAGACTCCCCCCCATGATTCTAATCCTCAGGTATGAAAGCTCTGCTCTGTCATCTTCAGATTTTACTTTTTTAATTCCCTCCTTGGAGTGATTCATGAAACCTTATTTCCCACAGTCACTATTTCCAGCAACAAAATTCCTTTACATTTGACTTCTTGGTGTTTTCCAAAATTATTCTAAAACACTGACAAAAGGCTGTTCCTCTGAAATATAAAAAAACAAACAGATGCTGGGACTGTTACCCAGTGAAAAGGGCAAATGTCATTTCCATGTTAATAAACTGCCTGACAGGAATTCCACTGCTAATTCTGACAAACCAAAGCTTGTTTAAAAGTTGATTACAACTTTCAAAATGCAAGTTTATAACTCAGGTTATATTCCCTGCATGTAGAAATTGGTGGCATTTATACGTGGAGGACTGCTTCACACAGGTCCTTAAGATTTCTTAAAACAGGATAGTGAGGTAAAAACCAGGTGAGTGAGTGATTTACTGTATAAAACCAGCACATCCTTCTCTCTGCCAGCTGGAAAAGCTGTGATTTCCATGGGTTAGCACCATTTAAATCCTAACATATTTCAATTTTGGCTCAAGCACTGCACACAACAGTGAATATTTCAACACTGAGCCCTGCTCTGATCTCTAGTGGATTTTTTGCTGCTCTCACAAGACAAAATCTGTTTTCTGATTTCAGGTTGATCATTTGACCCGTAAAACATCTGAGCTGATTGTGTCAGAGAGCAGGACAAGAAGTGGGAAGATATTCCAAAGCTGCATTGTTAGTATCAGTTTTTCTTTAGTTCTCATCATTTCTGTTCCAAACAGTGAATAAAACTCAGAGCTTGGATGCATTTGCTATTGACAGAATGAAATTCTCACTTCCTAATTCTCCTTCCCTAAATTCCCATTCTGTTCAACACTGGGAAAAGGAATTCTATCCCAAAGAGTTGAAGCTGATTTGATGCAGGTAATGCAGGTTGAGAAAAATTCCTTAGTTTTAGTTGATATCCTGTTGGGAATGCATTTAGCCAAATTTCCTGCTGGTTTCAGGAAACTTTTTGGAGTTTGTGCCAGCAGAAATCCCCAAGTTCAAAGTCCCTCCTTGGGAAACACTGGGCCAGAATGATAACCTTGCTTCTGTGACTCCTTCATTCCACAAAAAAAAAAATCCTTTTTATTTACTTCATCAGGTCAGTCTGGCAGGCAGTGCTGCTTGTTGGAACCCAAATCCTTCCTACCTGGCACAGCTGGAGCAGAGGTTGTGTCCAGGCTGGAATTTGCTTTGGGGGCTGAGTGAAAGACAGATCCTTCTCCAAATCCTATGGGATGAATTTTTTTACTCTTCTTTACACAAGAAATCCTTCCCTGGTCAGCTTGGATGGGGTTTGGAGCAGCCTGGGACAGTGGGAGGTGTCCCAGAAAGAAAAGGTTGTTCTGCCATTTTATTTGCTGTATATTGCAAAATTCCTGTGAATTTTTCAGAGAGATTTTACTGAACTTAGTAAGAAAATCATTAAATGAAACAAAATTGCTTTAAATAACCAAAGGGACAGTGGAGCTAAAGGTTCACTGATATCTTTTGATGGGAGACTCAGCAGGACAGAGCTCTCAGGGGGTTGTTGGGTGTTGGACTGTGCAGAGGAACAGCCAGCATTGCTTGGAATCATGGATGGTTTGGATGAAGAAACCTTAAATCCCACCCTTGAAATGGGCAGGGACACCTTCCACCATCCCAGGCTGCTCCAACCTGGCCTTGGGCACTTCCAGGGATGGGACATCCATGGAATTATCTGTGCCAGGGCCTCCCCACCCTCCCAGGGAACAATTTCTCCCACATCTCCAATCTCAATTTCCCTTCTTTCAATCTAAACCCCCAACTCCTTGTGCTGTAGTTCCTGATGGACACAGCTCCTTGCTGCAGCTGTGGCAGCAGGAATATATCCCAACAGAAACTCATCCCAGCCTTCCTTTAGTTGCTCAGTTCTGCCAGGAATTATTATCCAGCTGTTCCTGCAGGCAAGCCCAGCACATCTGTCCTATTGTGACCCCACAGAGCTGCTGTAATTCCATTTCTTTTCCTTGGCAGGTGCACCAGGCTGAGCTGGGCTCTAGCCAGGATGTGCTGCCCAAAAGGAGGAAGCTCAGCGAGCCCAAGGAACAGTTTTAGGTGCCCATCTTGAGTTTTCCACTCCCAGTTGGATGTTCCACGTGCCTGTTGGGTTTTTAAGGATCTTTTCTGCTCCATGGGAGTGTGTTTTAAGGAAGGAAAACGTCAGGAAGCCCAGCTGAAAGATTCCTAACTCATGTTGTGTGGGATCAGAAATCCTTGGATTTGGGGATTTGTGGGTTGGTCCCAGTTCCAGGCACATCCAGCTCCTGGTGGTGATGGGGGAAATTCATCCCCCCAAGGTTTCACCAGTGCTGAGGAACTCACCCAGCACCTGCCTGCCCCAAAACCACTCCATTTTTGGGGGGATTTCCAGAGGGCTGGGCTGGCAGTTACAGGCTGTTACAGTTTTGGGGTTACAGGTTTTGTTTTTCCTACCGAGACAGTTGGAGGAGTTGGATGCTTTGCATTTCTTCCAGACCAGAAGCACCACACTCAGGTGAAAAACCAGCCCTCTTCATGCCTTAAATTCCAGATTCCCTGCCAGAATGCAGGAATTTCTGATGCCAGGTATCCATGGCACCATCTGTTTTGAGGTTTGAGAGCCCTGGGAGACCCTGGGTGTCCTTAGAACGATTTTTGGCAGAGTTTGGACACGGTGCCAAGTCCTCCTCCAGCATCAGAAATTAACTTTAATTACCCGGGGAACGGGAGGGAAGCCGTTCCCGCCGGGCCGGCCGGGGACAGATGAACGTTTCCTGGCGGTTTTGATTTTTCAATTAAGAGTGTTCATCATCATTAAACGGCGTTTAATGGCAGCAGCGTGCTCCGTTAGCGGCGGGACGGGACGGGATGGGAGCAGGAACAGGATGGGATGGGACGGGCGGGGACAGGGCTGGAGCGGGAATGGGATGGGGCACGGGACGGGACAGGGAACAGGGCGGGAAAAACAGGGACAGGAACGGGACATGGAGCAGGGGTGGCACACGGGACGGGACAAGGACAGGAACATGAGCGGGACATGGAGCAGGGGTGGCACACGGGATGGGACAAGAATGGGACATGGAGCGGGGATGGCACACGGGACAGGAGAAGGACAGGAAGGGGACATGGAGCGGGATGGCACACGGGACAAGGACAGGAACGGGACATGGAGCGGGGATGGGCCACGGGACAGGACAAGGACAGGAACGGGAATGGGACATGGAGCGAGGATGGGACACGGGACGGGAGTGGGATAGGGACACGGAGCGGCACAGGACACGCGGGCGGGGGCGGAGCCACCCTTGACTGACAAGCGGAAGTCCCGCCCCCTGACACAACCCGCGCCCTCTCATTGGCTGATCCCACCCGCGCGAGCTCCCATTGGTCAGAGCCGTGTTGTGGGCGGGGCCTGAAGAGCCCAGGAAGCGGCGGCGGCCCCGCGGAGCCTTTTCCTGCCCGCGACCCCGGAGCGGAGCGGGCCGGGCCGACCGGACGGAGGCGCCGGGATCAGCGGTGAGGCCGGGGGGCTTTGACAGCCCCTGACCCTCCTGAGGGGGGCGAATCTTCACCCGCGGGGCCGTGAGGGGTGGGACAGAGCTGGGGGTGTGAGGCAGAGCCGGGCCGGGGTTGTGAGGCGGGGGGCCCGGGACGCTGCTGTCCCCTTCATGTGGGAGAAAAATGGGGGGAAAAAGGGGGGAAATCCGGGAAAAATGAGGAAAAATGTGGGGGAAATGAGGGGGGAAATGGGGAGAAAACAGGGGAGAAAGGAGGGGGGAAATGGGGAGGAATGTAGGGAAAGTGTGTGGGAAATGAGGGGGAAAATCAGGGACAAATGGGGCAAATTAGGTGGGAAATGGGGGAGAAACGAGGGGAGAAATGGGGAGGAATGTAGGGAAAATGTGTGGAAAGTGGGGTGGAAATGAGGGGGAAAATCAGGGAAAAATTAGATGGAAATGAGGATAAATGTGGGGAAAATGGGGTTGAAATGAGGGAGGAAATGATGGAAAATGGGGAGGAACGAGGGGGAATGGGGAGGAACGTGGGGAAAATGTGTGGGAAATGAGGTGGAAATTGGGGGAAAATCTGGGAAAAATGTGGGGGAAATGAGGAAGAATGAGGTGGAAATAAGGAAAAATGTGGGGGAAATGGGGTTGAAATGAGGGAGGAAATGATGGAAAATGGGGAGGAACGAGGGGGAAATGGGGAGGAATGTGGGGAAAATGTGTAGGAAATGGGGTTGAAATGAGGGGGGAAATGGGGTGGAAATTGGGGGAAAATCCGGGAGAAATGAGGTGGAAATGAGGAAAAATGTGTGGAAAATGGGGTTGAAATGAAGGAGGAAATGATAGAAAATGGAGGAGAAATGAGGGGGGGAAATGGGGAGGAATGTGTGGAAAATGGGGTTGAAATGAGGGAGGAAATGATGGAAAATGGGGGAGAAAAGAGGGGAGAAATGGGGAGGAATGTGTGGAAAATGGGGTTGGAATAAGGGAGGAAATGATGGAAAAATGGGGAGAAATGTGTGGAAAATGGGGTGGAAATGGCCCGCGCTTCCCTCAGCAGCTGTCCCAGCACTTTGAGGGGTGACACCTGTCACCCTGCCCACCAAATGCTGGGTGCAGGGGGTGTCCCTGGATGCTGGGGGTGATGCTGGGGGTGATTTGGGGCTGGGGGCTCAAGCCCTGCTCTCTGTGCCCCCCAGGCACTGGAGATGACGACGCTGACGCGCCGGGGCCGGCGGGCGGACGGCAGGAGCTCGGACAGGAAGGCAGAGAGTGAGGAGGATGCAGACAGAGAGCTCAACGAGGATGATCCTGATGATTCCAAAGATATCAGGCTCACCCTCATGGAGGAGGTGCTGCTGCTGGGGCTGAAGGATAAGGAGGTGAGCAAAATTTAGACAGAGGTGGGGAGGCAGAGAGGGGTCACTGCCCACTCCGTGCTCCAGCAAACTTTGGTTTGCAGCTTCCTTTTATAGCATGGTTTCCTTCATCAATAATTGTTGGGTTTTTGTTGTCATAATTTTGTCAGGTAAGCAGTGGTGGTCCTGATGTGAGTCTCTAGACAATTTGTCAACTCCCATAGATAACCATCTGCTATTGGTAGATAAGGAAATGGCAGAAGTCAGGAAATCTGGTCTTAGGGATAGGCTGCAATTGATTCCACAAAGGCAGGAAACCTGATTTTGCAGGATCTGTTGGGCTGTGTGAAAGCCTTGTTTTGCAAGCTGTCAGTAGATACAACTTATTTAGAAACATAATATTCATAATATTCTTAATGCTCTCCTTTAGACTCTTAGAACCTGCTTAGAATCTCAGAATCATGAAGTGGTTTGGGTTGGGACTGTAAAGCTCATCCAGTTCCAAATTCTCACCACAGGCAGGGATACTTTTCACTGTCCCAGCTGCTCCAAACCCCATCCAAGCTGGCCTTGGACATTTCCAGGGGCAGCCAGAGCTTCTCTGGGCAACCTGTCCCAACAGCTGTGCCCTGGTGGTGTTGTGTCACTGCCTTGTGCAGAGCAAATTGGCTTTTTCTTTCTGCAGAGAGAGCCTCACCTGGTTTATCCAAGGGTGAACATCCTCCTGTCCCAAAGCACCAGCTGACACACAGTGAAAAAGAGCTCTGCTCTTTAAAAATGAATGTGGAAAAGAGCAGGGGGAAGAGGCAGAGGGCAGCAGAGTCAGCTGGGCTGAGGCTGGACCCACAATGGAGAGGGAACAGAAGCTGCATCTCTGGTGGCTTCCTGGGCCAGGCAGGAGTTGGGGAATGTCAGTGCTGGCAGCTCCTGTGTGCTCTCACTGGCATTCCTTCCCTGTGAGAAGGGGATCCTGCTCAATCAGAACTGATTTGTGTTTATCAGCTGCTGGGAACTCGTTTATCAGCTCTGCCTGGAAGGAGCTGGGGGGAAGGGGAAGCTGCCTGTGCCTTGTCTTCACCCCTGCACCAGCCTGGGGAAATCTTTGTGAGGGTGGTGAGGCCCTGGCACAGGTTATTCCATGGCTGTGGAAGTGTCCAAGGTTGGAGCAGCCAGGTTTGGTGGAAGGTGTCCCTGCCATGACAGGGAATGGGATTTGTTGATCTTTAAGGTCCCTTCCAACCCAAACCATCCCACAATTCTAAAATAATTCTAAAATCTGCTATTCCTGACAAATAGATGGGGATTACAGACCAGGGGAAGCCAACCTGGTGCCCAATGTACTTTTCTACAGAAGCTTTCCATTTCCAGGAATCAAGAATTGGACTCAATGATCCTGGAGATCTTTTCCAGCTTTAATGATTCCATGATTCCTGAGGAGCTGTGCTGGATGGGTCTCCTTCTCTTCATTCCTTGGGGGTTGGAATTAAGCTCTTGGGAGGTTCCTGAACTTTTTTTTCCCCAGGGCTCTGCTGTTGTGGTGCTGAGCTGTCACACAGAGCTGTGGCTTGTGACAGTGGCAGGGGCTGGGGCTGTCCTGTTTGAGAACTCAGATAAGATCTAGGAGCCAACTAGGAAGTGGCAGGAGCTCAGGGCTGTAAAGGGAACACAGTGCAAATAATCCTGGAGCAAATATTTGAGAGCAGCCTGGGAGTGGAGTGCCATGAGCTGCTTTTTTTTTTTTTTTCTGAGCTGTGTTTGGTGTTCTTGGCTTGGTTAATGTATCCTGGGAACAGCCCTTCAGCCACCAGGAACCTGGGAGAGCTCTAATGATACAGGAAAAAAACCTTGTCACGCTTTTCTTTTCATTTTTTTTCTTCTCTCCATCCTGTCCTTCCACATTCCTGTACCTCAGGACAGAGGCAGCAGCAGCCTGGCCCTGAGCTGGGCTCTGTTTTCACAGCTTGGGTGTTCACTCATGGTTTGATGACTGGGGAAAAACAAGACAATTTTTGCCAAATTCAATGAGCTCACGGTGTAATTTCATTTTTTAAAGTACCAGTCTGTCCATGTAGGAGGACCTGGCTGCAAACCAGCCTGGCTTTTGTAACCAGTCTGATTCCAGAAGCTGGAAATAACCCAGGAGCTTTCAACTGGTTTGGAATTTGAAATTTCCTGGGGGCAATGTGCCCTGGAGGCCAGGAAATTGAAACCTTTGCTCATTTTTCACACCCTTTCCTGGAGAACTTATTTGTAAAGCCAGGAGCAGAGGAAACCAGGAGGGCAGGGATAAAAGGTTGCTTTGTCTTTCCTCACAAGGAAATGAAGAAAGCAAATAAAAGTTTTCATTTCTTTTATGGTTCTCAGTGCTGGACAAGCCCAGTGTCCGTGTGCCCTGCCCAGACAGATCCACTGGGGATGGGAATTCACCCACAGGGAGGAAAAACCTTCCCTGGGGGAGGGCTGAGCATTCCCAGGATCACTTTGTCCCAGTCTCCTGATAATTTTTAGACCTGTCCTTGCCTCCCTGTTTTCCACCCAGAGAAAGAGCAGCAGAATTTCCTATTCCAGGTGTGTTGGGGTCTCCCAGCTCGTGGCTTTGAGCCCACTGGGATCAGCCTTGCCTTGGGCCCAGCTCAAACCCCAGCCCAGCCTCTCCCTGAGCCCTGGCTTGCCCTCAAATCCAAGGAACAGAACAGAAGGAAACAATGAGGCTTTGTTCTCATCTGGGAATGAAAGAAGAGTGGAGGAAGGGAAGGGAGGGGTCACCTGGGTCACCTGCCCCATTGCAGCTCTCTTGGAAAGCATCACCTGAGTGTTGCTGAACCTCAGGGAGCAGCAAATTCCCTCCCTGCCCTTCTCTTTCTTGTCCAGGTGTTGTTTTTTTTTTTTTTTTTTTGTTTTTTTTTCCCTCCCATCTCCAATTCCAATTGGAATCTGCACTTCCAGCCCAGGACTGTCCTGTGCACAGTGGAAGTTGGAACATTTTTTTCTGCTCAGTTTTATGTGTCTGATCTCCCTCTGTTCTCACTTCCCTGAGCCAAATTCCTGTTTTCATTCCTGCTTCTTTGTGGGTTGTATTTCCCAAACTCCTTCTTTCCCAAATTCTTTGCCTTTGGAGCTTGCAGCTCTCAGGGTGAGGCCCCATCACGTGCCAGGACAAGGGGAGATGGCTTCACATGGACAAAAATGAGATTTAAATGGGATTTGGAGAAAAAATTCCTCCCTGTGAGGGTGGGGAGGTCCTGGTTGCTGCTCCTGGATCCCTGGAAGTGTCCAAGGCTGGTTTGGGTGGGGACTGGAGCAGCCTGAGACAGTGGGAGGTGTCCCTGCCATGGTTGGGAGTGGAACTGGATGATTTTTAATCATCTTTATGGATTAAATAATGACAAATTTCCCTATTTTTCCTGGGTATTTCCCCTCCTTTTTTTCCCCTTCTGGTTTGGTGCTCCAGGCTTTCCCCTGACTCAGTTCATGCTAGGCCAGGCTTCTCTAAATTGAGATTTTTTTAATGGGAAAATGGTTGGATTTTTTAGGAATAACCATTTCCAGCAGTTTTTTTTTATTTTTATGGATTAAATAATCACCAATTTCCCTACTTCTCCTGGATTTTTTTCATGCTTTTTTCCCCACTTTTTTTTCCTCCTGGCTTTTTTCCTCCTCCCCATGGGTTGTGGGGAAAATCCTTCCAGGCCTGATGTTGATTTTTTTGGTACATCCTGGGGCTCTCAGAGGGGTCCTGGTGGGTGGGGGAATTTCTTCATGGAGAAGAACAGATTGCCCACAGGGACAGAGCCTGGCACAGCCCCCAGCAGCAGCAAAGACCATGGAAATGATCCTACTTTGCTCCCTTTTCTTTGGAAAAGGAAATTTTTGGAATTTTTTACACCCTGGGGATGGGTGGATGCAGCAGGAGGGTGGATGGAGAAAACGGGATGGAGAAAATCCCTCCCTTTGGAGAGACTCCTGGGCAGGATCCAAGCAAGCCAAGAGGTTTGGGAAGCTGGACAGAGGAAAAAAATTTTTCTCATCTTCTTCCTCAGGGCTACACCTCCTTCTGGAATGACTGCATCTCCTCAGGGCTGCGGGGGGGGATCCTCATCGAGCTGGCTCTGCGCGGCCGCATCCGCCTGGAGCCTCTGGCCCTGAGGAAGAAGAGGCTGCTGGAGAGGAAGGTGAGGCTTGGAGAGGAAGGTCAGAGGCTCTCCTGTACTGGTTTGAAGAGCAGGTGTCTGCCAAAAAAAAAAAAAAAAAAAAAAAATTTGTCTTTGAAATGGAGAATGTAAACCCCCCTCCCTCCAAATTATTATCATTTTGAAATTAAGGGGCTCTCAGCCAAAGATAGGAGAATTAGGAATAACAGTTCTTTGCATGGAAAATTAAAATAGAAATACAGTATTACAAAGAACAATGCCAAAACCCTGCCAGAGTCAGAATCCAAGCTGACACCCGTCAGTCAGTCAGGGTGTTGGCACAGTCCCATTCAATGGTGGCTGATTCCTCCTGCAGTGGCAGATGTGGTTCAGCTGGAGCAGTGCTCCTGGAGAAGGTGCAGTTTCCTCTGAAGGTGCAGGGATGATGTGGAAAGGTCTGGCTTTCCTCTGGAATCCAGTGGAAAAAAAGCTGCTCTGGTGTTCCAAATCTCAGTTTTTATCTGGGTAGGAAATGTTTGGCTCCTCCCCTGGCTGGAGCATCTCCCATGGGATGATGGAATTTTATCAGCCATGCCCTGGGACTCAATGGCCATGAACAGGAGATCTCTCCTGGAGGGGGAGGATGGGCTGTGGAAAGATAAAGATGATTGCCCCAGCTGGTTTAAAGCTGGCCCATTAGCAGATAATGTGTGCCATGGAGATAAGGGTCACTGCCCCAGCTGGTTTAACAGATGGTGACAGAATATGTATTATGGCCACATCTCCCCATCCCATCTCTGCTCCAGCCTGACCCTGTGTTCCTGCTGCTCCTCCCAGGTGCTGCTCAAGTCAGATGCTCCAACTGGGGATGTGCTGCTGGATGAGACCCTCCGGCACATCAAGGCCACGGAGACGCCAGAGACGGTTCAGACCTGGATAGAGCTGCTCACTGGTAGGGCCAGGAGGAAATTTCATTGTCCCAGCTCCCTCCAAACCTGTCCAAACCCACCAAAACACAGCCAGGATTCCAGCCAGCATTTAGAGCTACAGGATCTGGTGGGGGGAGAAACCCAAAACCACCCTGGAGAATCATATCCCTCCAAAAGCCCTCTCCCTGTCCTGGTTCTGGATCTGTGGGGTCGGGAGAGCTGGGGAAGGCTGAATGTGGGGACAGAGAAGGATTTTCTGGGAGCTTGGTTGAGATCTTGGGTCTCACCAAGCCTGGGGTGGCCCATGGGTGGAAGATCTGGAAAAGAATTTCCCCTGGGGTCTGTGTTGTCCTGGTTTGCAGGACAGGTATCTGCCAATAAAGGCAGAAGCTTCTCTTTGAAATGGAGAATGTAAATCTCCTTCCTCCAAATTATTATAATTTTGAAATTAGTGGGCTCTCAGGGAAAGGTATGGGCATTAGGAATAACAGTTCTTTACTAGGAAAATTAAAACAGAAGTGCAGTATTACAAAGAACAATCCCAAACCCTGCCAGAGTCAGAATCCAAGCTGACACCCGTCAGTCAGTCAGGGTGTTGGCAGCAGTGCCATTCCATGGTGGCTGCATCCTCCTGCAGTGGCAGATGTGGCTCAGCTGGAGCAGTGCTCCTGGAGAAGGTGCAGTTTCCTCTGAAGGTGCAGGGATGATGTGGAAAGGTCTGGCTTTCCTCTGGAATCCAGTGGAAAAAAGGCTGCTCTGGTGTTCCAAATCTCAGTTTTTCTCTGGGTAGGAAATGTTTGGCTCCTCCCCTGGCTGGAGCATCTCCCATGGGATGATGGAATTTTATCAGCCATGCCCTGGGACTCAATGGCCATGAACAGGACATCTCTCCTGGAGGGAGGATGGGCTGTGGAAAGATAAAGATGATTGCCCCAGCTGGTTTAAAGTTGGCCCATTAACAGATAATATGTGCCATGGAGTTAAGAGTCACTGCCCCACCCTGCTGCAATAAATGGTGATAAATACACATTTCTGGCCACATCAACCCAACACATATGGCACAGGTGGGAGAGGCAGATCCGAGTCAGGCCAAGGGATCAGAGCTCCTGCAGGACAGAGGGACAGCAGGGAAAGGTAGAGAAACAAAACCTGAGCAGAGTGTCCCCCCCCTCAGGAGAAACCTGGAACCCCTTCAAGCTGCAGTACCAGCTGCGCAACGTGCGGGAGCGCCTGGCCAAGGCGCTGGTGGAGAAGGGAATCCTGACCACGGAGAAGCAGAACTTCCTGCTCTTTGACATGACCACACACCCCGTCAGCAACACCTCTGAGAAGCAGAGGCTGGTGAAGAAGCTGCAGGAGAGTGTCCTGGAGCGCTGGGTGAACGACCCCCAGCGCATGGAGCGCAGGACTCTGGCCCTGCTGGTGCTGGCCCACGCCTCCGACGTGCTGGAGAACGTTTTCGCCAGCCTGGCCGATGAAAAGTACGACGTGGCCATGAACAGGACCAAGGACCTGCTGGATATGGACCCTGAGGTGGAAGCTGCCAAAGCCAAGGGCACAGAGATGATCTGGGCTGTGCTGGCAGCTTTCAATAAGTCCTAAAGCCCCTCTTGGTGTGTTGTGGGGGAGATCCTTGGTGTGAGCCAGGGGTCTCCCCAAAGGGACTTAGAGTTCCTGGGGCGTCATTGGATGGGCTCATCCTGGGGAGGGATCAGGGGATTTTGGTTTCCCCTCACCAGGCAGAGGTGGGAGGTGAGAGCCCCCCACCACCACAGCCCCGTGCCTCCAGGGAGGGGTGGCAGTAGCTCTTCACTCCTTGCCCTTGGGGATTTCCTTCTGAGGCCAGTGCAGAGCTGGAGCTGCTCAGAGAGGCCAAACCCCGGCACACACAGGGCTGGGACACACTCCTGGGTGCCTCTCACAGCCTGTGGGTTCACCCGAGGAGCTCACACCCTCCTGGGGTGGGTTTTGGGAGTGCTGGGCAGTCAGGACCACTCCCATTCCTGGCTGTCACCTCCCCTGCGTGTCTCCATGGGGGAGCAGCTCTGCAAGGACCCCCAGGCTGTGCCCTCATGGCTCAGCTGCTCTTTCTAGTAAAAAAAAAAAAAGTTAAACTGTGATTATTTTTGTTCACAACCCCATTCCTTCCTCCCCAACTTTATTCTCCTGTAGTTCACTTAAACATATTTCTCTGCATCGCGGGGTCTGTCCGTGTTTCAGTGGGTGCAGCTGCCAGCATTGGCATTTCAAGGGGCACCGGCAGCGCTCGCGGGGAGGTGCCCAGGGTGACACTGGTGTCGTGTCACTGTCACTGGTCCTGATGCTCCCTGCTGGGTGGGGGTGGCTTTCCGGGGGTGATTTCGGGGTGTTGAGGGGTCGCTGCCGTGGGGGATGGCCCCGCATCCCCGGCCGTGCGCGGTGTCCCCGCATCTTCCCGGACTCGAACTCGCGGCACTGCGGTAGTGGCGCGCCTGAAGCCCCGCCTTGGCCCCGCCCTCTCGCTGTTTGTCGCTTCCCATTGGCCACTGGTGGTGTCAATCATAACTACCCCGCCCTTTTGTTTGCACCGCCTCGTTGCTAAGCCCCGCCCTCTGCGCGTGCTGATTGGTTGGGTGTGACGTCACTGCGGCTCCCTTCTCCCCGTTGATTGGCTGGCGCTGCTGTCCGTCACGCAGCTGAGGCGGTGGAGGCGGTGGCGGCCATTTTGGAGCAGGGCGCGGGGCCGGACGCACGGAGGGAGCGCGGAGCTCCCCCCTTGCCACCATGGCAGCCCCGCTCGGTACCGGCGCCTTCACGGAGGAGACCGGGCAGGAGAAACAGGTGGGGGAACCCCCGGGGAAGGGACGGGGTGTGCGGCCGGCTCCAACTGGCTCGGCCGCACGTCCCTCATTCCAGTCCTGTGCGGGGATTGGTTGGTTGTGCTGTCCGTCTGCGGAATGCCGGGCTCTGATTGGCCGTGGCGGTGGGGTGGGCGGGACTTCCGGTTTAGGATCAATGGCGGCTTGGGGGGGTGCGTGGGGTTGATGGGGTGGGATGGGGGCGACTGGGATGGGAAGGGGCTGGGATGGGCCCGGGATGGGGGTAACGGGGCTGGGAGGGGGCTGGGATGGTGGTAACTGGGATTGGAAGGGGCTGGGATGGGGGTAACTGGGATGGGAGGGGGTTGGGATGGGGGTAACTGGGATGGGAAGGGGCTGGGATGGATGTTACTGGGATGGGAGGGGGCTGGGATGGGATAACTGGGATGGGAGAGATGCAGGCAGAAATCGTGGAATGGCTTCATGGGACAAAGGTTTGAGTGCTGCTGTCAGACCCCCACCAACTCCTAAAATCCCGTTGAGGAACACTAAAAGGTCTCCAGGATACCCAAAATTCTGCTTGGAATTCCTGAAATCCTCCCTAGGATCCCCAAATCCCAACTGGGACCCCCAAAATCCTCCAGTAAAACCTTCAAATTCTATCTGGATATTAAAATATTCACCCAGGGTGATCTGGGAAGGGAATTTGGGCTCTTAAAATTCACCCAGTCCCACCCTTCCACCATCCCAGGATGCTCCAAATCCTGTCCAACATGGCCTTGGACACATCCAGGGGCAGCCACAGCTTCTCTGGGCAGCTGTGCCAGGTTCTCCTGAAGCATTTCTTCCCAAAATTCCACCCTAAAATCCCAGTTTGCCAAGGCAAACATCAATGTGGGTGGGAAAGAGGCAGGGGAAGGAGCTCTCCCTGTCCCACAGCTCTTGCAGGGAAAGGAGGAAGGTTTTGGGAATATTTTCTCAGTGTTTTTCCAGGGATGATTGAGAGCCCTTTGTGTTTCAGGACACTCAGGAGAAGGACAAAGCCATCCCCCCAGAGAGGGCAGAGGAGGCCAAGCTCAAGGCCAAATACCCCAACCTGGGCCAGAAGCCTGGAGGCTCTGATTTCCTCATGAAGAGGCTGCAGAAAGGGGTATGAGAGTGTTCCTCAGGGGAAAAGGGATCAGCCAGAATTCCCAGAGCCTGTCCTGGCATCCACCCAGCCAGGGAGGGGGGATTTGTGCTGCTGGAGCTGATAACAGAGGGAGAAACCACCCAGAAAGGGTTCAAAATCACCAGAGTGGAATTTGAAGGGTGTTGAGGCAAACCTGTGTTTTCAAAGTGTTGGGCACCCCAAGCTTGGATTTCTTTTTTTTTTTTTTTTTTTTTTTTTTCTCCTTTCTTGTGTTTTTCTTGTCTCAAGCCTGGGGAAAAAAAAAAAAAAAACCCCCAAACTAACACCAACATCAGGAGGAAAAAGCCCCAAATCTAATAACCACACCTTGGGCTGAAACTTGGGAAAAAAACCTGAGCCAGAGGGGAAACAAGTGCTGGGATCCTTCCCTGGGATGCTCCAGGGTTGGAGTTTTAGCCCTGGTTTCAATTTGCTGGTCCAGAGGATCCCTGGGAATTGGATAAAATCCTTTGGGAATGGGATGGAATCTTTGGGAATGGAATTAAATCCTTGGGAATGGAATTAAATCCTTTGGGAATAGGATGAAATCTCTAGGAATGGGATGAAATCCTTTGGGAATTAAATGAAATCCTTGGGAATGGAATTAAATCCTTTGGGAATGGAATTAAATCTATGTGAATGGAATTAAATCCCTGGGAATGGAATTAAATCCTTTGGGAATGGGATGAAGTCCATGGGAACAAAATTAAATCCCTTGGGAATGGAATTAAATCTCTTGGGAATGGAATTAAGTCCTTTAGGAATGGGATGAAATCCCTGGGAATGGAATTAAATCCCTTGGGAATGGAATTAAATCCCTCCTCACCAGCACAGGAAGAACAAAAGGCTCCTGGGTTGGGAGGGATCAATCCCTGAGCATCATCAGGAGCAAAAAGGGACTTGACTTGGGAAAATTAATTGGATTTATTATCCATCAAATTAGAGCTGACAAAAGAATTAAAATAAATTCTAAAAAAGCACCTGAGAGGTGTGTGGGGGTTCCTGGGCTGCCAGGGAATTTCAGCCCCTCCTTCCTCCCTGAGTCTCTCACACATTCTCACAATTCCATCTGCACAATCTTTTTTTTTTTTTTTTTTTTTTTTTTTTTTTATTTTTTCTTTTCCCTATTTCTGGTATTCCCAAGTCTCAACCCTGGCCAGTGGCAAATCCATTGCAAACTTGGCTCCACAAATGTGGTTTTTTATCATTTCTGGGCTCCCCTGAGAACAGCTTGGGATAAAAGCAGAGCTCCCTGTGCAGCTCTGCCTTGGCTCCATGCTCTGCAGGGCACTGGAATGGGGTTATGATGGGATGGAGCAGAGTCCTGGGCTGGTTGGGGTGATGGCAGATGTGATAAGATGTGTGTGATAAGGCACTGAAACACCCTTGGAGCTGGGAGGGGCCCCCAGCCTTGCAGGAAATGCCCTGGGATGGAATCCTTTGGGAATGGGATGGAATCCTTTGGGAATGGGATGGAATTCTTTGGGAATGGGATGGAATTCTTTGGGAATGGGATGAAATCCTTTGGGAATTGAATGAAATCCCTGAGAATTGGATGAAATCTCTGGGAATGGAATGAAATCCCTTGTGAATGGAATTAAATCCCTGGGAATGGAATTAAATCCTTTGAGAATGGGATGGAATCTCTAGGAATGGGATAGAATCTCTAGGAATGGGATGGAATCTCTTGTGAATGGAATTAAATCCCTGGGAATGGAATTAAATCCCTGGGAATGGAATGAAATCCCTTGGGAATGGAATTAAATCCCTGGGAAAGGAATTAAATCCTCTGGGAATGGGATGAAATCCTTTGGGAATGGAATGAAATCCCTGGGAAAGGAATTAAATCCTCTGGGAATGGAATTAAATCTTTTGGGAATGAGATGGAATCTCTGGGAATGGAATGAAATCCCTTTGGAATGGGATGAAATCCTTTGGGAATGGAATGAAATCCCTCCTCACCTGCACAGGGAGGAGAACAAAAGGCTCCTGGGTTGGGAGAAGGGAGGGGAGGGATCAATCCCTGAGCATCACCAGGAACAAAACAGACTTGATAATTCAAATAAATCCTAAAAGAGGCACTGAAAGAGCCTTTGAGCTGGGAGGTGCCCCCAGCCCTGCAGGCAGTGCCCCAGGATTTGCTGCCTGGGGTAAAAGTCCTGAGCATTGCTCAGCTCCTGGGCTGGGACTGAGTAGGTCAAGGCAGGTCCCAGCCAGGCAAAGTCCAGAGCAGCCTTGAGTCAGGCCCAGGCCTGGCCTGACTCACCAAGGCTGGACTCAGGGCTTGCATTTGCCCTGCTCTGGGATGTTTTCATGCTTTGGAGCAATCCCAGCTCTCCAGAAAGGATCTTTGCTGTTCCCATTTCTCCTCCACACCCTCTAACCCTCCCCCTTCTCCCTCTTGCAGCAAAAATATTTCGATTCTGGGGACTACAACATGGCCAAGGCCAAGATGAAGAACAAGCAGCTGCCAAGTGCAGGGGCTGACAAGAACCTGGTGACAGGAGATCACATCCCCACCCCCCAGGACCTGCCTCAGAGGAAATCCTCACTTGTCACCAGCAAGCTGGCAGGGTAGCTGCACTCTCAGCTGGGGGCTGCCCTCTTCTTGTCTCTTTTTTTTTTTTTTTTTTTTGGCTGAATGGATTGAACTTCACTGTACCATAGGGATGGGAGCACCAGAATCCACGTAGTTGTTTGAGTCTTTCCAGCAAACACACCCCAAACCCCAATTTGGGCAAGGTTGGGTTGGCCCTTCCTCTCAGTGAGGCTTTGCCTTAATTTTCCTGCTGTTTGAAAATGTCCCTGGGATGTTCCCTCCTGGCTGGGAAAGGCCTGGGAGGAGCAGGAGGAAGCTGGAGGAGGGGAGAGGGTGGGGCTGAGGTGGGGGAAGGGATTTCAGGCCTTGGGGGTCGCAGGATGGACCCAGCTGGGCAGAGAGGTGTGATCTCAGATGTGGAAAATGATCCCAGGTCTGGAAATTGTGATCTCAGATCTGGAAAATGTGATACCAGATCTGGAAAATGTGATACCAGATGTGGAAAGTGTGGTCCAGGTTTGGAAAGGGATCCCAGATGTGAAAGTGATCCCAGATTTGGAAAGTGTAATCCTAGATCTGGAAATTGTGATCCAGGTCTGGCAGGTGTGATCCCAGGTGTGCAAAGTGATCCCAGGTCTAGAAAGTGTGATCTGGATCTGGAAAGTGTGAACTCAGATCTGGAAAGTGTGATCCAGGTCTAGAAAGTGATCCCAGACCTGGCAGGTGTGATCCCAGATCTGGAAAGTGATCCCAGATGTGCAAAGTGATTCCAGACCTGGCAGAAGTGATCCCAGATCTGAAAGTGTGATCCCAAATCTGGAAATTGTGATCTCAGATCTGGAAATTGTGATTTCAGATCTGGAAGTGTGACCCAGGTTTGGAAGGGGATCCCAGATCTGGAAACTTATCCCAGATTTGGAAAGTGCAATCCTAGATCTGGGAAGTGATCCCAGATCTGGAAAATGGGATCCCAGACCTGGAAAGTGATCCCAAATTTGGAAATTGTGATCCCAGCTCTGAAGGCACAGTCAGCTCTGTGTGTGTGTGTGTGGTTTAAAACTTCCAAGTGAAGAAATTGGCTGAGATTTCAAGAATTCCAGGGGGGTTTTGTTGGGCTGAGCTGCCTGGGATCTGTCCCTGGCTCAGCTCCCAGGGGACAAGCAGGACCAGGGAGAGGCATTTCCAAGCTTGCATTTCTTTTTTTCTTCTTTTTTTTTTTTTTTTTCCTTTCTTGTGTTTTTGTTGTGTCAAGCCTGGAGGAAAAAAATAACAAAAAGCCCCAAACCTAAGAACCACACCCTGGTCTGAAAATTGGGGGAAAAAAAACTGAACTTGAGGTGAAACAAGTGCTGGGATCCTTCCCTGGGAAGGATCCAGGGAATTGGATAAAATCTCTGGGATTGGAATGAAATCCCTGGAATGGAATTAAATCCTTTGGGAGTAGGGTGAAATCCCTGGGAATGGGATGAAATCTGGGAATGGGATGAAATAATTTGGGAATTGGATGAAATAATTTGGGAATTGGATGAAATTCTTGGGAATGGAATTAAATCCTTTGGGAATGGGGTGAGGCAAACCTGTATTTTGAAAGTGTTGGGCATCACAAGCTGGGATTTCTTTTTTCTTTCATTTTTTTTCCCCATTTTTTATGTTTTCTTTCTCTCAATCCTGGAGGAGAAAAAAAAAAAATAACCCCCAATCTAACAATAACAAAAAGCCCCAAACCCCAAAAATCCCTGCAGAAGCCACATGCTGGGGGTGCCAGTGGATCCCAGTGGATCCTTTTCCATGCACTGGGAAATGTTGGCACCCAAATTTCTGGCAGCTGAAGGGCCAAAGGAAGGGAAGGATGTTTTATTCTGTATTTTCCTGCTCTGCTGGGTGTTCCCTGCCTCACCTGGGTCATTTCCCTGCTGTTGTTTCCCAGGGGTGTTTGCCCAAGGTGTGCTGGAATTTAGTTCCTGGATGTTTCTGTGAGAAACAGGCTCTGCTGGCTGCTCCTGGGGAAGGGGTGAGGAATGTGGTGGCATTAAGAGTTGTCCCTTGTCCCCCCACAGGGACTCCAGCACTTTTCCAGCCCCTGTGTGACCTGGCTGGGCTGGTGGCTGCACACCCTCCATGGATGTCCTGCTGACTGACCCGGCCGTGTTGTAAATAGATACAAATATATTAAAATATATATCTAATTTTTTTACATGTTGACCTGTGCTGAAGTGATGTGCTTGCTGTTTATTTAAAAAAAAAAAAAAAAAGAAAAGGGGAAATAAAACCCAAAAGAGGAAATAAAGTGAAGGTTGCAAAGGGAGGTTGTTGCTCTGGGGCTGTCCCTGTGCTGGGGGGGACAGGGGGAGGGGACAGTCCCCAACCATGTCTGTGCCTGTGCTTGGTGTTGCTGTTCATGTTGGTGTTTGTTGGTATTGCTGTTGCTGTTGTTGGTGGTGTTTGTGTTGGTGTCAGTGTTGTTTTGGTGTTGTGTTTAAGTTGATTTTTGTGTTGTGTTGGTGTTTTTGTTGGTCTTGGTGGTGTTGGTGTTGTTGGTGTTGTGTTACTGTTTGTGTTTGTGTTGCTGTTGCTTTTGCTGTTTTTGTGTTGCTGTTGGTGTTGTGTTTGTGTTGGTGTTTGTTGCTGTTTGTGTTTTTGTTGGTGTTTGTGTTGTGTTCTTGTTTGTGTTGGTGTTTGTGTTGCTGTTGGTTTTGGTTTTGTGTTGCTGTTGATTTTTGTGTTGGGGTTTGTGTTGCTGTTGGTTTTGGTTTTTGTTTGCTGTTGGTGTTTGTGTTGTTTGTGTTGCTGTTGATTTTTGTGTTGGGGTTTGTGTTGCTGTTGCTCTCTGTTTTATTTTTGCTGTTGCCGTTTCTGTTTTGCCACAGCCCCACCTTGGCTCACAGCAGATGAGTTTTACCCTCTTACCCCCAACCCAAACCACAAATTACCCACGGGGGAACATCTCCAGCTCCCCTCCCCCACAGGGACATCCCTCCCCGTTGTCCCCATGTCAGGATCTCTCCAGGTGTCCCCTGTGCTCACACCCAGCCCTTCGCTGCATTTCCACCCCTGACCTTTCCACCTCGCACCTTTCCCCGGGTGTGTCCCTGCGCTGAGCCGGATTCCCAGGAATCCTCCAACTCTCCCAAAGCGTTGAATTCCCAAAATCCGGGAACTGCCGAGCCGCGGGGGAGGAGCAGGGACGCGCTGGCCCAGCCCGGGCTGTGTTTGTGCTGAAGGAATGCGCCGGGCACTGCCAGCGCTCGCTGTTATTGCTGCCCGTGCCAAGAATCCATTCCCGACAAGGACGCGTTCCTTGGGGCCACGGGAAGGGTTCTGAGAGGGACGAGCTTTGCCTTCCTGCACCCCAAAACTGGTTTGGGGGGGCTGGCAGAGGGGACAGGAGGTGGGGATTCCCAGGAATTCACATTCCTGGTTTGGGGATGAAGGGACACCCCACAAAGGAATTCACATCATGATTTGGGGATGGAGATATCCCCACATCCCTGATTTTGGGGTGAAGGGACCCCAGGAAGATTCACATCCCTGATTTGGGGGAGTGAAGGGACCCTTGAGAGGATTCACATCCCTGATTTGGGGGTGAAGGAATCCCCATGGGGATTCACATCCCTGATTTTGGGGTGAAGGGACCCCAGGAAGATTCACATCCCTGATTTGGGGGGGTGAAGGGACCCTTGAGAGGATTCACATCCCTGATTTGGGGGGTGAAGGAATCCCCAAGGGGATTCACATCATGATTTGGGATGAAAAGATCCCCAAGGGGATTCACATCCCTGATTTTGGGGTGAAGGGACCCCAGGGGGATTCAAATCCCAGTGCCTTCTGGATTTCAGGCAGACCCCAGGAGAAAAATTGATACAATGTGCTTTCAAGACAACATTGTGATTTCAGGTACAACCTCAGACTTCAGAAAAATTGATCTCAGTCCCCAAGGGCATAAATTGATATTCTGCTAAAACCTTTCAGACCTTACAAACCCGTATACATTTTTCAATATTAAATTTTAACAGGGATTTAAACAGAATGGTTTATATTCTTATTATTTTACATATTTCTTATCTATCAGATTCATAACAGAGTTTAATCAGAATTTTTAATTCAGTATTCTGGTTTATCAAAGTCCAGTTCTTATTTATTTTCAGTATTCTGGTTTATACAAACTCAAATCAGTAATCAATTTATCAATTAACATTCTTTATCAAGGTCAGAACTTCTTTTTATTTAAGTATTCTGTTTATACAATTATCAGATCTAGTGATTACATGAAGTTATTTTATAAATCCGATTAATCAATTCTTTTATCAATTTAGCAAACGCCGCCGCCGCCTCAGGCGCCGCCGCCTCAGCGGAGCGGCCCGGGCCCGCCGACCCCCCGCGCGCTGATTGGTCGAGGCGCGGCGCCTCGCGCTCTGATTGGCTGCGGCGCGACTCTCTGGCGCCCCGAAGAGGAATTGGATGGATGCGAACCCGAAAGCGAGCGCGGCCCCGCTGAGGATTCGCTGCCCGGGACCCCGCCGGGACCTCCGGATGGGCTCCGGCAGGATTCGCTGGAGCTCATCGGTCGCTACCTGCGGGAAGTGGCGGGTGAGGAGCAGCCCAGCAGCAAGAAGCTTTTCCCAGGAATACTGGGTGGGCCCGGGCGGCCTGGAGCGGCGGGGGATGCGGTGATGGAGAAGGCGCTGGAGACGCTGCGGAGAGTCGGTGATGGAGTCATGGAGAAACACGAGCTCGCTTTTCAAGGTGTGTGTGTGTGTGTGTGGCGTGACCCCCATCCCTTCCTTTGGGACGACTTCCAGAGCCCGATCCTCCCGTCCCCATTTGCAGAGGGGATTTGGGGAGGGGGTGCAGCGCTGAGGGCGATGCTCCCGTGGTTGGGGTGGGATGCGGCCTTGGTTCGCAAAGGGTTAAATAAAGCAGCTGCGAAGAGATCAAAAAACGAAACTGAACTTTGTTCCGTCGCTGTTGGTGTGTGCAGAGGAGATAATGTGGTTATAGATTAGCCCCGGTTCCTCTTCGTGTCCCCCCCTTGGCTCCCAGTGACTGTGCAAATAATCCCAAAGATTACTGAGCTCAGGAGTTTCACATCCTCACCCCTAATTTTGGTGTGAGGGGATTTTTGGTGAGGGGAATTCTATGTGCGCATAGAGCTGTGGAATGGTTTAGGTTGAAATAGAGCTTAAAACTCATCCAGTCCCACGGGTGGGGACACCTCTCACTGTCCCAGGCTGCTCCAAATCCCAATGTCCAACTCTTTCCATGATGAAATTTTCCCTAATTCCTCACTGAACCCTCCATTGCCCAGCCTGAGGCCATTTCCCCTTGTCCTGTTCCTGTTCCCTGGAGCAGAGCCCGACCTGGGGCTTGGGAGCAGAGGCAGAAATTCCCCCTGAGCCTCCTTATCTCCCTTCCCCATTTCCCTCTGAAATCCTCCAGCCCCTTCCCCATTTCCCTGAAATTCTCCAGCCCCTTCCCCATTTCCCTCTGGAATCCTCCAGACCCTTCCCCATTTCCCTCTGGAATCCTCCAGACCCTTCCCCATTTCCCTCTGGAATTCTCCAGCCCCCTCCCCATTTCCATTCCTTTCTCTGGATGGATTTCCCTGGAAATTCTATTTTAATGTATTTCTCCATGGTCCCAAAGCAGCTGTAGGAAGTTGATCCCCAGTGCCTGGCCTGGGGATGAACTGGAAATGAGAAGTGACCCATCTGACCTGGTTTTGTGTAACTCAGGCTGCTTTGGGACTTTTTTTTTTTTTTTTTTTTTTTTTTTTTTTACTGAGCTCCCAGCCTTGGAGCACTCAGATCCCAGTTCAGGCTGGAGCCCAGCAGAGTCTGTGTGGTGAAACACCTTCCTCCTTGCAGGAGGATGTGCCAGTTTCTTAGTTTCTCAGCTTGTCAGGTTTTTTAGGTTTTTTAGCTTTTTGGTTTTTTGTGGGTTTTTTTTTTTTTTTTTTTGGGGGTGTTTTTTTTTGTTTTGTGGGTTTTTTTAATTTGTTGAACACAAAGGGTCAGTTCCTGTGTCCCCAATTCCCGGACGTGCTTGTTGAATAATTCCTGGGAGGAATGTGCAGGCTGACGTGAGCTGGGGTAGGATTGGTGATTTCCTGAGTGCTGAGGAGAGGAGGAACTGCCTGGGGAAGTTTGAGCAACAACAAACAGCAAAACAGCAACGCCTTTCGCTTTCATAAAAGGCTTGGCTTGTTTGCTTTTTCAATAGGAGAATTCTGTGTTCTTCCAGGCACTAATGAGCTGCTGTTAATGAGCTAGGACATGTCTGGGGGGGCTGCCCTTATCTCTGCTCACCCCCAGGCTGTGGAAACCTTGAGACAGGGGAGTGTGACGTGCTCAGGCACCACAGAGACAGGGGGAGGAAGGAACTCAAAATGTGTCAAGGGCTGAGTTTTGTCTGGCTCTGAGGAAGCAGAACTTGCTCTTAATCTCAGTGTGAGGGTCCCTGCTCCTCCTGGAGCCGTGCCCCTAATCCAGAATCTTCCAGGAATGCTACGAAAACTGGAAATCCAACAAGAAGAGGACCTGCAGTCGGTGGTGGAGGTGGCTGCCCATGTATTCAGTGATGGGGTGACCAACTGGGGACGTGTGGTGACCCTCATTGCCTTTGGAGCCTTCGTGGCCAAGCACCTGAAGAGCATCAAGCAGGAGCAGAGCATCAGCTCCCTGGCTGGGATCATCACAGATGCACTGGTCTCGTCCAAACGCCAGTGGCTGGAGAGCCAGGGGGGCTGGGTGAGTCCCAAATTCTGAGTTTTTCCTCTGGGGGGCTGGGTGAGTCCCAAATTCTGAGCTTTTCCCAGTTTTCCAGCCTTTTCCCCAGGGGAGATGAGTGAATCACTGCCTGCCCCAAATTCTTCAGCTTTTCCAAATTTTCCAGCCTTTTCCCCAGGGGGATTTTGTGAGGGCTGGTGATCATGCCCAAATTCTGAGTTTTTCAACATTCAGCCTTTCCTGTTTCTGTGTGTGTCACTGCTGACTCACTGCTTCTCAGAGGGTCCATTGTGGTTTTCTCTGGGGCTCACCGTGAGCTGCCTGAACGGAGTTTGAACCAGTACAAGTTTCCCCATGGAGTGGGCAGCTTCCAAATTCCAGCATCCAATGTCTGAAATGGGGCTCGGGGAGTCTGGGATAATTCTGGGCCGGAGCTTCAGGGGATTTGCGCAGGAGAGCTCAGGGGGATTTGGCTGGGGGCTTCAGAGATTTTAACTGGGGCCAGGAGGGCTAGTGGTCTGGCACTGGGAGTCCCGGAGATTTTTAACTTTCGGCTCTCAGTTGTGGGATTGGGACTGGGATGCTTCTCAGGGTTGGGGTTTGGATTGGACCTTGAGTGCCTGAGGGTTTGAACTCAAAAAAAAAGTGTTCCTGCCCAGCCTGGGGGGCAGCATTCTGAAATCCAGGGCAGTGGGGCTGGGGGAGCTCAGGGGGTATTTGGGGCTGGGGGAGCTCAGGGGAGATTTGGGGCTGGGAGAGCTCAGGGGGATTTGGGGCTGGGGAGCTCAGGGGGATTTTGGGGCTGGGGAGCTCAGGGGGATTTGGGGCTGGGGAGCTCAGGGGATTTTGGGCTGGGGAGCTCAGGGGGGATTTGGGACTGGGGGAGCTCAGGGGGATTTGGGGCTGGGGGAGCTCAGGGGATATTTGGGGCTGGGGGAGCTCAGGGGATATTTTGGGCTGGGGGAGCTCAGGGGGGATTTGGGGCTGGGAGAGCTCAGGGGATATTTTGGGCTGGGGGAGCTCAGGGGGGATTTGGGGCTGGGGAGCTCAGGGGATATTTGGGGCTGGGGGAGCTCAGGGGAGATTTGGGGCTGGGGAGCTCATTTGGGGGAGGATTTTGGGCTGGGGGAGCTCAGGGGGATATTTTGGGGCTGGGGGGGGAGCTCAGGGGGATATTTGGGGCTAGGGGAGCTCAGGGGGGATTTGGGGCTGGGGAGCTCAGGGGATATTTTGGGGCTGGGGAGCTCAGGGGATATTTTGGGGCTGGGGGAGCTCAGGGGAGATTTTGGGGCTGGGGGAGCTCAGGGGATATTTTGGGCTGGGGAGCTCAGGGGATATTTTGGGCTGGGAGAGCTCAGGGGATATTTTAGGGTGGAGGAGTACACTGGGATATTTGGGGATATTTTGGGGCTGGGGGAGCACAGGGAGTGTCACTGTGGATATTTTAGGGCTGGAGGAGCACACTGGGATATTTTGGCTGGGGGAGCACAGGGGATATTTTGGGGTGGGGGAGCACAGGGAGTGTCACAGTGAATATTTTGAGGCTGGGGGAGTACACTGGGATATTTGGGGATATTTTGGGGTTGGGGGAGCATCCTGGGATATTTTGGGGCTGGGGGAGCACAGGGAATGTCACAGTGAATATTTTGGGGCTGGGGGAGCACAGGGAATGTCACAGTGAATATTTTGGGCTGAAGGAGCTCAGGGGATTTTTTGGGGGGCTGGGGGAGCACAGGGAATGTCACTGAATATTTTGGGCTGGGGGAGCACAGGGGATTTTTTTGGGGCTAGGGGAATGTCACAGTGAATATTTTGGGGCTGGGGGGGCACAGGGAATGTCACAGTGAATATTTGGGGGCTGGGGGAGCACAGGGAATGTCACAGTGAATATTTTGGGGCTGAGGGGGCACAGGGAATGTCACAGTGAATATTTTGGGGCTGAGGGGGCACAGGGAATGTCACAGTGAATATTTTGGGGCTGGGGGAGCACACTGGGATATTTGGGGATATTTTGGGGCTGGGGGAGCACAGGGAATGTCACAGTGAATATTTTGGGGCTGAGGGGGCACAGGGAATGTCACAGTGAATATTTTGGGGCTGGGGGAGCACAGAGAATGTCACAGTGAATATTTTGGGCTGGGGGGGACCACCCTGAGATATTTGTAGCATCACTCTAACCATCCCTTCCCCCTCTCCAGGAAGGCTTTGTGGACTTTTTCCGTGTGGAGGACCTGGAGGGCAGCATCAGGAACGTGCTGATGGCCTTTGCAGGAGTGGCAGGCCTGGGGGCCAGCCTGGCCTACATGATCCGGTGAGCCTGGAGCTGCCAGGAGCTGAACTTTGGCAGGGCTGGCACTGGGGGGGGCTGCAGAGCTGCCCCTCCCCCTGGGAGAGCTGCTGGAGCTGGACTCAGAGTCACCCCAGGAGGATCTCAAGGCCTTCATCCCCGAGGAAGAGGAAGGTGTGAGCCGAGCTTGGGGGTGCTGATGGAGGATTTGCTGCTTTTTGGGGGAGCTGAATGTGGAAAAGGTTTTTACTCTCCTTCCTTCAAGAGGGGAGCTCAAGTGGAACTTTTTTTGCCCTTAAAATCCCAGAGGAACCATCCAGGAGCTCCAGCAGCCCTGGGCTGGGCGAGGCAGCTGAGCCTGGAGCAGATGTTTGAGGCTTGTGGTTGTGGGGTTTTATTTTATTTTATTTTTTTTTTTCTGGGAATAATAGCACCTTCTGCTGCTGCTGCCCTGCCTAAACTGGAGCAGAAGCACTGTGGATGCTGGAAATGTGCTGCCAGACCCTCCCCATGGAGCTGGGACCCCCCTGCCCATCCCTTTCCTTGCCAGGGGTGCCTGGGCTCACACCCAGCTGTGCCCTGACCCCAAACAGCACAAAGACAGTTCAGAAATAGCAAATATGGACAAAAAAACCCCTTAAACATTGAGCTGGGAGAGATACAGAGAACCTGTAAATGTCTATAAATCTGTGGAATATATACATTTTTACAGAGCTGATGATACAAAAAGGAGGAATTTGTTCTGAGTGTGGGTGCACTGTGCTTCATTCCTGATGGGAATTTGCATTTTTGTGGCTGCCTTGACTCCACTGGAGCCTTTCCCCACAGCCAGGGAGGGTGACAGCAGCAGTGACCACAGCTGGCTGATGTTTCTCTTTTGTTTTCATCTTTTTTTGGTCATTCTTGCCCTCCTGGTGGGGGTGGGGAGCTGTGGAAGTTGATCTGCCCACTTCCTTCTCTTCCCCTTCTTCTTCTTCTTGCTCCTCCCAAACTGGGCAAAGCTGATGTTTGAATGTAAAACTTTTTTTTTTTTTTTTTTTCTTTTGGGAGGGGGCTCCTGCAGCTCCCTCAGGGCTGGCCCTGGGCTCTCCCCATGGTGGTTTTGCTGCTCAGGGGACACCCCAGGATGTGACCTGGAGCCTGAGCCATGGCCAGCTCAGCAAATGGTGCTACAGCCAGGCCCTGCTGCTGTGCAAAACAAGCTCTGGTTTGGTCAATAAATGTTTTTTTTGTTCTCATCCCTCTGGTACCAAACTCCATTTCCCCCAAGGAGGGGCTCCCTGGATTGTTGGAAAAATTTCTGTGGGCTCTGGAAAATGGCTGGTGTCATTTGGGGGTTCTCTGCAGCCCCTGAATTTTTGGAAAAAAAACTTCTATGGGCTGTGGAAAAGGGCTGGTGTCATTCTCTGTGGGCTGTGGAAAAGGCTGGTGTCACTTTTGGGGTTCCCCACAGCCCCTGAATTTTTGGAAAAAAAAAAACTACTATGGGCTGTGGAAAAGGGCTGGTGTCATTTTGGGTTTTTTTAATGCTGTGTCTGTAGGGACTGTTTTTATTTGGTTGCCTGGGGTGCAGTGGGACCTTAATGCAAAATTGGGATGGTGCAGGTGGAGCTCGGGCTGTGGGGGGCATTCCCAGGATTTTGGGGTGTTGATCCCTCCCAGGATTTGGGGTGTTGGTGCCTCCCAGGATTTTGGGGTGTTGATCCCTCCCAGGATTTTGGGGTGTGGGGGATTCCCAGGATTTTGGGCGTTGCTGGCTCCCAGATTTGGGTGTGGATGCCTGGGAGGGGTTGGGGTGCAGCTGAAAGTTGGGGTGTTGGTGCCTCCCAGGGGTTTTTGGGGTGTGGCTGCCTCCTAAATTGGGGTGTGGCTGGTTGGGAGGGGATGGGGTTGGGGTGGCTCTGGCAGGATTTGGGGTGCAGGTGGCTCAGAGAAGTTGGGGTGCAGGTGGGGGGTTGGGTCTGGGTGCCGAGGGGGAAGGAATTGGGGTGCAGGGGCCTGGAGGGATTTTGGGGTGCAGGGGCAGAATTGAGGTGCAAGTGCCTGTAGCAGTTTTGGGGTGCCTGGGGAGTGTTAGGGTGTGGGTTCCTATAGGAGTTTTGGGGTTCCTGTAGCATTTTTGGGGTTCCTGTAGCATTTTGGGGTGCCTGGGGGGTTGGGGTTCCTGTAGGAGTTTTGGGGTTCCTGTAGCATTTTTGGGGTTCCTGTAGCATTTTTGGGGTGCCTGTAGGAGTTTTGGGGTTCCTGTCACAGTTTTGGGGTTCCTGTAGCATTTTTGGGGTGCCTGGGGGGGTTGGGGTTCCTGTAGGAGTTTTGGGGGTTTTTGTAGGAGTTTGGAGGTTCCTGTCACAGTTTTGGGGTTCCTGTAGCATTTTTGGGGTTCCTGTAGGAGTTTTGGGATTCCTGTCACAGTTTTGGGGTGCCTGTAACAGTTTTGGGGTGCCTGGGGAGTTTGGGTTCCTGTAGGAATTTTGGGGTTCCTGTCACAGTTTTGGGGTGCCCCTGGCAGTTTCAGGGTGCGGGTCTGGGGGGTTGAGGTTCCTGTAGCATTTTTGGGGTGCCTGGGGGGGTTGGGATTCCTGTAGGAGTTTTGGGGTGCCTGTCACAGTTTTGGGGTTCCTGTCACAGTTTTGGGGTGCCCCTGGCAGTTTCAGGGTGCGGCTCTGGGGGGGGGGTTGAGGTTCCTGTAGCACTTTTGGGGTGCCTGGTTTATATACTCAAAATACCCAAATTTATATACCCGAAATAGCCAGAATACCCAAATTTATATATCCAAAATACCCAAGTTTATATGTCCAAAATACCCAAATTTATATACCCAAAATGCCCAAATTTATATATCAAAAATACCCAAAATATCCAAATTTATATATCCAAAATACCAAAATTTATATACTCAAAATACCCAAATTTATGTACCAAAATGCCCAAATTTATATACCCGAAATAGCCAAGCTCCCAGTGCACCCCAGTGAGCCCAGTGTAGCCCAGTGAGCTCCCAGTGCATCCCCAGTGTTCAGGGCGCTGCCGCCGCCCGGTGGCCAAATGCCGGTACTGCACCCCGCGCTCCGCACATGCGCAGTGGCGCCGCCTGCCCGTCTGTACCGGCCCCGGTGCTGCTGCTGCCGCCGCGCGGTGAGAGCGCGGTACTGCAGGGGCCGGATCGGGGCGGGGACCCGGCATGGGAACAGGCCCCAAACCGTCATCCTGCACCCCCAAAGAAACACCATCAATCCCAGACCCCTCACCCTGCCCCTCATGGAGGGGAACAGGCCCCAAACCCTCATCCTGCACCCCTAAAGAAACACCATCAATCCCAGACCCCTCACCCTGCCCCTCATGGAGGGGAACAGGCTCCAAACCCTCATCCTGCCCCTCATGGAGGGGAACAGGCCCCAAACCCTCATCCTGCCCCTCATGGAGGGGAACAGGCCCCAAACCCTCATCCTGCCCCTCATGGAGGGAACAGGCTCCCAAACCCTCATCCTGCCCCTCATGGAGGGGAAAAGGCCCCAAACCCTCATCCTGCCCCTCATGGATGGGAACAGGCCCCAAACCCTCACCCTGCCCCTCATGGAGGGGAACAGGCCCCAAACCCTCATCCTGCCCCTCATGGATGGGAACAGGCCCCAAACCCTCATCCTGCACCCCTAAAGGAACATTATCTCCCCCAAACCCCTCATCCTGCACCCCTGAGATGGGAACAGGCCCCAAACCCTCATCCTGCACCCCTAAAAAAACACCATTGACCCCAAACCCCTCATCCTGCACCCCTGAGATGGGAACAGGCCCCAAACCCTCATCCTGCACCCCTAAAGGAACATTATCTCCCCCAAATCCCTCATCCGGCACCCTAGGAACAAAGAAAACAGCTAAAAGCTGAAATATCAAGGTTAGAAGGTTGCAGGGGGTTTTAGGGATTTTTCCAGTGTCTGAAGAGCTCTGGAGAGGGATTTTTGGAAAAATGAAAGTGTGGGATAAAGGGGGTCGGGTTTGAGGTGCGGGAGGGGAGGTTTGGGTGGGATTTTGGGGAGAAATTCCTCGCTCTGAGGGAGGGCAGGGCCTGGCAAAGGTTTTTCCATGGCTGGAAGTGTCCAAGGCCAGGTTGGACAAAGTTTGGAACAGCCTGGGACAGTGGAAGGTGTCCCTGCCATGGGTGATCCTGGATCCCTTCCATCCCTCAATTCCTTTTATAATTTTCCAGTGTCCTTTTATAATTTTCCAGTTTGTGGCTGTCAGGAAAATGAAGCCACAAACACCAGAGGTTTATGTCCAAAAAGGAGACAGAGGAGTCATTTTGTCTTATTTTAATAAAGGGAAAGGCCATGGAGAATTACCCTGGGATCTCTCAAATTTTTGGAGGACTCACCTCCCTTTTTATCCCAGTTTCCCTCTCTTTCCCCATAGGCTGAGGTACTTGAAAGGCACAGACTTCCCAAACACCTGATACCTGAGATTCCCCTCTAATTAAATCCCTCCCTTTTAATTTTTAATTCTTATAGAACTCTTAGTTTTCCCCCATTGCTTCTTTTATCTTCTAATATCCAATTTCACTTATCAGCAAACCTACAGTCAGTTTGTAAAACAAATCTCTTTTTTTTTCCATTCATCCATCAGTGGAATCCATTCCATTGTTTCTTTTATCTCTGGTTTTATCTCCCAGCAGATCCACAGCTCGTTTGGAAAGACAAATCCAACATTCCTCAGCAAGGAGAGCAGCTTGAACAGCTTCCCATGGAACCTCCCCTGGTGTCCTTTTGTGGCTGTGGCTGCAGTTAAGCAAGGGGTTCCTGCTCTGAAGGGTTGACAAGGAAGTTTGGGACTTTCTGCTGGGTTTTTTTTTGCTTGTTCCTCTTTCAGGACACTGATAGAACTCACACTGTCTGCAGTTTCCTCTGATCTCTGCTCTGTGTGAACAGGACAGCACCCCAGGAAGGGCTGGAGCTGTGTCAGGGCAGGTTTAGGTTGGATTTTGGGAAAGGTTCTTCCCTCCCTCAGGGCTGACAGAACTCCAGGAGAGTTTGGACACTGCTCCCAGCACAGGGTGGGATTTTTGGGGTGTCTGTGGAGGGCCTGGGGTTGGACTCATGATCCTTGTGGGCTCCTTCCAGCTGATGTTCCAGGATTCTGTGACTCTTCCAAGTGACCTCTCATTCCAGGCCCTGGACTCTGTGACCCCAGAGCTCAAGGGAATCCCCCTCCCACAGGGCAGAGGCTCCCCTGGCTCCTGCCAGGAGCTGCTCTCACCCCAGTACAGCATTCCCACAGGAAACTGTATTTAGAAATCCACTTTATTTGGTTGAAGACAAGTCAGTGATGGAGAACCTGGAGCCCAGCATGGCCCCAGATCCCTGTGAGAACCCCGAGCAGCCACAGGCCACGCTGACCCCGGGGTTCCTGACACCAGGGCAGCACCTGTGGGGTGTCCTGGCTGAAACAGCCCTGCCAGGACCTGCCAGGACACACCTGAGCTTGAGCAGCTGCTGTGACACAGCACTGGGTGTCCCTCGTGTCCCAGGCCAGCACAGCAGGAGTGTGGAGCTGGGATGTGCTGGGATGTGCTGGGAAGGAGTGATGCTCCCCAAGCATCCCTGCAAGTGGCACTGGAGCCATTCCCTGGACAGCAGTGGTTGTATCCCTTGGGAGGAGATGGAGGAGGAGGAGGAAGAGGAAGATTTTCCTGACCAAACTCCCCCATGGCTTCCCTTCACTGCATGGATCAGGAAAAAAAATGATGGGAGGAAGCAGAACCCAGTGCAGGAGGTGGCAGTGGGAGGGAGCAGGACACAGGAAGGGGTGAGGGGGGGCAGCTGCAGAGTCCCCCTGGTGCCCTCGGGGCTGGGAGGGGCAGATCCCCGGGAAGGGGAGGGAGGATCCCGGGGGGGGGATCCCAGGGGAGGAGGCAGAGCCCGGCAGAATTCCTGGGAAGGGGAGGGAATCCTGGGGGTCTCCTGGGAGAATCCCGGGGGTCTCCTGGGGGAATCCCGGGGGAATTCTGGGGGAATCCCGAGGGTCTCCTGGAGCTCAGGAGGGGAAGCAGAGCTCGGCAGCATTCCCGGCAAGGAGAGGGAGGATCCCGGGGGGATCCAGGGGGTCTCTTGGAGCCCAGGAGGGGAAGCAGAGCTCGGCAGCATTCCCGGGAAGGAGGGGGAGGATCCCGGGGGGATCCAGGGGGAATCCAGGAGCCCGGGAGAGGAGGCAGAGCCTGGGACTCCGGGAAGGGGAGGGAGGATCCCGGGGAGATGCCGGGGGTGGGGGGAGGCAGAGCCCTGCAGAATTCCCGGGAAGGGGAGGGAGGATCCCCGGAGAATCCCGGGGAGATTTCAGGGAGATCCCGGGGGTCTCCTGGGGCCCAAGAAAGGAGGCAGAGCTCGGTACCATTCCCGGGAACAGGAGGGAGGATCCCGGGGAGATTTTGGGAGATCCCAGGAAGGGAGGCAGAGCCCGGCAGCATTCCCGGCACGGAGAGGGAGGATCCCGGGGAGATCCCGGGGGAATCCCGGGGGTCTCCCGAGCCCCAGCCCCCTCAGTTGATGGGCTCATACTCGGAGTAGCGCCTCCTCCGAGCCAGCAGCAGCAGGCAGGTGCCCAGCAGCAGCATGGCCAGGGGCGTGCCCAGCGCCACGGCCGCGATGGAGATCACCAGGGGCGAGAAGGTGTCCCTGGGGGGCTCCCCAAAACCCAGCAGCACCGACCTGTGGGAGGGAGGGGACAGCACAGCTCAGCACAGGGCTGCGGGTGGGCTCTGTCAGGCCAAAATCCCAACCACGAGGCTCTGCAAGGAGCCTTTGCTGGAGGGTTACAAAGGAACTCGGGGCTTTGGAATGGAGACTGACTAAACACAGGAACGCTGTGACCTTCCAGGACCCCAAACTGCACATGGTTAGTGACCAGGATCACCCCCCAGACACACCATTAATGACCAGGAGAATCCTTTCAGACCCCTCTGCACATCATTAATGTCCAGGATAACCCTCTCAAACCCCTCAGCCCATCATCAGTGACCAGGAGGATCCTTTCAGATCCTTCAGACCATCATTAATGACCAGATCACTCCCTCAGACCCCTCTACACATAATTAATGACCAGGAGCATCCCCTCAGACCTTTCAGACCCCTCAGACCATCATTAGTGACCAGAAGGATCCCCTCAGACCTCTCTACAGATAATTAATGACCAGGATCACCCTCTCAGACCCCTCTGCACATCATCAGTGACCAGGATCACCCCTTCAGACCCCTCTGCACATCATTAATGACCAGGAGAATCCTTTCAGACCCCTCTGCACATCATTAATGACCAGGATCACCCCTCAGACCCCTCTGCACATCATTAGTGACCAGGATCACCCCCTCAGACCCCTCTGCACATCATTAGTGACCAGGATCACCCCCTCAGACCCCTCTGCCCATCATCAGTGACCAGAAGCACCCTTTCAGATACTTCAGACCATCATTAATGACCAGGATCACCCCCTCAGACCCCTCTGCCCATCATCAGTGACCAGAAGCACCCTTTCAGATACTTCAGACCATCATTAATGACCAGGATCACCCCCTCAGACCCCTCTGCACATCATTAATGACCAAGATCACCCCCTCAGCCCAGCATCCCCCCCTCAGAGCCCTGGCACTCACTCACCAGCTGAGGTATCGCTTCTCCCGGTACACCTCTCCCTCCTCTCCCCCAAAGGTCACATTGAGGGCACTGATGGTGCAGCTGCTGCCCAAACTGTGCCCAAAATAAGCCTGGACAATGCTGGGCAGGGGCAGGGTCCAGTTGGGCTGGTGCAGCCCCTGAGCTCTGCACTGGATCCCATCCTCACGCCGGGGGCTCTGGGAGCCGTACGCTGTCGCCTTCCACTGCAGGAACCCCAAGGTGGAGCTGCTGTTGTGGGGCTCAGCTACCAGGGACAGCACCTGGGGAGGGACAGAGGGTCACCCCCAGCCCAGGGGAAAGGAAAAATTGACAGGAAGGTCTCACTGATACGTATGTGTATGTATGTATGTATGTGCATGTATGTATTCAGAAAGATTTCTGAATGTAGAATCAGAAGAAGGGATAGAAATGAAAGCAAGTTTGGATATAGAGCCACTCTTACTGGATAACTAAAAGAGTAAAATGAGTTGAAAGAAGTTTTTAGGATTAATCCACCTTAAACAAAAGATGTTTTTTACCAAGCAAAAAGTTTTTCACAGGCAAACAAAAACGCCATGTCGATCTCAAAAGATCTCAAAATTTTTCATTGTAAGAAAACTGAAAAAACAACTTCTAGCTTGAATGTAGAATCTGAAGAAAGAATAGAAATGATAGCAAGTTTTGATATACAAGAATTGCTGAGCCAGTCTTACTGGATAACTAAGAAGAGTAAAATGAGTATAAAGTAGTTTTTATGACTGTTTTTACCAAGCAAAAAGATTCTCACAGGCAAACAAAGATGCCACGTTGATCCCATAAGATCTCAAAATTTTCCATTGTAAGAAAATTGAAACAACAACTTCTAGCTTAAACTGTAACACACTAACTTCTTGTGATTGGAAAATAGTAATGTGAGTATGGTAATATTAGTAATGATTAGTAATGATTAGTAATTATTAGTAATAATTAGTAATAATTATGATAGGCTATAGGTAATAGAAAAGGAATTGATTGGTTCTCATGTTTTAAGATGCTCTGTAATGAAAAGTATTTAATGCATTGTAACCAGAAACAGAGTCAGGCTGTGGGCTGGGCTCTTGTCACCCATGACCATGAATTGCTGTAATATCTGGACACAATAAAGAGCATTTTAAAGAGCCACCTCAAGTCCTGCCCTCCCAGCTGTGGCTCTCCCAGCTCACCTCGAAGATGGTGGGGGTGTACTCGTCATCGATGGATCTCTGGGAGCGCAGCCGCCGCTCCGCCCCCGCCTCCTCCACCGTGGCCACCTCCAGCACAAAGCGGGAGCTGTTTCCTCGTGGGGCCACCCCAGCCAGGATAAATTCCAGCTGGGAGCTGTCTGCTGTGTGCAGGAGGCTGGGCAGGCACCCAGCACGGCCACTGGTCTCATAGGCTGTGACCTGTGAGGGACAGGGGTCAGGGGGACAGCGCAGGACACTGAGGGGCTGTGCAATACAGGCTGTGCCCAAAAGTCTGATTTGATTCTATTCTATTCTATTCTATTCTATTCTATTCTATTCTATTCTATTCTATTCTATTCTAGCTGTTAAACCAAGTGGGGCAGGGATCCTTATCTCTTTGGAGATATCTCCTGTTAATGGGCCAGCTGTTAAAAACCAGATTTTTATCTTTTCATAACCCATCCTCCCTCCAGGAGATATCTCTGTTCATGGCCATTGAGTCCCAGGGCATGGCTGATAAAATTCCATCATCCCATGGGAGATGCTCCAGCCAGGGGAGGAGCCAAGCCTTTCCTACCCTGATAAAAACTGAGATTTGGGACACCAAGGTACCTTCTTCCCACTGGATTCCAGAGGAAAGCCAGACCTTTCCACATCATCTCTGCACCTTCAGAGGAAACTGCACCTTCTCCAGGAGCACTGCTCCAGCTGAACCACATCTGCCACTGCAGGAGGATGCAGCCACCATTGAATGGCACTGCTGCCAACACCCTGACTGACTGATGGGTGTCAGCTTGGATTCTGACTCTGGCAGTGTTTGGGATTGTTCTTTGTAATACTGTATTTCTATTTTAATTTTCCTAGTCAAGAACTGTTATTCCTAATTCCCATATTTTTGCCTGAGAGCCCCTTAATTTCAAAATTATAACAATTTGGAGGAAGGGGGTTTACATTCTCTATTTCAAAGAGAGGTTCCTGCCTTTCTTAGACACCTGTCCTCTAAACCAGGACTGCCTAGGCAGGACATTCCCCAGACATTCCCCAGCATTCCCATGTCCTGTGCCCCATGGCCATACCCGGAATGCCAGGCTGCCGTTGGAGAAGCCCCCCGGGGTCAGTGGCCGGGACCCCGCGGAGCTCGGCCGTGAGCGCCGTGAGGTTCAGGGTGTGGTTGAGGCTTTCCCAGGAGAACTCAGCCAGGTCATAGGTGGGGTAGAATTGCTCTCCCAATGGTTTGGTTTCACTGAACTCGAAGAGCTGCAGGGGAGGAAGGGGAGAGGGGCTGGGAGCACCAGAGCTTGTGTTGTGATCCAGGGAAAAGGGGAGAGCTGCCTCAGCCAAGCAGCTCAGGCTGGAGACAGACACTTCCCTGGATGGGGATGGATGGGGAATGGTGGGGAATGGTGGGGAATGGTGGGGAATGGTGGGGAATGGTGGGGAATGGTGGGGAATGGTGGGGAATGGTGGGGAATGGTGGGGAATGGTGGGGAATGGTGGGGATGGGATGGGGATGGGATGGGGATGGGATGGGGATGGGATGGGGATGGTGGGGATGGATGGGAATGGATGGGAATGGTGGGGATGGATGGGGATGGATGGGAATGGATGGGATTTCCCTGGAGCTCAGGGCTCTGCACCCCCAGCTGTCCCAGAGCAGCCCTGGCCAGCAGTACCTTGGTGAACACCACGGCTGTAGAATACACCACGCTGTCAGGAGGGTCGATCCAGATGGCTCCAGCAGGACTGGGTGACAGCAGCTGGCTCCAGTTGACCCTCAGGGCACTGCTGGGGCTCTGGGTGGCCACCAGGAGCACGGCAGGGCCTCCAATGCTGCTCCACACGTAGTGCAGGCTGTCCCTGGGCCCCACTGCCTGCACGTGGAGCAGGTTCACAGAGGAGTTGCTCCAGCCGGGGTTGTACTGCATGGACACCTGGGGAAGGGACAGGGACAGCGCTGGGGGTGGCTCTGAGCCCAGCAGAGTCCTGGGAGGGTGGGGACATTGGAGCTGCCTCAGCTCCCGTGACTCTGCAGCCCTGGTGTTGCTCAATAATGCTCGGTCAGCATTTCACAGGGCAGCATTTCACAGCCAGCTTTGAGCTGCTTCCCATGCCACAGCCCTATCCCACAGCCCCATCCCATCCCATCCCATCCCATCCCATCCCATCCCATCCCATCCCATCCCATCCCATCCCATCCCACAGCCCCTTCACACTGGATTAGGACAAAGGGACAGAGCTGGGTGGCCCTGGGACCTGTCCCCGCAGGACAGGGGTGGCAGGGCAGGGCTCACCCCGGTCCCTGTGCCAGGACAGAGGGAGGGGAGGGTTCAGCTCCAGCCCCACGTGCTGCGGTCCCGGGGATCCTCTTTTCCTCCCTAAACACCACAAGGGTTTGGTCTCAGGGGGTTCACACAAGATCCTCCGAGGCCACAAAAGAAACCAAAAGTTTCCCTTCAACACGAGTAAGACTTTCTTAATACTGAGGGTGGCAGAGCCCTGGGCGAGCACGAGAGTCCCGTTCTGGGGACATCCTAAATTCTCATGGATGTCCCTGTGTCACCCTGGGTGATCCCAGATCCAGCCCGGCTGTTCGGAGATTCCCGGGAGGAGCGGGAGGGTCTCAGGCATCACCGCAACGGGAGCGGGACGAGCTCCGAGCAGAGCCCGGGGAGCTCCGCGCCCGGTCCGGCAACCCCCGGTCCCGGTACCCCCAATCCTGGTACCCCCGGTCTCGGTACTCCCAATCCCAGTACCCCCAGTCCCGGTACCCCCGGCCTCGGTATCCCCAGGTCCCGGCAACCCCAGCCCGGTACTCCCTGTCCCGGTAGCCCCTGTCCCCGGTACCCCAGCCCGGTACTCCCTGTCCCGGTAGCCCCGAGCCCCGCTCACCTTCCGGTCCCGCTCGGCCCCGGCCGCCGCCAGCAGCGCGATCAGCAGCGCCAGCCCCGCACCAGCGGCCATGGCGAGACCGGCCCGGCCAGGGCACCGCCCCGGGACCGCCCCGGAACCGCCTCGGGACCGCCCCGGAACCGCCTCGGGACCGCCCCGGGACCGCCTCGGGACCGCCCCGGGACCTCCTCGGGACCGCCCCGGAACCGCCTCGGGACCGCCTCGAGACCGCGCCGGAACCGCCTCGAGACCGCCCCGAGACCGCCCTGGAACGGCCCCGGGACCGCCTCGAGACCGCCCCGAGACCGCTTTAGAACCGCCCCGGAACGGCCCCGGAACCGCCCCGGGGACAGGCCTGACACCGCTTTGGAAACAGCCTCGGAACCGCCCGGGAACCCCGGGGACCGCCCTGGAACGGCCCCGGAACAGCCCCGGGGACAGGCCTGGAACAGCTCCGGTACCGCTTTAGAACCGCCCTGACACAGCCCCGGAACCGCCCCCGGTACTGGCCCGGGACTTCCCGGTACCGCCGTGGGACCGCCCCGGTACCGCCCCGTAACAGCCCCAGAACCGCCCTGGCCTTTAGTCAAGAGCACACTTGTTTTGGAGACATTTTTAAAATTTATTATCTCATTGCATATTTATAGACCTATTACACATTTTTAAACTTTTCCATATATATATATTATATATATTATTTATATATATATTATATATATATATACACACACATATATAATATATAATATATAATATATAATATATAATATATAATATATAATATATTATATATAATAATATATACATTATATATATATATTATATATTATTTATATATATAAATTTTAAAAAATATATATATGTGTGTGTGTGTATATATATACACACTATATATATTCTATATGTTCTATATATTCTATATGTAATATATATTTTTTCTCTATATATTATATATAGAATATATGTATTTTCTATTTATTCTATATATAACTTTTCAATTTTTTTCACTTCAGGAACTGTTTTATATGGCTATTTCTCGAGTCTGCCTTTTTAGAGCATGCGTGTTTTTTGGCTGTGATTTTAATTTAATTTATTTTTATTTAATTTGGGCCGTGCTCTTTAATTTTTATAGATGGCTGGTGCTGGTAGCTGGTCTATCAGCAGCAGGTGTTCACTTATTGCTGGTGGCTAGAAGTGCTACAGAACTTCCTGTATTTTTTAATAAAATTGAATATTTTAAACAACCAAGCCCAAACACAAGAAAATCCATTTCCTTTGTGTATTTTTAATTCTGGCTCTGATTAAAGACAGAAGAGACTCCAGAAAAAGCACAAATTTGTTGGGTTTAGAGAAGCATTCCACTGTGGGTTTTTTTGGTGGTGTTTTTTTTGTTTGTTTGTTTTTGGGTTTTTTTGTTTTTTGTTTTTTTGTGGTTCTTGAGATACCAGAGGAAAATTCCACCATTTTTTTGGTTCTAGGATTTCCAGAGGAGAATTCCACCATTCCTGTCAGTTCTGGGATCACCATGGGATCATTCCACTGTTTCTGTTTGTTCTGGGGTTGCCAGGGGAGCATTTCACCATTTTTTAATTTCTAAGGTTTCATGCCAGGAGATAATTCCATCATTTTATTGGTTCTAGGATTTCCATGAAATCATTCCACTGTTTTTTTTCTGTTCTTGGTTCCCAGGGGAACATCCCACAGCTTTTATTTGTTTCCAGAGTTGCCATGACAGAATTTTTGTGTCAGTTCTAGGATTTCCAGGGGAGAATTCCACTGGTTTTGTTGCTTCAAGTTTTGCCAGGTGAGAATTCAATTTAATTTTTTTAGTTCTAGGATTTCCAGGAGAGCATTCCACCATTTCTATCAGTTCTAGGGTTGCCATTCCACTGTTTCTGTTTGTTCTGGGGTTGCCAGGGCAGCATTTCACCATTTTTTAATTTCTAAGGTTTCATGCCAGGAGAAAATTCCATTATTTTATTGGTTCTAGGATTGCCATAAAATCATTCCACTGTTTTTTTTTCTGTTTTAGGGTTCCCAGGGGAACATCCCACTGGTTTTATTTGTTTCTAGAGTTGCCATGGCAGAATTCCACCATTTTTGCCAGTTCTAGGATTTCCAGGGGAGAATTCCACTGGTTTTGTTGCCTCAAGTTTTGACAGGTGAGAATTCAATTTAATTTTTTTAGTTCTAGGATTTCCAGGAGAGCATTCCACCATTTCTATCAGTTCTAGGGTTGCCATTTCACTGTTTCTGTTTGTTCTGGGATTGCCAGGGCAGCATTTCACCATTTTTTAATTTCTAGGGTTTCATGCCAGGAGAAAATTCCATTATTTTATTGGTTCTAGGATTGACATAAAATCATTCCACTGTTTTTTTTTCTGTTTTAGGGTTCCCAGGGGAACATCCCACTGGTTTTATTTGTTTCTAGAGTTGCCATGATAGAATTTTTGTGCCAGTTCTAGGATTTCCAGGGGAGAATTCCACTGGTTTTGTTGCTTCAAGTTTTGCCAGGTGAGAATTCAATTTATTTTTTTGTTCTAGGATTTCCAGGGGAGAATTCCACCATTCCTGTCAGTTCTGGGATCACCATGGGATCATTCCACTCTTCCTGTTTGTTCTAGGATTGCATTTCACTATTTTTTCAATTCTAGAGTTTAATGCCAGCAGAGAATTCCATCATTTTCTTGGTTCTAGGACAGCCATGAAATCATTCCACTGTTTGTTTTTTTTTATTGTTCTAGGGTTCCCAGGGCAGAATTCCATTGTATTTCTTTATTCTAGGATTTCCAGGGGAGAATTCCACCATTTCTGTCAGTTCTAAGGTTGCCATGGGATCATTTTAGTTTTTATTGACCCCACAGAGTTTGGGGATCTCAGAGACAAATTCCCAGATGAGGATTCATTCCTGGGAGCCTGATGCTCTGCAGGGATAAATATGACATTCCAAGCAAGCTCCCTCTTCAGCACAGGGCATCCCAAACATTCTTGTTGCTGGGAATTTGGAATATTCTGGGGCAGAAAGCAAAGCCTTGCTGACTCTGATGGGGAGTGTGGGATAAATTGCTTCTGAACTGTATTTGCACATGTGGTCATTGCCAAAAACCCAAAAAAAAATTCCCTCCCTAGGTGTAACTCAGGTGTAACTCAGTGTTTGTGTCCTGCAGGGAATGACACTAATTTCTCAATTTTCCTCACCTTCCCCCAGCACATTTGGCTAATTTTTTTTTCCTTTCCAAATCACAGTTTTATTGCTGCCTCAAGATATTTCATTCTCCATTTGCTGAAGGCAGAAGTGATCTCTGCAGAATCTGCCCTTTTTTAACCTCATTCCTACCAAATTTTCCTTTGGGTGTGTCCCATGTATTTTCTCTTTTTCAGAATAATCTTCTGGCCTTTTCCCCCAGTCCTAGAACCAAGAAAATGATGGAATTCTCTCCTGGCATGAAACCCTAGAATTAAAAAAAATACTGAAATGTTCCCCTGGATGTGATGGAAATGATAATTTTGCCATGATGAACACAGAGGCAGAACTTCCAGCACCACCAGGGCTTGGTTTTCCAAACAGGCTGAGCTCCAGCATTTGCACAAACACCACAAGGAGAAAAATCACCAAGGCAAGCCCAGTGATGGAGATGGGACTGGTTTTACACTGGAGACCAGAAATCCAATTAATAGGAGAGTATCCTGGGATTGGGAAGTGTGCAGAGAGCATGGAATGGTTTGGGTGGGACTTTAAAACTTGTCCTGGATGCTCCAAGCCCCATCCAACCTTGTTTTGGACATTTCCAGGGATGGGGCATCTCTGGAATAATCTGTGCTAAGGTCTCCTCACCCTCACAAGGAACAATTTTTTTTTTTTCCTGCCCTCTGCCAGTTTAAAACCATTTCAGAGTACAAAGTTACCCAAATTTACCAAGGTGGGCATTCAGATCAGAGAGCACACATGGGAAAAAAAATGACATTTATCACAGGAAATGCCACCAGAAGGTTCTGACCAGCTGGAGAGCACAGAGCTTCCCTTGGGAAGAAATTATGAAAAATGGGTTAAAACACCTGCTTGGAGGAGATACCAAAGGGAATGAGAGAAGGGGGAGATGATGGAGGAGAAATATCTGAAGAAGGGAGCACAGGGATGTTAAATCCATCCATGCAAACCCTCGGGGGTGTTATAAATGTAACAGATTGGGACCTGGGAGGGGGAATGGCACTAAAATAAAAGAGACACCTGCCTGGAGATCATCTCTGCCGGGACTCGAACCCGGAACCTCTGGATTAGAAGTCCAGCGCGCTCGTCCATTGCGCCACAGAGACCTCACCGTGAGGGGAGCGTCGGCTCCAGAACTGAAAAATGCACAGAGCAGCAGGGTCCAGCACCCAGAGCATCCTCAGCACCTCCAGCATCCCCCTCTCTGCCAGGAAAAAAAAAATCAGGAGAAAAATCCCAGTCGTGATGCACAGCTCGCTCAGCAGCAGGGATGCAGCAAAAAGCTGGGATCTGCCTGGCTGGCAGGCGTGCTGCTGAGGGCAGAGCTAAATCCTGGAGCAGAGCTCGTTGCTGCATCTCTGAGCATCATCACAGCATCCTCCTGGCTGCAGAAGGGATAACATGAAAGAGGATTTAGCTGGGAGCACTGACAATGGGGAGGGGAGTGAAGCGTTTTTTGGTTGAGGTTTGAGCAGAGGAATGAAAGGGAAATCGGGTTTCCTTTCAGCAAGCTGTCAGTCGGGGGTTTAATGAAGAAACATTGTGCTTCTTCTGCTGGGAAAAAAATGAAGATAATGTCAAAACAACAGGAAAGGTCCATTTACAGCCACTGACCTATTAACAATGGATCAAACTCTGTCATAGAGGCTGCTGTTGGCTCCCAAATTCCCTCAATTCCTGTGAAAGGGGAGATGTTAAGTGCAATCCAAGAGGAGGAATTCCCTGATACAGGGAGTTTTTGCTTCAAGGTCAATGTGACCCCAAGGTCCCACCTCAGGCAGCTCTTCCTGGCAGAGATCAGACCAGAGCAGGAATAAAACAAGAGGAGATTAACCCATGGTCAGAATTGAGGATAAATCCCCCCCAAACACCCATTTTTAATGATGAATATCACACCAGTGTGCTCCACCTGCACAGCACAAGCTCCTGCTGCATCCCTGCTTTCCTCAGTTTCCTTCCTGCCTCAGGCTGGGGCACTTCTGTGCTCATGGCTAAAATCCTAAAATCCTGTGCCAAATCCCTCCTGGGCTGGCAAAGAGCTGACTTCTGCCCAAACTGAGCTGTGCTGAAGAGAAGAGGCACAGCACTGAAAACCTCAGCACACCTAATGCAAACCCAAAGCATTTGGTTTGCCTTTTACTCAGGTTGTCTTGACAAGTAAAATCCACCTTGAAATAGTGGGAAAGAATTGAATTTCTACCAGAGAAAAAAGCCTTCCTGCTGCAAAAGATAACTCAGCAAATTGATAATCCTTGAAATAAATACCTCTGTGAACCAACTGTGATCACACTGGGACCTGGAGAAAACTCAAGGTCTAGAGAACACCCATCTGCAGGGTGACCAAAAAATGTCATAGAAAAAAAAAATCTTAGACAAAGGTATAAAGCTCTAAAGGATGAGAAAAATCTCCCACAGCCTGTGACTGTGTGCTCCTCCTGGGGGATGAAGACACCAGCTTTCAATCTGATTTTGGGAGGCTGCACCTCAAAAGTGCCTGATTTGAAATCACAGCAAGCAGAAAATCTGGAGATGATTAATTAAATAGATCAAACTCTCAGAAGAATGACTGTGGCTTTATGGAACCAGAGGTTTGAAGGAGCCCTCATTCCTCCTGCCTGGAGTTCCCCTCAGCCCTAATTGCACCAAACCCCAAAAAAAAAGGACCAGGAGTTTGAGTGTGTCCTGATGAAAATGTCAAATTTCTGTCAGGGGAACATCCCTATCAGGACACAAAGGGGGAAGGGACTGTCCCCAGCACACAGAAATGTGTCAGGAGTGAAAAAGCTGCCACCTCCCAGCCTCAAATTATTTCCCACTGACAGGAAGAACATGAGCCACAGGCAAGGATGCAGTGGCCCAGAGTGAACCCAGAGAATTTAGCACCTAATAAACAGCTGGGAAAGGCAAAACTGTGAGCAATTTGATTACTGATGGAGCCTTCAGATCCACCTCACCTAAAGCTGCTCCAGGGCAGTGCTGGGAGAAAAAAAACAGTGACAAAAAATCCCTACCAGAGCTGGGACTGCTTTGTGGTATCTAGAAAAAGATTTTACAGAACAATTATAAATAAAACCACAAGGATTTATTGCTAGAACCACCCAATTCCTCAATAAAACGTTCTCCAAGAGCCACCAAGCAGAGGGTAAAGCTGTGTGACTTGAGGCCAAAAAATCCACTAACACATGTATGATCCCCAAATCCTTACAACAGATATATTCTTATTTTTACATAAATTTGTAAAGTCTTCTTCTTCCTTTGCAAGCCCAAAAGGCAGCCAGGTGTCTTTTTTTTTTTTTTTTTTTTTTTTTTTTAATATCACACATATTTTCAAACCTTCCAGTGCCTGAGCCTTGCTCAGTCTATGAGACTGGGCTCATCTAAAAAAAAACCACTCATCAGGAATTTCTGAAATGAGACACAGACACGATTTTGGGATGTTTTGCAGTCAGTGCCAGAGGCTGAAACTCGCTGGGTAAGCAACTGATTTTCCACCTTTTTACCACTTTTTTTAAAGCTTTCACTTAAAATACAGCATGTGGTCTTTTTGAAAAAGCAGCTCAAGTGCCACATACAAACGATTTGTTTGCGTTTTCCTGGACATCAATCCCCAGAGGGGATATTTTTGCATCCCAGGTTGGAAGCAAAAAGCATCAGGGGATAAAAGGAGTGGAGAGAAGCTGATGTTCATGGTTGGATCTCAGCCTTGAGAGGAATGTTGGATTTGTCTTTACAAACAAGTTAGATAAAACCAGCACTGACATAGAAAAGAAACAATGGGATTGATTCCACTGCTTGATGAATGGAAAAAGATATTTGCTTTTAAAACAACCTGTAGGTTCGCTGAACATTGGGTATTGGAAGATAAGTGAAATTGGGTATTGAAAGATAAAAGAAGCAATGGGGAAAAACTATGAACTCTATAATTAAAAATTAAAAGGGAGGGTTGTACATTAGAGGGGAATATCAGGTATTGAGGAAGTCTGTGCCTCTCAAGTACCATGGGGAAAGAGAGAGGGAAATTGGGATAAAAAGGGAGGTGAGTCCTCCAAAAATTTGAGAGATCCCAGGGAATTCTCCATGGCCTCTCCCTTTATTAAAATAAGACAAAATGACTCCTCTGTCTCCTTTTTGGACATAAACCTCTGGTGTTTGTGGCTTCATTTTCCTGACAGCCACAAACTGGAAAATTATAAAAGGACACTGGAAAATTATAAAAGGAATTGAAGGATAGAAGGGATCCAGGATCACCCATGGCAGGGACACCTTCCACTGTCCCAGGCTGTTCCAAACTTTGTCCAACCTGGCCTTGGACACTTCCAGCCATGGAAAAACCTTTGCCAGGTCCTGCCCTCCCTCAGAGCGAGGAATTTCTGCCCAAAATCCCACCCAAACCTCCCCTCCCGCACCTCAAACCCGACCCCCTTTATCCCACACTTTCCCTTTTTACAACGCTCTTTAGACGCTGTAAAAAAAAAATCCCTAAAACCCCTGACACCTTCTAACCTCGATATTTGAGTTTTCGCCTGTTTTCTTTTAAAAAATCCCCTCATTCGGGGCGGTTTTTTGTTGCCCTCACGCTTGTCCCGCGCAGGCCGCGCCTCACGCCGAGCTCTCCGCGCTGTTTGCCGGGGCTGTTCGCGGTGTTTCCCCGCTGTTTTTCCCGGTGTTTCCCGGTGTTTTCGGAGCGGGACCGGGCCGTGCTGTTTCCCGGGACTCCGGGCAGTGCCCCCGCCCCGCTTTGTGCTCCCGTCCGGCCCTTTCCGCCAGGCCCGGCCGGGTTTCCGCCGGGGCCGGGGCCGGGCAGGGACAAAGGGCGGGAGGGGAAGGGGGGGGAGCGGGGCCTGGGCCGCGTGAGGGAGCGGCTGGGGCGGCTGGGGATACTGGGGTACTGGGGGTCCTGGGATCCACTGGGGGTACTGGGGGTACTGGGGATACTGGGGATACTGGGGGTACTGGGGGTACTGGGGATACTGGGGTACTGGGGTACTGGGGGTACTGGGGATACTGGGATCCACTGGGGGTACTGGGGGTACTGGGGATACTGGGGATACTGGGGGTACTGGGGATACTGGGGATACTGGGATCCACTGGGGGTACTGGGGGTACTGGGGATACTGGGGATACTGGGGGTACTGGGGGTACTGGGGATACTGGGGATACTGGGATCCACTGGGGGTACTGGGGATACTGGGGGTACTGGGGTACTGGGGATACTGGGATCCACTGGGGGTACTGGGATCCACAGAGATCTGCTGGGATCCGCTGGGACCGGCTGAGGGTACTGGGATCCACTGGGGGTACTGGGATCCATAGAGATCTGCTGGGATCCGCTGGGACTGGCTGAGGGTACTGGGATCCACTGTGGGGTGCTGGGATCCACTGGGGGTACTGGGATCCTATGGAGGTGCTGGGATCCGCTGGGGGTACTGGGATCTGCTGGGATCCACTGGGACTGGCTGAGGGTACTGGGATCCACTGCGGTGTGCTGGGATCCACTGGAGGGTACTGGGGGTTACTGGGCCCACTGGGGGATCCTGGGACCCACTGGGGGTGCTGAGATCTGCTGGGGGATACTGAAATCCTCTGGGACCCACTGAGATCCGCTGGGATCGTCTGGGGGACACTGGGATCCACTAGGAGCTAACACTTCAGGAACTGAGTGGCCAATTGACCCCAGAGCCTGGGTGGGTGCTGGGTGTCCCCTCTGCCAGGTCCCCACTCCAGGAGGTGCCAGAAGAGGCTGATCTGCATTTTTCCCTCTCCTTTCCCTTTCCAGCTTCACCTGAGCCATGCTGGAAGAGCCTTTGAAGATCCACAACCCAAAATCCTGCATTTCCACCAGTGTCTGACCATCAGGAGCTTTCTGGTGAGTCTTTAATGAATTTCCACATCAATTTGCTCCCCCCGGTGCTGAGCTCTGGTTGTTCTGTCTCACTCACCCACTCGGTGCCACTGTTGCTCTGTGCTTCTCATCCCAACCAGGCAGAGCAGGAAATGAAAGCTCCAGGGCAAGCCAAACAGAGGAAAAAAAATAAAATAAATATTAAAAAAGTAAAAATAAAATTAAAATAAAAATAAATAAAATTCAGGAAAATAAAATCAGGTTATCACAAGACCCATGGGGTCAGTTAAGCAGGGACCTCACTGGGCTGTTCTGCCAAAATGAAGGGATGGGTCCAAAATGCTGTTGGAGAATCAAAGTGGGGGCTGAGCAGGCTTTGGGCTATGGGGCTGGAAATTTGAAGGGAACATCCTGGGATATTCAGGACTCAAAGGAGGAGGCCCTGCTGCTCAGCCAGGCAGCTGAAGGAGCCCAGGAATGGCTCAGCACAGGGAAAGATGAATCCTGCCCAAGGAGCAGAGCTAAACAGTGAGAGGGGTCACAGAGAGCCAAAAAGTGCAAAGAGCAGTGAATTGAGGAGAGAATCTGGGAGGATGAGATTGCATAACCTGGAGCTGGAATTGGACAATTAATCTAAATATCTGAATGGACAAGAATTTATAAAAGTGTGAAAACTTGTGACTCAGGGTGAAGCCACTTGTACTGCCCAAGGTGTATCCTTGGAAGGTCTTTCAGTAAATTCCTTCTTTATTCCTTAAACTTCACTCAGAAGGTGCTGAGGCCTGGCACAGGTGCCCAGAGAAGCTGTGGCTGTCCCTGGATCCCTGGAAGTGCCCAAGGCCAGGTTGGATGGGGTTTGGAGCAGCCTGGAACAGTGGAAGGTGCCATGGCAGGGGTGGGACTGGGTGGGCTTTTTCTACCCAAACCAGTCTGGGATTCTTTGATTCTATGACTTCAACCTGTTTTTGGAGCAGTTTATGGAAGATCTCCAAGTGCAGAGTAGCCCAGGGAAGAAGCAAAGCTCATCCACAAGAACATGAATGTCCTTGGAGGACATGGAGCCACCTGATCCTTTGGAATTCCTCAGATTACCCAAATCCAGCAGGAGCATCTGGAGGACTGGGAGTGTGATTTGGGTTTGCAGCATGCTGCAGAGGCTGGGCACCACATCCTTGTGTGTCCTGGTTTGAGGGACAGGTGTCTGCCAATAAAGGCAGGAGCCTCTCTTTGAAATGGAGAATGTAAACCCCCTCCCTCCAAATTATTATAATTTTGAAATTAAGGGGCTCTCAGGCAAAGATATGGGAATTAGGAGTAACAGTTCATTACTGGGAAAATTAAAATAGAAATGCAGTATTACAAAGAACAATCCCCAAACCCTGCCAGAGTCAGAATCCAAGCTGACACCCGTCAGTCAGTCAGGGTGTTGGCACAGTCCCATTCAATGGTGGCTGCATCCTCCTGCAGTGGCAGATGTGGCTCAGCTGGAGCAGTGCTCCTGGAGAAGGTGCAGTTTCCTCTGAAGGTGCAGGGATGATGTGGAAAGGTCTGGCTTTCCTCTGGAATCCAGTGGAAAGAAGGTACCTTGGTGTCCAAAATGTCAGTTTTTATCAGGGTAGGAAAGGCTTGGCTCCTCCCCCTGGCTGGAGCATCTCCCATGGGATGATGGAATTTTATCAGCCATGCCCTGGGACTCAATGGCCATGAACAGGAGATCTCTCCTGGAGAGAAGATGGGCTGTGGCAAAGATAAAGATGATTGCTTCACCTTGTCTTAAATCTGGCCCATTAGCAGAGGATATCTCCCACAGATAAAGGGTCACTGCCCCACCTGGTTTAACAGATGGTGACAGAATTCACATTTCTGGCCACATCCTGTATTGCAACCCAAGACATCTCACATGCTCATCTGAGCAGTGCTGCCAACACACACAAACTCACACAGAGCCACAAAAATCAACACAGGCAGCAAGGCCACCAGCACAGCCAGCCCTGCCAGGCTCCTGCTGTTCCTCCCTCCAGCTGAGCAGGATAAAAAACCCCATTAGTGGAAAATACAAATAAACACACAAATCCCTGAAGCAGCTTCAAACAGGGCCTAAAAGAAGCTTAAAGTCCAGCACTGTTCCCTTTCTCAGACTCACCAGCAGCACTTCCCAGCAGCGAGGGGAGCTGAACTCCAATCATATCCTTGTCATAATTATATGCTTAATATTAGCAGGTGCTTTTTGTCATCTTGCCTTGGTTAATGCTCAAATTGGAGGAATAGAAACACCTTAATGGGATGAATAAACATGAGGCAGGGCTGCAGCAAGGGAAGGAGCAGGGATGGGGCTCTTTGCTGGCACGTCCAGCTGCAGGTTTGACTCCAGAGCTGGGACTGGCATGGGCCACTTGTAGTGGTTTAGATTTGCCCATTTTAATATTCTTATTTTGTTGCTGTTGTTGTTGTGAGATAGGATTAGGAGCAAAAGCAAGGCAGGCTTAAAAATTAAAAGGTGTAAAGAAAACTTTATGAATAACATAAAAGAATAATAAATTCAGAATAAAACCTTCAGACCATCCTTCTTCATTTTTCCTACATCCTCTTCTTAACAACAATATACAGAAATATATACACTTTATACTTAAAAATATACCTTAGTCAGTTATTAACTTAAGAATAATCTTTTTCAGTTTACTCTAAGGAGAGGAGTTTTTCCTTGTCAGGCCATAGGGACTTTTTCACAATATATATGTGTATATATATGTTTGTGCATGTGTGTGTTTAAAACTCTTGGTACTGCCAGTTCTCCCTGGCTGCACAGCTTTTCATTGGCATTTGAGCTTCCTAAACAGCAACCCATATTTCAGAGCCTATTAATAACCACTGCTGCCAAATTCTACTTCTCCTGTTTTGAAGAATCCACGAATTTTCCTTCCCTTGCAAATCTGTTGTTTCCCCTGGACCTGTTTCCCCTGGAGTGTGGTGACAATTTGCACGGCTGATAAATCTGATTTTAATGGTCCAGAGCTGGCTCTGAGTTCTGGAGATCTGTGAAGGATCAGGACAAGGTGTGACAGCTCCCACCTGCTGAGTGTGAGGACATCCAACCCCACACAGGGATGAACCCATGGAGGGAATACAAGCCAGGCTGGCACAAAGCTGGTGCATTCAATAATGAGATTTTTAGAGGCACTGCAAACACTCTCACCCTACTGACCCCGCAGCTCTGTGCCAAGCCAATATTTGCTCCTGCTCTGCAAACTCAGGGAGTTTGGGGTGCTCTGGATGTGATCATCAAGCCTTGCTGACAGCTCAATTTATCACTGGGCAGGTTGCAGCGTTTTTGACTCTGCAGAACGTTTCCCCCCTCGTCGTTGCCTGTGTTTTTACTCCTGGTGAAAAATTTCTGTCGAGATTCCCGGCGACAGCTCCCTTTGCATTCCTGGCGCACACTCAGCCAGCCAAGCAAGGCTGTAAATAATTGAGCACCCATCATTCCCTTTGCAATCCCCACCAGAAGCAGCCTGCTTTGCTCTCAACAGCAAATATTTAGTGAGGTAATCAATCCAAGGGAAAAAAATCTTAATTTGGATAAGAAAATTAAATGTTTTTTCCCCAGATCTTCTATCTGATTATATCTGGCATCCATCCTGCTGTTCTCTGTGTAGGTGCTGTACCAGGAGATAATTATGAGGATCACAGAAGCAGTTCAATTAACTGCAGCTAATGCTTCTTATTAGCATTTTGCTGGGGCTTGTGGAGTTTTTCAGCTGAAACAGATAAACAAGCTCAAACATTCGCATAGGAAAGCTCAGACAAAAACAGAAACAAAGAGCCACGGAGGCTGTCAGGGAAAACCCAGAGCAGCTCAGGAGAGCAGGGCTGGCTGCAAACTCTGGGATCTCAGGAACAGAGACCAGACAGAGCAAAAGGAATAAAATTGGGAAATATTGAAAAGATTCACTTTGGGCAGTGCAAGAGCCCACCCAAATCAAATCCAGGATGGATCCTGGTCACGAGTTTTTATACTTTTATAAGTTTTGGTTCATCTTGGAGTCCATTAACAGGAGATATCTCCTGGGTGAAGGGTGGGTCATGGGAAAGGTAAAGATGACTGCCCCACCTGGTTTTTAACACCTGGCCCTGGATGAACATGGGAAAGGAGATCTGCCCCAGCTGGAGGGAGGATGGGCTGTGGGAAAGATAAAGATGATTGCCCCAGCTGGTTTAAAGCTGGCCCATGAGCAGATAATGTGTGCCATGGAGATCAGGGTCACTGCCACACCTGGTTTAACAGATGGTGACAGAATCCACATTTCTGTCACATCCTTTATTGCAACCCAACACGTGCAGTTAAATAGAAATGTGTGATTTCACACAGTGAAGGATTTTAAATTGGAGGGTTTTATAATATAGGAATAAATATGGGACAAGCTGGAGGATTTTGGGTGGTGACTTTTTCAGTGCTCATCTCTCTTCTTCATGGTTTCAAGTCGTAGTTTCTGGTTGGACAGTTAGTGCTGCACTGAGGGTCACAGGAATTTAATTATTGGGTTAAAAGTATAAATAATAAAAGTATTAATTCTCTATTGGACTGTTTAGCTTTTTGTAGCAGCTGGATTCATCTCCATTTTGCTCACTTTTAGCTGGTAGCTAGAAGTATTGCTGAACTTTCTGTACTTTTGATTTAATAAATAACCAAGCCCAAACATGGAAAATCTGTTTCCTTCATGTGTTTTTTAATCCTGGTTTTGAGTGAAGACAGAAGAAACTCCAGACAAACCATTAATTAAGTGGTGTAAACACCACCACAGTTACACACAGGAGCCATGGAATGTCTGAGAGACCTGGGACCCAAATCAGGGGGGAATCCTGCAGAGCCACCAAAGGTCTCAGGCAGTTAAAGCTGACCCAGAGGCTCGAGGGATTTGGATGCAACTCCATCTCTGAGTGAATTAATTCCTTAAATGAATTCCTTAAATGAATTCCTTCCCAGGTGAAGAGCTGTCAGTGGATGATGCAGAACCAGGCTGCCAGGCAGGGACTGCAGAGCTTTATCAGAAATGATGGGCATGGATTTTCCTGGAATTCTCTCTCACAAACACAAGAATAAAAAATTCCAAACGAAGCAGAATCAGGAATCTTTTAAAGGAGGAATTCTGTGGAGATCCACTGGAATCAGGAAGAGCAGAGGAGGTCCCAAGGAGAGGAAAATCCTCCCAGATTCCATCAGTGACAGGGAGCTGGAAGTGGGAACAGCCCCCAGGGAATGGATAAACTCCAGGATAATGGACAAATTAGCAATTTGAGCAGCTTTTCCCCCTTCCTAAAGGTGTTGTCACAGAGGTGCTGCCACCTCTCTGGCACCAGCTGGAATTTATCCATGATGGGAGTGACTTCTGGCACCTCCCCACCCTGCAGCTCCCCCCAGTACCCACAGAAAAACCAAACCTGGGTTTGTGGATCACTCTGTAAAAACCTACAGCTTGTTTTGCATCTGTGACCAAGGCACAGCAGTGCCTGAGGGCAGTGATTTGGGTCATTTCCTGTATTTATCCACCTTTCCCTGGAGAGTCCAGATGTCCCAGATGCAGCAGCATCTGCCAAAACCTAGTAAAATGCAGCTTTTTTTTTTTTTTTTTTTTCTTTTCCTAAAGCCATTTTGGAGAGCATCACCCAGCCCAAATATCCTTGGGATGCATCAGAGCAGCATCCCTTACCCCTGGAGCTGCCAAAGCAATGGGAAGTCCCTTGAAGGGAGGTTTGATGTGGCAGCTTGGAGCTGATAAGCCATTGATTTTCTTCTCCTTTTTGGGCTGGAGGAGATTGTCAGCCCAGGGACACAATGGCAAGGCAGGGATGATAACAGCACAGGATGCTGGCAGCCCAGGCTGGGATGTCCAGACAAAAACAAGCTTCAATTTCTCTTCCCAGACAGAGACATGGCAGATAAAAATCCTTATCTGGTCCTCTCTGCAATCAATGAGATGCTTCAGCCTCGTTCAGCACAGCAGGGCAGCAACAGCTTTATCACAGCCACCCATGGGGAGTTTTGGGGAGAACCCATAAATTCATACAAACCCACAAAAATCTACAGAGCTGCCCCCAAAACCCACACAAACACACAAAACCCCACATAAACCCCTTCAAAAGCTCACATAAAACCCACACAAACCCTCATAAATTCACAAACCCCCAAAATTCCGCATAAACTCACAGAACTTTACAGAAATCCCTAAAACTCCCACATAAACCTCCCAAAACCCAAGCAAACCCTCATAAATTCACATAAACCCCCCCAAAATCCACACAAACCCACAAAACCTCACATAAACTCCCCCAAAACCCACACAACCCCCCCCAAATTCCACATAAACTCACAGAACTTTACAGAAATCCCTAAAACCCCACGAAAACCTCCCAAAACCCACACAAACCCTCATAAATTCACACAAACCCCAAAATCCACACAAACCCACAAAACCCTACATAAACCTCATAAAAACTCACATAGACCCATAAAATCCTATAAAAAACCCAGAGGGAGGCTGAAAGTGCCAGCCCAGCCCAACTTGGAGATGCCTCCATGGGGAATTCATTGAGTAAAATTTAAAAAAAATTTTAAAAAACACCCAGGGCTGCCCTCAAACATTTCACTGCTGGGTTTTTATCTCCCCCAAACACCTGAAATCCCAATTCCAGGTTCCCCCAGATTAAAACCCCAATTCCAGCCCTTTCCTTCCAGCAGGAGAGGGCAGCAAATCGCTCCTCTGGAAGGAAAAAAAGCAGATTTGGAGAGCTTGAGGTCTCCATTTGGGGGTGTTCTGCTGTTTGCTGGTGGAAATCTTCAGTCAGAACTTTTTTCTGTTGCTGCAACCAAAAAAATTCCCAAAATTGGGATTTTTAAAGGGGGTGATGCAGATGATGCTCAAGATTTGGGGTCCCAGACAACCTGAACTGGTTTTTGCAGATTTTTGTTTCCATGTCCACCAGGAAATTTGGGAATGTTGGGTATTTCTCGGCACAGGGGCTGCATCATTTGAAGAGTTTTCAGTTTTTTAGCTGTGCCATGCCATGAATTCACCTCTCAAACAATTCCCAGCCCCAGAGAAGGAACAATTCCCCAGTACCAAGAGTTTTAATCATACACATACACAAACATTTCTCTTTCTTTCTTTCTTTCTTTCTTTCTTTCTTTCTTTCTTTCTTTCTTTCTTTCTTTCTTTCTTTCTTTCTTTCTTTCTTTCTTTCTTTCTTTCTTTCTTTCTTGAAAAAGGAAAGGAATCCTTGCAGTGGCATTGCAAATCTCACTGGCTGCAGATGCTGAAACTGTAATTAAAGATCTGGAAAAGCTTAGACAGATTGAAATCATAGAATTAAAGAATCCCAGATTGGTTTGGGTGGGAAGGGACTTAAAATTCATCTGTGGCAGGGACACTTCCACTGTCCCAGGCTGCTCCAGTTCCTGACTTTGGGCACTTCCAGGGATTCCACAGCTGCTCTGGGCACCTCTGCCAGGGCCTCAGCACCTTCTGAGTGAAGAATTTTTTCCCACTATCCAAATCTGCTCTTTGTCAGTCAGAATCCATTGAATTTAGAAGCAGGGTAAAATCATCTTTAATTCCAAACACAACAGGAGCCACACGAGCCCTAAGCTGGGGGTCTGGGGGGAGATCCTTACCCTTCCCACAAAACTGGGAGCTCAGGACAATCCCCCTGAGATTTTTGACAGTGTCTGGCTGTTTTTTTTTTTTTTTTTTTAATTTTTTTTTCCTTTTGTGAAAAAGTCCCTATAGCCTGACAAGGAAAAACTCCTCTCCTTAGAGTAAACTGCAAAAGATTATTCTTAAGTTAATAACTGACTAAAGTGTTTCTGTATATTGCTGTTAAGAGGATGTAGGAAAAAGGAAGAAGGGTGGTCTGAAGGTTTTATTCTGAATTTATTATTCTTTTATGTTGTTCATAAAGTTTTCTTTACACCTTTTAATTTTTAAGCCTGCCTTGCTTTTGCTCCTAATCCAATAACCATTTATAACACACCCCTCTCCCCAGCACATTTCCCCGAGACAGCCTGAAAAAACTAAAAAGAGAAAATAGAAAAACCCCCAAAAAGTTCAACTCAAAGTACTACAGAACCTTTCCTGGGTGGGAGCAGCTGAAAATAGAGCTGCCTGCACACAGCCACCCCCCTGGCTCGTGCTTCCAGAGCATCTCCAGCTCCTGGGTTTGTATTTATAGCTGTTATAAATGAGAAACAAAGTCTTGATATTTAGCAAAATTTAGATTGGTTTATTTTATATAGACAGGAAAACGTGAGGGGTCACTGCCCACTCCACACTTGCACTGAACTTTGTTTGCAGCTCCCTTTTTATAGTCTGGTTTTCCTTGTAATAATCAATAATTGCTGTTGTTTTGTTGTAGTGTTTCTGCAAGGTAAGCAGTGGTGGTCAAAGAAACTTCCAAACTCCTGTGGGACAGCTCTTGGGAAAATTGGTCATGGAACCATCTGGTCCTGGTAGATAAAAAACAGGAGAAATGAGAAATCTGATATTTAGCAGATAGTTTGTGATTGATTACACAAAAAATTCTGAAAAAAAAACCCCTTTCAAACTATGGAAAACCCCTTTTTTTCTCTTATACAATATTCAATATACAAAATTCATAACAGGGGGATTTAAACAGAATGGGTTTAATAAAATATTTCCCTTTATCTAGGTCCACGTTCTTTTCTTATTTGAAGTATTCTGGTTTATACAAACTCCAAAACTTCTATGATTAACATGAATAATTTATCAATTATCACACCCTTTATCTAGGTCCATGTTCTTTTCTTATTTTCAGTATTCTGATTTATACAAACTCCAGAACTTCGATAATCAATTTAACAATTATCACACCCTTTATCTAGGTCCATGTTCTTTCCTTATTTAAATATTCTGGTTTATACAAACTCCAAAACCTCTGTGATGAACACGAATCATTTATCAATGATCACAGAGCCAAGCTGAGGATGCAGCTGATCCCTGGATGCAGATCAGGGCAGATTTGCAGAGCTTAGAGCCCAGCCCAGGCTCAGCAGTGCCCTGGGGCTCCCAGGTAAGCGCCAGCCCTGGCAGTGTCATTGCTGTTGTCACTTTTATCAGCCTGCTGCAATCTGCTTTTCTGCTATATTTGCCTGTTTATAATTAGCCCGCTGGGTTTGCTGTTCTCTCGGTTTTCTTATCTGGTTCCTGACAGTTTTGGAGATGGCTCCATCTTCAATCTTCCCTGTGCTTTAAGAAAAGAAACTCTTCTCCAGCTCCCTTTGAAGCTCAGCACTCCGGGGAGAGTGCCAGGAGACTCGGAGAGAAAGGGACAATTAGGTGGCAGCAAACATTTAATTATCAAATGGATTGGTGCTTCTTAACGCTGCCTGGAGTTAAAGCAGGTGCCTCACACGCAGGATCCTTCAAAAATCAGATGTGAGGAGCCTTTGAGAGCTCACCCAAAGGAGCTGATGAGGCTGTGAATGAGGCAGGAGTTTTCAGCAGGAGTTTTCACACCTGCAGGGAGCAGCTCCCAGGTCACTGCACACCTGGGGCTGCTCCTGCCTGGAAATCTTCCAGTGATGCCACTGGCCAGAATCCTGCTCCTTTTGGGGCTGCCCAAACCCATTTCTCTTCATTAGAGGTCTTGTTCTCATCATTGGGAAGTGGAAGAGATATTTAGGACCACTCGGTTTGTAAAGAATCCCTGTCCATCCTGGGCTCAGAGCTGGGGGAGAAGGTCTGAGCAGTTCTCACACTGCCCCTGGCAGCTCAGGCTCCTCTGGGATCCTTCCCTGGATGCTCAGGGGAGAAATCCCAGCCCCAGGATGGAGGGGAGGATCTCAGACAGAGCTCCCAGGAAAGCTATGAACAAAACTTGAGGCATTCCAGGAAAGCAGCAGCAGGAAACAGAGGCACAAAACTCCCTGCAGCTCCTTTTCATCCCAGGATGCCTTCGAGGTCTTTTCCAACCTAAAAAAGCTCCATATTTATTTTTTCCTTTATTTTATTTTATTTTATTTTTATATTTTTATTTTATTTTATTTTTATATTTTTATTTTATTTTATTTTTATATTTTTATTTTTACTTTTATTTTTTATCTGCCACTGCAGGAGGATGCAGCCACCACTGAATGGCACTGCTGCCAACACCCTGACTGACTGACGGGTGTCAGCTTGGATTCTGACTCTGGCAGGGTTTGGGGATTGTTCTTTGTAATACTGCACTTCTATTTTAATTTTCCTAGTAAAGAACTGTTATTCCTAATTCCCCTACCTTTGCCTGAGAGCCTCTTAGTTTCAAAATTATAATAATTTGGTGGGAGGGGGTTTGCATTCTCCATTTCAAAGCTTCTGCCTTTATTGGCAGACACCTGTCCTTCAAACCAGGACACTTCTCCATCATTCCAGGCTCAAACCTTGTCCTGTGCCACCTCCTGCTGCTCTGCTCTGTGTGTGCCAAAGCTCCAGCTCCTACCAGCCCCAGGTTTCCTGTGCTCTGCAGGGCACCAGGTTGAACCACATCCACATTTGGAGACAGAGAGAGGGTTTGGTTTTTTTTTTTTTTTTTTTTTTTTTTCCCATTAAATGTCAACCAAACACTCACCTCCCTCCTGAAGGAGCAGCAGGGCCATGAAGATGGGGAAGGGTCAGGTCTGGAATAGTTTTGGGTTTGCTCTGGGGAAGAGACTCAGAGGAAATTCCTTGGGGGCTGCAGCTTCTCCTGAGGGTCAGCTCTGCTCTGTGTGACAGTGACAGCACCCAGGGAATGGCTGGAGCTGTGCCAGGGGAGTTTAGGTTGGATTTTTGGACAAGTTTCTTCCCCCAGAGGGTTCAGGCACTGCCCAGGTTCCCCAGGGAATGGGCACAGCCCTGAGGATCCAGAGCTCCAGGAGGGTTTGGACACCAGGGTGGGATTTTTGGGGTGCCTGGAGTTGGGCTGAATGATCCTTGTGGATCCCTCCAGCTCTGAATATTCTGTGATTTCAATGCTTGGTCTCCACATTCCCAAACCTCCCCAGACAGTTCAGTTCCTCTCCACCACCTTAAAGCCTTAAAGTGGCTTTAATTTGTCCCTGTGTTCTGTAGGACTGCCAGGTTGGCTCTTGTCATATTCTTGTGTTCCTGTATCCCAATATTCCAATAATCCAGCATTCCTGTATCCCAATATTTCAATAATCCAGCATTCCTGTATCCCAATATTCCAATAATCCAGCATTCCTGTATCCCAATATTTCAATAATCCAGTATTCCTGTATCCCAATATTCCAATAATCCAGCATTCCTGTATCCAAATATTTCAATAATCCAGTATTCCTGTATTCCAATATTTCAATAATCAAGTATTCCTGTATCCCAATATTTCAATATTTCAGCATTCCTGTAGCCAAATATTTCAATATTCCAGTGTTCCTGTATCCCAATATTCCAATAATCCAGTGTTCCTGTATTCCAGTATTCCAATTTTCCAATAGCCTTGTTTTCCAATATTTCAATATTCCAGTATTCCAATTTTCCAATAGCCTTGTATACCAATATTTCAATAGTTCATTATTCCAATATTTCAATATTCCTGTGTTTCAATATTTCAGTATTGCTGCATTCCAATATTTCAATATTCCAGTATTCCTGTATTCCAGTTTTCCAATAGCCCTGTTTTCCAATATTTCAATATTCCAGTATTTCAATTTTCCAACAGCCTTGTACCCCAATATTTAAATAACCATGGGGATTTGGGATATTTTTCCCTATAGCAATGGGGTGAACATGGAAGGAATTCAGTGGGAATTTGAGATTTGCTCCATTTAGGAATGAGTTGAACATGGAGGGAATTCAGTGGGGAGAAGAGAAAGAACCCAAACACAAGCCCTGCTTTCCAGCTGCTCTCAAACCTGGATTTTCAGCCCAAATCGAGCTTGTCTGAGGTCTGAAGTCCTCAAAAAGCTCCTGCTGCTGTGGTTTCCCTCTTTTTTTTTCCTTCTGCTGGTTCAGACATGCAGTTCCCAGAGAGCCAAACCCCTTGGAGACGGAGCAAGCCTTGCTCATGGCTGGAGAATGCAGCTGAAGCAAGGCATTAATTCCACTTACAGCATGGAATTGGCAGCAGAGCAACTGAATTTTCAGTCCAGCTCTAAAGTGCTCTCAAAGTGATCTAATTTATCACTGCAGCAGCAGCAGCAGCCAGTCAAAGGCTCCCCCAGCTCGTTCCTGCCTCTGCCAGGGCGTGGGGAGATGATTCCAGATGGATCCAAGCTCCTGGGTCCTCAGCAGAGCTCAGCTTTGTGCTTTAAACCTGCCCAGGATGAGGGGAAACAGCCTCAGGTTGGACCTCAGAAGGAATTTCCTCGTGGAAATAGAAATATTAATTTCATTAATATTTATATAATATATATGATATAAATTATATATTCTATTTTATTGTATTATATTGTATTATATTGTAATATATTGTATTATATTGTATTATATTCTGTTCATACTATTATATTATATACTATTATATACCATTATATTATATACTATTATATACTATTATATACTATACTATACTATACTATACTATACTATACTATACTATACTATACTATACTATACTATACTATACTATTATATTATATTATATTATATTATATTATATTATATTATATACTATTTATATAATAAAATTCTACACTAAAGACATTTTATCAGCCTATGTTACTCTTAAAGAAAACCATATTTTAAAAACCATTTCAACACCACACATATAGCACCTATTCTAATATTTGCAAAAAGCTAATATATAATATATGTTTATAATATCAATTTATAATATGTATTTATAACATGTATTTATAATATCAATTTATAATATGTGTTTATAATATCAATATATAATATGTATTTATAACATGTATTTATAATATCAATTTATAATATGTGTTTATAATATCAATTTATAATATGTGTTAATAATATCAATTTATAATATGTATTTATAACATGTATTTATAATATCAATTTATAATATGTATTTATAATATCTATCTCTGCTGCTTGGTGTGTAACTCTGAAACTTCATTTTAGGTGTCAGCTTGGACTCTGACTCTGGCAGTGTTTTTGGGATTGTTCTTTATAATTCTGTATTTCTATTTTAATTTTCCTGGTAAAGAACTGTTATTCCTAATTCCCATATCTTTGCCTGAGAGCCTCTTAATTTCAAAATGATAATAATTTGGAGGGAGGAACAGGAATATCAGGAATCCAGGGGCTCCCTCAGGAATGCTCAGAACAGCTCTGCTGCAGGAGGCCATGGCCAGAGGCTCCTAATTATCCTGGTCTGCAATAATTAATTGAAATCAGGATGTACACACGTAATATGAAAGTGAAGAGATGTCAGGGCTTCAGGGAGTTTTCTCCAGGCTGGGAAGGAGCTCAGCTTTTGGTGGGAGCAGGGTTGGTCAGGCTGATGATAATCAGCCCTGACAGCCCCACTGAAAATATGTCCAAAAAAACCAAAACCAACCAACCAACCAAAGAAACAAAAACAAACAAACAAAAAAAACCAAAACCAAACCAAACCAAAAAAAAAAAAAAAAAAACAAAAACCCACAACAGAACAAAACAAAAAAACCCCAACAAAACAACAAACGAACAGAAAGGAAAAAACAAACAAACAAAAAACAACGAACAAACAAACCAAAACCAAAACCAACAAAACAAAACAAAAAAAACCCCACAACAGAGCAAAACAAACAACAAAAAAACCCCAACAAAACAACAAACAAACAAAAAGGAAAAAACAAACAACAACCAACCAAACAAAAAACCAAAACCAAACCCAACAAAACAAAACAAAAAAACCCCACAACAGAGCAAAACAAACAACAAAAAAAACCCCAACAAAACAACAAACAAACAAAAAGGAAAAAACAAACAAACAAACCAAAACAAAAAAACAACAACAACCAAACAACCAAACAAAAAAAAACCCCAAAAAACCAAATAAAAAAAAAACAAAAACCAAAAGAAAACAACCAAACAAAAAAACCCAGGGCAAAACTGTGAGCTAAAGGACAAGGGGGTTTTGGGGGATTTTGGAGCTGATCCCCAGGAGATCTAAAACCTAGAGCAGAAAAGGTGAGGAGCTTGAATCAGCCCCAAAGCAGAATGGGGGAATGGCCACTGAGCTGTTTTTCCACCAATTAAATTAAATTTTTGACCAATTAAAACCCCACACCAGGTGGTTCAAGGCTGTGCTAAACACCCAGATCTCACAAGTGCCTCCTATGCCATAAAATCGTGGAATAATTAAAGTTGGAAAAATCTTAAAGATGGTCAAATCCAACCCTCAGCCACTTTCCCGTGGTGTTCACCATGTGTCATAATCCACAGTGTTCTTGGACACCTCCAAACCTGTGTTTGGGGCTGTGAAGTCCTCACTATTCCACAGTGTTCCAGGGAGGTGAAGGCAGCATCTGATCTTCAGTCAGGCTCAGTTTCTGTACCTAAAAGGAGAGAACACCAGCCTACAGTACATTTCATTTCTCATCCTCCTCATGAAGAAAGGCTAATTAGAAAATTCTAATTTCCACTGTTTATACAAAGCACTTTTGCTTTATTTCCTATTTATTTATTTCCTATTTATTTCCTCTCCTATTGTGAAACCCCACCTGGAATTCTGTGTCCAGCTCTGCACAAAACAGATCTGGAGCTGTTGGAATGAGCTGAGAGGGGCCATGGAGATGCTGGCAGGGATGGGACCAGGCTGGGAGAGCTGATTTGGAGAAGGGAAAGCTCCAGGGAGAGCTCAGAGCCTAAAGGGGCTCCAGGAGAGGAATTTGGGATAAGGGAGGGAGTGACAAGGCAAGGGGAAAGGACTTTAGATGGGATATTGCAAAAAAAATTCTCAATGAATTCATCTCCTAGCAATTCCTCTTGTCTGATTCCCCCAAGACCCAGCCAGGAGAGCTCAGACCTTGGTGGAAATTCATCAAATCCCACTCAGGCTTTTGGCTGCTGAAGGACAGTGGCTCCATCAGCGCCGATGAGCCGTGCCACGTTCAGCCTTTGTGGATTTTCCCCACGTGCTGCAGATGAGGCTGGATTTATCAGAGACCTTTGCTGCCCTGAACCTGCTTCAATGGCTCCATCCATCCAGGAGAAATGAGGCAGCTGCAGCCTGCCCTGAACTCTGAGAAGGGGGGGGAAAGAGAGTCTTTGTTCTGGAAAAATAATGACATAAAATTGCCAAAGTGCTGCCAGGATTTACACACTGGATACCCCAGGGTGGTGCCACCCCTGCCATGGGCAGGGACACCTTCCACTGTCCCAAGTTGCTCCAAGACCCATCCAGCCTGGCCTGGGACACTTCAGGGATCCAGGAGCAGCCACAGCTTCTCTGGGCACCCTGTACCAGGGTCTCCCCACCTTCACAGAGAAGATTTTTTTCCCCAAATCCCATCTAAATCTCCCCTCCTTCAGCTTAAAGCCATTCCCCTTTGTCCCATCACTCAAAGTCCCTCTCCAGCTCTTTTGGAATTTCTCTTGGTGTTTAAAAAAAGTCCCTTCTAACCCCTGGCACATTCTAATCTCACTAATTCAGGTTTTGCCTTTTTTCCCCTAAACCCCCACCTCCCCAGCTCAAGATTTTTTTGCCCACCCAACCCAGCCTTGGACATTTCCAGAGGCAATAAAATCCCTTCTTGGTCTGTTTCGGGTTTCTTTTTGGGATTTCCTGTGAGCTGCTCCTCAAATCCATCCCATGTTCCAAAGCCTGTGAGGGAAGAAAAGCAGGACAGGCCTGCTGGAGCCTAATGAACACTTAATTACAAATTGGTTCATCTGAGACCGAGGGAAGTGTCCTGATATCACCTGTGTGACGCCAGCGTGGAGCATTCACACTTCATTTTACCCCTCAATTTCTCATTTTAAACCCCACCAATTTTCATCCCCATCCTGGGACTGGCTCCACAATCCAAGCCTAGAGAAGCTTCCCAAGTCCCTCTTAAATCAGCCATTTATCATGGTTCATCTGCAGCAGTTATTTTAGAGGCACACCCCGGGGAAGGATTTAATTGAGTGTTTAGAGATGCTTCAAGTGCAGCCAGCAGGCACCCAAAGCTCCCTGTGCTGTCAGGAGAGGAAATGGGTGCAGGTCGTGTCATCCTAAAGTGGGCTTTGAAAGAGCTCAAATGAATCTTGAATGAACTCCATTTCCCAAATGTAATTTAAAGATGCAGAAAAGATAGCAGAGGCTCCAGGAAAAGTTGGCCTGATAGATTTCTCCTCGTTGTTAAATGTTTGAATCAGGGTTTTGGCTGGAAATTGCTTAAAAATCTTTCATCGCCGAGTCTTAGGAAGTCTCTGGCTGTTTTATTAAATATTCTCCCACTCACCCATTGCTGGGAGTCAAGGATCTCTCCAACCTTTCCCTTGCTGTGCCTCTTTTAATTTTACATCCAAATCCTGTTTATAGCTGCTCTAATAGGAGGGGTTTTACCTTTTTGTTTGTTTTCATTTTCAGGTTTATGGGACCACAGAGGGTCACAGAGGGCAGGGCAATCCCAGAGCACGGGATTGTGGCCAGGCAGGTTGTCCTGGTTTGAAGGACAGGTGTCTGCTAAGAAAGGGAGAAATGAAGAATGAAATGGAGAATGTAAACCCCCTCCCTCCAAATTATGATACTTTTGAAATTAAGGGGCTCTCAGGCAAAGATATGGGAATTAGGAATAACAGTTCTTTACTAGGAAAATTAAAATAGAAATACAGTATTACAAAGAACAATCCCAAACCCTGCCAGAGTCAGAATCCAAGCTGACACCCGTCAGTCAGTCAGGTGTTGGCAGCAGTGCTATTCAATGGTGGCTGCATCCTCCTGCAGTGGCAGATGTGGTTCAGCTGAGCAGTGCTCCTGGAGAAGGGGCAGTTTCTCTCTGAAGGTGCAGGGATGTAGGTGGAAAGGTCTGGCTTTCCTCTGGAATCCAGTGGGAAGAAGGTTCCTTGGTGTCCAAAATGTCAGTTTTTATCTGGGTAGGAAAGGCTTGGCCTCCCCTGGCTGGAGCATCTCCCCATGGGATGATGGAATTTTATCAGCCATGCCCTGGGACTCAATGGCCATGAACAGGAGATCTCTCCTGGAGGGAGTGATGGGCTGGGAAGATAAAGATGATTGCCCCAGCTGGTTTTTAACAGGAGATATCCCCAGGAGATAAAGATCACTGCCACACCTGGTTTTTCACACCTGTCCCATGAACAGGAGATAATTCCCACAGAGATAAGAATCACTGCCACACCCAGTTTTTAACAATGGCCCATTAACAGGAGATATCCCCACTGAGATAAGGATCCCTGCCCCACCTGGTTTCAATAAATGCTGATAGAATCCAGACTTTTGGTCCCAGTTTATTCTTCTTTACATCCACCCTGACTCTGACTCTCTCATCCAGCTCCCACAGCAGGGTCCTGCACATTCTGCTGGCTATTTCCTGCTGGATTGTGACTGCAAATTTTGGTTTGCAGACTCTGAACACAAACTTTCACCAGCTCAACTCTGACTGCAGGCTCTGGTTCCAGCAGAGCCAGACTGACCTCACAGCAAAACTTTTACTCTCTTCCTTATTTCATTCTTCTCTGTGTCTTTCTGCATTGTTCCTCCCTCCTCAGGGCTGCTCTTTCTCCAGGCCCTCTGCCTCCAACATCCTCTTTTACCCCTTTTATCACACTTATCTTTATTACTCACATTAAGGGCAAGGCTGTTCCTCTTTGGTTAATTAGTACAACTGTGATTTATCAGGGTCAAGGTCATTTGTCATCTCTTTTCCTGCACCCACAGTCACCCTCTGGGAGCTCCTGTCCCTGCTGAGGATCCAGAGCTGGACTCGTCCTCACCCACCCCAGGACCCCACTGTCCCCTGGTGACACCTTGGGGACACTTTGGGGACACCCCTCAGATTCTCATCCGAGCCTGAGGTTGTTCCTCCTCTCTCCTGTCCCATCTCCAGGGATTTTTTTTTCACATTTGGTGTTTCCAGCCGTTGCTGGGTCTGGGTCAGAACTTTGTATTTCCACCCCGTGAACTCCCAGAGGCAATTCCTGCTTTTTATTTACTTTATTTATAAATGGGAGCAGCTGGGCTGTTCCTGCTCAAACTCCAAAATGTTTTGGGTTTTTTTTTTTTTTTTTGGGTTTTTTTTGTTTGTTTGTTTTTTTGGTTTTTTTTTTTTTTTTGGTTTTTTTTTTTTTTTTTTTGGGTTTTTTTTTGTGGTTTTTTTTTTGTTTTGTTGTTGCTGTTTTTGGTTTTGTGGGGTTTTTTTTGTTTGTTTTTGTGGTTTTTTTTTTTTTGTTTGTTTTTGTGGTTTTTTGGGTTTTTTTTGGTTTTTTGTTTTTTGGTTTTTGGGTTTTTTGGGTTTTTTTTGGGGGTTGTTTTTTGTTATTTTGTTTTTTTGGGTTTTTTTGGGGGTTTTTGGGGTTTTTTTGGGGTTGTTTTTTGTATTTTTTTTTTTTGTTTTTGTGTTTTTTTTGTTTTTGTTTTTTCTTCTCCTCCAGGAGGAATCCCTGTGAGCATTGTTCCACCCTGAAAAACGATGGGAGGAATCAGACCCTGACATCACTGAAGGACTGAGCCCCAGCAGCTGGGGAGGAGCTGCCACCCCCCAAAATCCAGGCACAGCTCTTCCCAAACCCAACTTGGTGCCTTTAAAACCTAAAAATGGGAGCTGAGGAATGTGGAAGGTACCAGCCCTTCCGAGGAGCTGGTTGCCATGGAGATGGGCTCGTTTAACCCAATCAGGGTCAGGCAACCCTTTGTGTTCGTGCTAATTTAATTAAAGACTTGGAAGATGAGCGAAATAAATTGGGCAAGATCTCACCTTGGGGTTGTGTCCCCCACTCCTTGCAGGATTCCTGGTGTCAATTTAGGGGAAAATATTTGATGAGGCCATCCAAAAATCCACAGGCAGCCCTTGGAGAGGAAGGAATTGGTGAGGAAGGCTCAGAAAAAAGAGGAGGAGGAGATGCCCCAGTGCCTCTCATCCCTCGGGCTCTGCTGGGGTGTGGCAGCTCCCAGCCTGGATGGGATCCTTGCTCCCAGAACCCCTGGGAATGTGGTTTTATCTCCCCCCTGAATTGGAAATGTGGATAAAGCAAAGCTGGCAAGGTAATTATTCCTGGCTGTCAAACATTGCTCTGGGTTTGCTGGCTGCAGACAGCCCGAGAGTGATGAATCCCTTTGTGTTTGCAGCAGCCTTGGATTGGCTCCAGGAAAAGGTGCAAACATTCAGGGATGCTTTGCATTAACCTGCCCCTCTCACAGATTTCACTGTTCCAGCAGCTGAGCCCCAGGAAGGAGCTCAGCTGGGCCAGGAGCTCACCTGGGCCAGGAACTCACCTGGGCCAGGAGCTCACCTGGGCCTGGAGCTCACCTGGGCCAGGAGCTCACCTGGGCCAGGAGCTCAGCTGGGCCAGGAGCTCACCTGGGCCAAGAGCTCAGCTGGGCCAGGAGCTCACCTGGGCCTGGAGCTCACCTGGGCCAGGAGCTCACCTGGGCCAGGAGCTCAGCTGGGCCAGGAGCTCACCTGGGCCTGGAGCTCACCTGGGCCAGGAGCTCACCTGGGCCAGGAGCTCACCTGGGCCAGGAGCTCACCTGGGCCAGGAGCTCACCTGGGCCAAGAGCTCAGCTGGGCCAGGAACTCACCTGGGGCCAGGAACTCACCTGGGCCTGGAGCTCAGCTGGGCCTGGAGCTCAGCTGGGCCTGGAGCTCACCTGGGATAGGAGCTCACCTGGGCCAGGAACTCACCTGGGCCAGGAGCTCACCTGGGCCAGGAGCTCACCTGGGCCAAGAACTCACCTGGGCCAAGAGCTCAGCTGGGCCAGGAACTCACCTGGGCCAGGAGCTCACCTGGGCCAGCAGGTCACAGATGGTGACAGAATCCACATTTCTGGCCACATCCTGTATTACAACCCAAGACACCATCCCATTCCCATTAATCCCATTCCCATTAATCCCATTCCCATTAATCCCATTCCCATTAATCCCATTCATTCCCATTCCTCTGCTCTGTTGCTCAGCACCCCTTTCTTTGAGACCCATTTTTTTTTTTTTTTCTGTTTAAACAATAAATAAATCTCTTTTCCCTTTGCTGAGTCTTGTCCAAATTCATTCACTGGCCCTCTGCCTCCCTCCTGAATGACTCCATGGGAGTCCTTGAGTCTCAGCATTATTATATTTTATTTATACAGCACAATAAACGTACGTGGCACTTTCCAACATACATCAACCAGCAAGGTCCATTTTCTGATGAGTGCACAGTTTGATTCAGAAAAACACTGTTTATAAAATGCAACTGAGAGGTTGAACTGTGCTGGTCCTCAGCCCCTAAAATTGAAGAAATTCCCACCTGGAGAGGAGAATTGCTTTTGGAACAGCCCTTGGAGCTGGTCAGGTCAAGGTGCTGCTTGTTGCTGGTTTGGGGAGCTGCAAGGGTGGTGGATTTTATCCTCTGGGAGAAAATATTTAAAAAGAGGAGAAGGGATTGTGCAGAATCAATCTTGGCCAGAGGAGTGAGAGGAAAGACTTCAGGCACTGAGGGCAGGGGGAGAGCCTGAGGAGTCAAAAATCAGAACCAAATTTAAGCTGGGCAGGAGGGAGGGGTGGAGAAAATGTGTTTTCAAAGCTTGGATTTACTTCTCATTACCTGACTCTGATCTCACTGGTAATAAATTCAATTAACTCAATTAATTTCCCAACTCAAGCCAGTTTTGCCTGTGGTGGGAATTGCTGAGGGAGCCCTCCCTGCCTTGCTCTTGGTGCTTTTCCCCTCCTCTGCCCAGCTGAGAGGAAATCAGCTCCTTTTTGGAAACACTCCAAGAATATCTCCTGATAAAAAAAAACACAAATAACCAGGTGTCAGCATCTCCCAAGTTTTCCCAAACTGCCTCCTCCAGGCACAGCCAGACAGATCCAAGCAAATAACGGTGAGTAAACGCCAGGCTCAGATAAACAAACAAGAAATTCGGTGCCTGGAGGTTTTTGTGCTTCCCACAGGGGCACAGCAGGAGCTGCAGCCAAAGTTTTTCCTCCTTCAGATGGGAAATCTCTCCCCAGGGCCTGGGGGGAGTTAAAACTGGCCTGAGCTCGCAGGAGTCAGTGGTGGCATTCCCAGGGCTGTCCCCAAGGCCAGGAATCTGTGGTGGCACTCCCAGGGTTGTGTTCTGGCTGTCCCCAAGGCCAGGAATCAGTGGTGACATTCCTGGTGTCCCCCTGGCTGTCCCCAGGGCTGTGTCCTGGGCCAGGAATCAATGGTGGCACTCCCAGGGTTGTGTCCTGGCTGTCCCCAAGGCCAGGAATCAGTGGTGACATTCCTGGTGTCCCCTGGCTGTCCCCAGGTCCAGGAATCAGTGGTGGCATTCGCAGGGCTGTGTCCCCTGGTTGTCCCCAAGGCCAGGAATCAGTGGTGGCATTCCTGGTGTCCCCTTGGCTGTCCCCAGGGTTGTGTCCTGGCTGTCCCCAAGGCCAGGAATCAATGGTGACACTCCCAGGGTTGTGTCCTGGCTGTCCCCAAGGCCAGGAATCAGTGGTGACATTCCTGGTGTCCTCTTGGCTGTCCCCAAATCTAACAGTCAGTGGTGACATTCCTGGTGTACCCCTGGTTGTCTCCAGGGTTGTGTCCTCCTGGCTGTCCCCAAGGCCAGCAGCCAATGGTGACATTCCCAGAGTTATGTCCTGGCTGTCCCCAGGGTTGTTTCCTGGCTGTCCCCAGGTCCAAGAATCAGTGGTGGCACTCCCAGGGTTGTGTCCTGGCTGTCCCCAAGTCTAACAGTCAGTGGTGACATTCCTGGTGTCCCCCTGGCTGTCCCCAGGGCCGTGGTGACACCAGAATCTCAATTATTCACTTCTCTGCTGAGCCAAAGGGACCTTCCAGGACTGAGGCCATAAACCCAAATCCATGGGAATTTCCTGAAATGCTTCCAGGCTGGGGAATTCTGTGATTTTCCAAACCTCAAATTGGAGACAAATCCTCATCCCACCCCACACATGCACTCCTGGCGTGGCTGAGCAGGAAAGCAGAAGGACAAGGAGCTCTGAGAAATTTGGTGTGGCCAAAGCTGAGATGGAGATAGAGGTGGCTGGAAAAGTGGGGCACAATAAAAAGAGAATTTTCAAATTCTGTGTCCAACTCTGGGACAGTCATGGAGGGGCTGGAGCATGTCCAGGGAAGGGGCTGGAAAATTCCTGAGGGATGGGAAAGGGGCTCAGCCTGGAGAAAAGGAGGCTCAGAGGGAATTTCTGGCTCTGCACAATTCCCTGACAGGAGGGGACAGCCCCAGGTCAGGCTCTGCTCCAGGGAACAGGGACAGGAGGAGAAGGAGAGATTTAGATTGGATATTAGGAAAAATTTCTTCCTGGAAATGATGCTCGGGGCTTGGCAGTGCCCAGGGAGGTTTGGATCCCCATCCCTGGAGGTGGGACAAGGTGGGGATTGGGCACAGCTTGGTCTGGATGATCCTGGAGGTTTTTTCCAACCTCAATAATTCCAAGATTCTGTTCTATCATCTCCACTTCTCATCCTGGCTCCTCACTGGAGCAGGAGAAAATATTTCATCATCTCTGCTACAAGGGAAACATCTTCCTGCTGCTTTTAAAATTCCAAGCAGGAATATCAGTTCCAGTGCCTGCCTTTGCTGTGCTGAGGCTTCCATGGGGGAGTGAGGCCGTGCCAGCCCTGCCATCCCCTTTATTCCTGCTAGAAACAAATAAATCCATAATCCCCTGTAATTCCTGCAGACAAAGAGCTGCTCTGAGCTGTCCTGCCCAAAAGGACAATGGCAAATGGATGCAGGCACAGTTTGGGCTCCTAGGCCAAAAATTGGGAATTTCCCAGTGGAATTTTTTTGTCCTTTAAGCCCTGGGTTTAGGAGGTATCAGTGACAGGTTGTTCCAGAGGGAAGTCAGTGCAGCAAGAGGATTCCCAGTGAGGCACAGGGATGATCCAGTCCAACCCCTGGCAGCGCTGCCCAAAATTTCCTGGAGCTCTGGCACCCCTATGTTGTGTAAAATGATGTTTACTTTTTAAATTTTTTTAGATTTAAGAAGGTTTAATAAAAGACAAGAAGAGATAAATAATAAAGCAAAAGAAGTTGTAATGGCTGGGGAATTGATGGAAAGGAAGGAAAGGAAAGGAAAGGAAAGGAAAGGAAAGGAAAGGAAAGGAAAGGAAAGGAAAGGAAAGGAAAGGAAAGGAAAGGAAAGGAAAGGAAAGGAAAGGAAAGGAAAGGAAAGGAAAGGAAAGGAAAGGAAAGGAAAGGAAAGGAAAGGAAAGGAAAGAAAAAGGAAAGGAAAGGAAAGGAAAGGAAAGGAAAGGAAAGGAAAGGAAAGGAAAGGAAAGGAAAGGAAAGGAAAGGAAAGGAAAGGAAAGGAAAGGAAAGGAAAGGAAAGGAAAGGAAAGGAAAGTTTCAGGGAAGAGAAGAGAAGAGAAGAGAAGAGAAGAGAAGAGAAGAGAAGAGAAGAGAAGAGAAGAGAAGAGAAGAGAAGAGAAGAGAAGAGAAGAGAAAAGAAAAGAAAAGAAAGAAGAGATAAGAAGAGAAAAGAAGAAAAAAGAGACTTTGAGGAAAACTTTCTGCACCTTCCAGTTCTTAAAGGGGCTCCAAGGGAGCTGCAGAGGGATGAATGGATGAAGGGGGGATGGATTCAAACTGAGTGGGTCCAGGTTGGATTTTGGGAAGGAATTCCTGCCTGGGAGTGGGGGGAGGCCCTGGCACAGGGTCTGCTTGGAGCACCCTGCTCTGTGAGGGATTTCTCACTGCTGGATCAACAAAACCTCCTGGATTTCAATTCCCTCCCAGAGGTTGGACCTCAACTCACAGCCCCAGCCAGGATAAGGAGCAGAATTCCACCCTGAGGGGGTTTAACATCAGCTTGGCTGGGTTTTTATCCACCCAGAGGGTTTTTTTTTTACCACACACCAGCTGGAGCAGCTCCCCCTGTAAGGTTTTTGCAGCCAGCCTGCAGCTCCCTGATGTGCCTGTAATGAGCCTCATGGATGTATAATTTAGGATCTGTTTAATCTCGCTGCCTGTGGAATAAAAAATTCAACGTTTCTGTTCATCTGGGCCTTTTTTTTTTACCTTTTAAATATCCTCAGTTTAGTTGTTTCCCAGGCTGCCCAAAGAATCCCACGTGGCTGAGCCAGTCTGGGGTGGGGATGGGGAATAACTGATGGACCAGGGCTCACAACCTTTGCTGTATCTCCCTGTGAATCCTTTTTTTTTCCCTTCTCCAAGTCCTTTCTCCGGGTGGTTTGTTTGCCTCCAGCCCTTGATGGATGGGGCACAGACTTAATGAGGTCGTGTTTTCCCACCAGCTCCATTTGGAGCCATTTAATGCTCAGCTCGGAGCAGGAGATTGAGTTAAAGGCTGTTCAAGAGTCCGTGATGCCGACGAGAATTCTGCCCAATTTTCACTCTTTTCCATATTTGTTAATGAGCAGCTCCAGGGGGGAAGGTGGAGGCCAGAGTTTGTTTTTTGGGTGCCCCTGGATGAGGTTGGGATGCTCTGACATCCACACAGAGCAGGAGCTCGTCCTGCACAAGGGGAAAATCCTCCCCAGGGTGAGGTTAAAGATGGGAAATTCCACCTGGAGCAGGGACACTGTGGAGATGTCCCCGACATTCCCCCAGCTCTGCTTCCTCAGATCTGGGATTTGAAGCTCTCCTGACCCCCAAACCAAATCATTATGCAGAAATAACCTCTGGGAGCCACAAAAAATTCCCATTATTCCCATTATTCCTATTATTCCCACTCCCCATTCCCATTATTCCCATAATTCCAATTATTCCAATTATTCCCATTATTCCCATTATTCCCATTATTCCCGTTATTCCCGTTATTCCCGTTATTCCCATTATTCCCATTATTCCCATTATTCCCATTCTCATTCCCTGTTCTCATTATTCCCATTATTCCCATTATTCCCATAATTCCCATTATTCCCATTCTCATTCCCCATTCCCATTCCCATTCCCCATTCTAATTATTCCCATTATTCTTACTATTCCCCCATTTCCCATTATTCCCATTATTTTAATTGTTTTTAATTTGGGTGGTGGTCCAGGCTTTTTGCAGTGGGTTGAGTGTTGATAATTGTTGTGTCAGCTGCGAGGTCCCCATCACTTGTTTATTTTGACTAGGCAGGTGGTTTAAGCATATTATCTTAAAAAAATTATATGTCTAACTTTTACTATTAACAAAGGCTATATCCATAAAGAAATGTTATATAATATATATATAATATATAGGTTTTATATATATATATATTTATGTGTATATGTATATAATATAATATAATATAATATAATATAATATAATATAATATAATATAATATAATATAATATAATATAATATAATATAATATAATATAATATAATATAATATATACATTTATATATAGAAATATAGAATATAGCATTTATCCAGATAGAGCCAACAAAACTTTTAGTATTAACAAAGACTATATCCATAAAGAAATGCTTTATGATATATATTATATTATATTATATTATATTATATTATATTATATTATATTATATTATATTATATTATATTACATTACATTACATTACATTATATTACATTATATTACATTATATTACATCATATTACATCATATTACATTATATTACATCATATTACATTATATTACATTATATATATTTATATATATAATATAATATATATACTTTTACTATTAACAAAGACTATATCCATAAAGAAATGCTATATAATATCTATATGTTATATAGATATATAATATATATCTATTTATAAATATATAATGTAATATATATAATATATGTATTATATATAATTTTAAAAATATATATAATATATATAAAATTTAGAAATATAGTATATAGCATTTATCCAGATACTCGCAAAGACCCAACAATATTTTACACATTTATAACACTCCCAAATTATGGGAACAGCTCCAAAAAGAAGCATCCTCCTCATTGAGGAAACAAATCTGCTGCTCCAGGAGAAAGAGGAATATCTGAGTGTACAGAACCCCACACTGCCTGCAATAATTCCCTTTATTTCCCTGTTTTTTGGGGTGTAGCAGAGATCCCTGCCCTGGATCTCAGGGAGTTGCCAGGGATGGAATTTTGCAGGTTTAATGGTCCTTGCTGCATTTTTGCTCCCTGAGTGTGCCCAGCTGCTTTTGGCCTCCTCCCAGGCTGGCACAGCCTCGCTGTCCTCAGCTGACCCCCCCTGCCAAGGAGCCTCTTCCCTCCTGCTTGTTTACAAAACCAGGGAAATTTGGGAAGATGAAACTCCCATCTTTTCTCAGACACCTCAGATTTTGGGGGCTGGATCCTGGGAAAATGAGGCCAGAAGAGGGGAGAGGGAAGGGGAGGGTGACACTCACCTTGTCCCCAGAGCCGGCACTGCCACCCTGTCCCGTGTCCCAAGGTGTCACCCATCCCTGCTTCCCTGGAATCTCTGCCCAGGATCCCCTGGGAATGATCCCTGGGAGCTCCAGGGTTTGTCCAGGCTGGGATTGAGCTGGGCTGGATGATTCCAGCTTGGAATATTCTGCAAATCTCCACTGATTTCATCCCAAATTTTGCCTCTTCTCCAGAGTTGCTGCTCCTCCCTGGAGCAGGAAAAGTGTCACCTGCAGGGAGAATTCCAGCCCTTCCCAGAATTTCCCACCGTGTTCTTCAGCCCTGGGAGCTCCAGGGTTTACCCAGGCTGGGATTGAGCAGGGCTGGATGATCCCTGGATGATTCCAGCTTGGAATATTCTGCAAATCTCCACTGATTTAATCCCAAATTTTGCCTGGGTTTGGAGCTCCCAGGGATGCCCAGGCTGGGATTGATCCCTGGATGATTCCAGCTCAGGATATTCTGCATTTCTGTGATATCTCCTTTGATTTCATCCCAAATTTTCCTGGGTTTGGAGTTCCCAGGGATGCCCAGGCTGGGATTGATCCCTGGATGATTCCAGCTCAGGATTTTCTGCATTTCTGTGATATCTCCTGATTTCATTCCAAATTTTGCCTGGGTTTGGAGTTTCCAGGGATGCCCAGGCTGGGATTGATCCCTGGATGATTCCAGCTCGGGATATTCTGCATTTCTGTGATATCTCCTCTGATTTCATTCCAAATTTTGCCTGGGTTTGGAGTTTCCAGGGATGCCCAGGCTGGGATTGATCCCTGGATGATTCCAGCTCAGGATATTCTGCAATTCTCTGATGTCTCCTCTGATTTTATCCCAAATTGTGCCTCTTCTCCAGAGTTGCTGCTCCTCCCTGGAGCAGGAAAAGTGTCACCTGCAGGGAGAATTCCAGCCCTTCCCAGAATTTCCCACCGTGTTCTTCAGCCCTGGGAGCTCCAGGGTTTGCCTAGGCTGGGATTGAGCAAGGCTGGATGATCCCTGGATTATTCCAGCTTGGAATATTCTGCAAATCTCCACTGATTTCATCCCAAATTTTGCCTGGGTTTGGAGTTTCCAGGGATGGCCAGGCTGGGATTGATCCCTGGATGGATCCAGCTCGGGATATTCTGCAATTCTGTGATATCTCCTCCGATTTCATTCCGAATTTTGCCTCTTCTCCGGTGCAGGGAGATCAGGGATGCTGTAAATAATTCCAGCAGTCACAACTGGGGAGCAGGAGCTGCAAGTGCCCGGGATGAGGCGCTCGAGAGAAATTCGGGATGAAAAAAAAGTCCCGATGGATCCCAAGGGAGAGAAAGGAAGGAAATGCACGGAGCTGTGCATCCCTGGTTAAATGAGAGGTGAATTCTGCTTCCAGCCGTTCCCAGATGCTGGAGAACCTTTCCTTGAATTTTTAAAAATAATTCCCGGCTGAAAATCCTGGTCCTGCCAGGACCTGGCAGGTCCCGTGGCTGGTGGGTGGATTTGAAGGATAAAATTCCTTCCCCAGAGAGGGATGAGGGCTCTGTGTCCCTTGTCCTGCAGGGATGGGACAAGGAGGTGGCACCAGCCATAAATTTATGTTTATGTCCAAAAAGGAGACAGAGGAATCCTTTTATTTTATTTGAATAAAGGAAGAGGCCATGGGCATTCCCTGGGATCTGTCAGATTTTTGGAGGGCTCACCTCCCTTTTTATCCCAATTTCCCTCTCTCTTTCCCCATTGAGAGGCACAGACTTCCCAAACACCTGATACCTGAGATTCCCCTCTAATTAAATCCCTCCCTTTTAATTTTTAATTCTTATAGAACTCATAGATTTTCCCCATTGCTTCTTTCATCTTTCAATATCCAATATAATTTATCAGCAAACCTACAGTGTATTTGTAAAGGCAAATATATATTTTTTTTTCCCCATTCATCCATCAGTGGAATCCATCCCATTGTTTCTTTTATCTCTGGTTTTGTCTCCCAGCAGATCCACAGCTCGTTTGGAAATACAAATCCTTCATTTCTCTCACTGGGATCAGGATTTTGGGATCATCCTGGCAGATTCCAGCAGCTCACCAGGCTCAGGAAATCTTCCCAAGGACCACGAGGCCAAGGATGATTCCCTGGATTTGGCAATCCTGCCTCTCTGATCTCACCAGTTCTTCCCTTCTCTCCTCCATATCCAAACCAAGTTCAGCCCCCACAGCCCCTGGGATCCCTGGAATGCCTCTTTGTGCTGGAAAACAACTCCCAAACAGTCCCACAGGAGATTTTTAACTCCTGAGTCCCCAATTTTCATGACACCCCAAGGCCAGGAGCTCCCCCTGCACCCCCTGAAACATCCATTCCCTTCATCCCTTCCTTCTTTAAGGAAATATTCCTGGCTTGGAGGGTGTGAGGACCTGGCACAGAGAAGCTGTGGCTGCTCCTGGATCCCTGGAAGATCCAGGGATCCCTCCAAACCCAGGGATTGGAGTAGCTTGGGACAGTGGAAGTGTCCCTGCCATGGCCATGGGTGGTTTTTAAGAGGATTTTAAGATTTTGAAGAGGATGGGAACAGGCAGCAATCCCAGGATGGATCCCCCAGGAGGATCTGGACCTGTTGGAACAAGAGGAGGAGGACACAGAGTGCATCCCAGAGCTGGAGCCCCTCTGGTCTGGGAGAGCTGGGGGAGAAAAGAAAAATCCAGGGAGAGCTCAGAGTCCCTGGAGAGGGACTGGGGACCAGAAATGATCAGACAGGGAAAAGATGAACAGCTTCAAACTGAAAAAGAGGAAATTTAGGTTGGATACCGGGAGGAAATTCCTCCCAGTGAGGGTGTGAGGGCCTGGCACAGATGCCCAAATTTCCTGTGGCTGCTCCTGGATCCCTGGAAGTGCCCAAAGCCAGGGATTGGAGCAGTCTGGGATGGTGGGAGGTGACCCTGCCCATGTCAGGATGATCCTTCAGCTCCTTCCAGCCCAAACCATTCCTGGATTTTATGATTCCATGATTCATTCCCAAATTGCTCAATTGAATATTTTTAAGGCATTTCACTTCCTCTTGGCTCAAGATCTCACTCTGTGCCTTAACTCCTTCCCTCTCCTCCCTGCCTCAGGCCAATTCTCATTTCCTGGACTCTCTTCCCAGCCCAGTTTGGATGTGAAGACCCTTTGAAAGGTTCCCACTCCCACTTCTGCTCCTTCCCCATGCACCAGAGCCCTGCTCCCTTCTCCTGGAATCTTTTCAGGCTCTGACAGGGGCTCATCCATCACCAGCTTTGGCAGCACTGCTGGGACTGTCAGTTCCCTGGAACCAGCAGCTGCAGAGGCACCCAGCTCTTCCTGGAACTGGGGAGGAGCACTCGTGGTGTGGGGACAGCAGAGTGGCCAGGATGTGTCCAGGGTGAGCCACATCCAGCAGCAGCTCCATGGAATGTCCCAGCCTGGAGCTGGGAGTGGGGCCACACACAGGACACGAGCCCTCTGTGCCTCTCCTGGCTCCCAGCTCCACCTGGAGGATCCCACAGAGTCCAGGGATCTCCTGTCCCAGGATCTCAGCTTGTTCTGTGCCACTGGTGTTGTCCCCACACCTGGCCTGTCCAGCCAGGATGTCCCTGGGCTGGGAATTCAGTGCATCCAGGGGTGTTTTGCTGCTGGATGTCACCAAGTCTGTGTTCAGGAGTGTTCTCCAGTCTCCTGAGCAGGATTCCTGCCCAGCAGCACCTGGAGCTCCTGCTCTCCCCATTCCCAGTCAATGTCCAGTGTGGGATCCATCCAGCAGTGTCCCTGTCACAGAACAATCCCAAATCCTGGGGCTCCTGCTCTCCCTATTCCCAAAATCCAGGGTAGGATCCAGCAGAGTCCCTGTCACACCAATCCCAGAACAATCCCAAATCCTGGAGCTCCTGCTCTCCCTATTCCCAAAATCCAGGGAGGATCCAGCAGAGTCCCTGTCACACCAATCCCAGAACAATCCCAAATCCTGGAGCTCCTTCCCCCATTCCCAATATCCAGGGCAGGATCTATCCAGCAGTGTCCCTGTCACACCAATCCCAGAACAATCCCAAATCTTGGAGCTCCTTCTCCCCCTCATTCCCAATATCCAGCAGTGTCCCTGTCATACCAATCCCAGAAAAATCCCAAATCCTGGAGCTCTCCCCATTCAGGGAATGTGCCAAGTGTGGGCTACTGCAGTGTCCCTGTCAGTCTAAGCATAATCCCAAATCCTGGAGTTCCTTCTCTCCCCATTCCCAACATCCAGGGAGGATCCAGCAGTGTCCCTGTCATACCAATCCCAGCACAATCCCAAATCCTGGAGTTCCTTCTCTCCCCATTCCCAACATCCAGGGAGGATCCAGCAGTGTCCCTGTCATACCAATCCCAGCACAATCCCAAATCCTGGAGCTCCTGCTCTCCCTGTTCCCAAAATCCAGGGAGGATCCAGCAGAGTCCCTGTCACACCAATCCCAGCACAATCCCAAATCCTGGAGCTCCTTCCCCCATTCCCAACATCCAGGGAGGATCCAGCAGTGTCCTTGCCACCCCAATCTGAAATGATCCCAAATCCTGGAGTTCCTGCTCTCCCTGTTCCCAAAATCCAGGGAGGATCCAGCAGAGTCCCTGTCAATCTGAAATGATCCCAAATCCTGGAGTTCCTGTTCTTCCTATTCCAAATATCCAGGGAGAATCCAGCAGTGTCCTTGTCACCCCAATCTGAAATTATCCCAAATCCTGGAGTTCCTGCTCTCCCTATTCCCAACATCCAGGGAGGATCCAGCAGAGTCCCTGTCACACCAATCCCAGCACAATCCCAAATCCTGGATCTCCTGCTGATGACAAACCAAGGACCCTTTACCCTCGTCTTCCCAGACTGGGATTTCCCCCAGCAGCCCAAACAGCCATGCAGGGGTTAAAATCCCTGCAGTGATTCCAGCAGGAATATCAGGAATTATCCCAGAATCTGATCCAAAACCTGAGCAACATCCACAGGGAGGGATCCAGGGGATGGCACATCCCAGCCTTGGTGCTGATCCTGAGGATTTCTCTGGGAAAAATGGGAATCCAGGAGGAATGAGAATCCAGCAGAGCTGAGGGAAGCTGAGGAGAGGAGGAACCCTGGCTCTAAATCCAAAACCATGGAGGGAGAAGCCCTGGTTAATCCAGAGCACAAACTGGCACAGGGGATAAATAAATATAAATTTGCCAGGAGCACAGGCTGGAAATTAATAGGATTTTAACCACCAGAGGAGCTGGTTCTGAAAACCCCAGGCCAGGCAAGAAAAACTCCCAATTTCAGGATTTGCACCGTTTTGGTTCATGGGAGGACAAGGACAGGAGTGGACGAGGCTTTAATGGGCAGAAATCTGTGTGTACAAACATTAAAAACAGAGCAAACAGGAGGAGCTGGAATTCTTCATACAAAGCAAAATTCTGATTTAATTGGCATAACAGGCTCGTTGGGATAACTTCTGTCTGGAATATTAATATCTGGCTGGATATTGTGTGGGAAGGGCAGGCAAGGAGAAAAAGGAGGATCTCAAGAGCAGAGGTGCACACTGAGCAGGGGCTGAGGGGGGAGGAGACATTTAATGAGAATTAAAGAGGGAAAAAATGGATTTTGCTAGAGCAGAGGTACAGGAATTGGGCTGGGAAGAGCTGTTTGAATCATTTAATATAAAAAAAGGAGCAGGATTTGGTGGTAGCAAAGGGATTTTATCCCTTCAGAAGGGCTTTGAAAGGGATCCTGGAAATCACTGATGGTTTGGATGGGGCTGCTGTGAGCAAAAAGTAAAACAGACAAAAAACCAGAGGTAAAACACAAAAACCCCAAAGGTAAAACAGATAAAACCCCAAAGGTAAAACACAAAAACCCCAAAGGTGAAACAGATAAAACCCCAAAGGTAAAACACAAAAATCCAAAGGTAAAAAACAAAAAACCCAAAGGTAAAACAGACAAAACCCCAAAGGTAAAACAGACAAAACCCCAAAGGCAAAACAGATAAAACCCCAAAGGTAAAACACAAAAACCCCAAAGGTAAAACAGATTAAAAACCCAAAGGTAAAACACAAAAATCCAAAGGTAAAAAACAAAAAACCCAAAGGTAAAACAGACAAAACCCCAAAGGTAAAACAGATAAAAACCCCAAAGGTGAAACACAAAAACCCCAAAGGTAAAACACAAAAACCCCAAAGGTAAAACAGATAAAACCCCAAAGGTAAAACACAAAAATCCAAAGGTAAAAAACAAAAAACCCAAAGGTAAAACAGACAAAACCCCAAAGGTAAAATAGACAAAACTCCAAAGGTAAAACAGACAAAAACCCTGAAGGTAAAACACAAAAAGCCCAAAGGTAAAACACAAAAACCCAAAGGTAAAAGTGATAAAACCCCAAAGGTAAAACACAAAAACCCAAAGGTAAAAGTGATAAAACCCCAAAGGTAAAACAGACAAAACCCCCAAAACTTGATGAGATCAACCCAAGTTCATAGGGAAAAAAACCTCTTCCTCCAGGAATTCTGGACAGCTTTTTACCTTTTCCTACTTTTCTTATGGCTTAGGGAGGGCACAAAACCCTCCCAGGTCTTTTCTGGTGGATAATTTTATCCTTTCCCACCCTTTCTCGTTCCTGCCTTTCCTGACAAGTCTGGAGCACAAATCCAGCCCTGAGGATTTATCACTTCCCATTCCATTCCCTGCATCCACAGATTTTTTTGCTCCAGCTTTCCCAGATTTGAGCATCTCCTCTGGATTAAAGTTAATTCCAGCCTGGGAAATTCCGTGTTTGCTTCCACAACCACTAAGAGTGAAAAGAATCTTTTCCAAGGGTTCATTTTCCTGATTGCTCTGTGGATGTTCCCAGCACATTTTGGCTGCTTTTCCCATAGATTCCAGGAAAATCCTCTTCTTTTGGCTGCTTTTCCCACGGATTCCAGGAAAATCTTCTCTGTCTCTCAGCTCTTCCCGTGCTTCCTTCCATGGTGGCAGGATCCTGGTGCAGGGACACAGCAGCACCATTGTCCTGTTCCAGTCCAACCCCTCTTTCCATGGAATTTTCACTGGTTTGTTCTGGGATGTTTCATCCAAACCTCCCCCAGATCAGGGGGCTCCAATTCCCAGAATTCTTGTTTTCATGTAGGACCTGCCAATCCTCCCCCTCCATTTTTTTGGAGGTTTTTTTCCTTGGAGATCTGGAATATATCTGGATTTTAATCCATAATTTTCTCCTTTGGGCTGAGTTTAACCTTGGCTGTGCAGCTCCAGTGCCTTGCAGAGCTGTGACACAGAGGACTCATAGATTTATGGTTATATTTTTTTTTAGATTTTATTTTTATATTTCCAGGCATTTAAAATGATTTCAATATTTTATTATTTATATTTTAATTATATTTAAAATTATATATTATATAATTATATATTATTTTATAAATCGTAACGATAAATATATTATATGATATTGTATTGGGTTATATTGTATTGGATTATATGGTATTATATTACACATTATAATATTGTATTATATTGTATTATATTGTATTATATTGTATTATATTGTATTATATTATATTATATTATATTATATTATATTATATTATATTATATTATATTATATTATATTACATTATATTATATTATATTATAAATATATCATATCATATATTGTATTATATCTTTATACATTATATATATATATATATATGTAATTTAAATTATTTTAATATTTTTATTATATATTTATCACTTTTCTACAGCCAATTCTGCAGCACCACCAGGGCTGGACATTGAGGAAATCAGGGAATTTTTGGGGTAGGAAAAACCCTCTGAGGCTGAGTCCAACTTTCCAAATTCACCTGCACAAACATCCCCACATTTTTTGGACACTTCCAGGGATGGTGACTCCATCAAGTCACCAAAAATGGATTTGGTCCCTTCTCCCTCCAAGCCCAGGTTCAGGCTTGACCCATAAAAGCAGAAATCAGGGATCATCCATCCCAATCCCTTTTCCTGCCTCGCTCCCTGCTGCTCTAACCAAGCAGAAGATGTTCCAACAAGCAGAGCTTGAGCAGAAACATCCCTCTCATTTCACAGAACTCACATCTGGATTTCCTCCTCGCTGCTTCCAGGTTTGTCTGGTGTCACAAACCCAGTCACTCGGGAAAATCTGTGCCAGCTCCCTGCTCCTGCCTCGTGTCACTGCTCACAGGGGAGGGATGCTGCCCTCAGGCTCCAGGATGGATTTCCTGCTCGGGAAATGTCACCATTCCCTCCAGGGACAGAGCCAAGAGAAGCTGAGAAATGTGAGAAACCAAGAATGATGGAATAGTTTGGGGGTTTAAAAATCATCTCATCTATCTTGGGTTGCAATACAGGATGTGACCAGAAATGTGGATTCTGTCACCAGCTGTTAAACCAGGTGTGGCAGTGACCCTTATCTCCATGGCACACATTATCTGCTCATGGGCCAGCTTTAAACCAGCTGGGGCAATCATCTTTATCTTTCCACAGCCCATCCTCCCTCCAGGAGAGATCTCCTGTTCATGGCCATTGAGTCCCAGGGCATGGCTGATAAAATCTCCATCATCCCATGGAGATGCTCCAGCCAGCTGGGGAGGAGCCAAGCCTTTCCTACCCAGAGAAAAACTGACATTTTGGACACCAGGGAGGCCTTTCCTACCTTCTTTCCACTGGATTCCAGAGGAAAGCCAGACCTTTCCACATCATCCCTGCACCTTCAGAGGAAACTGCACCTTCTCCAGGAGCACTGCTCCAGCTGAGCCACATCTGCCACTGCAGGAGGATGCAGCCACCATTGAATGGGACTGTGCCAACACCCTGACTGACTGACGGGTGTCAGCTTGGATTCTGACTCTGGCAGGGTTTGGGGATTGTTCTTTGTAATACTGTATTTCTGTTTTCCATTGGTTTCAACCATTCAGGTTTCCTGAAATTTTTGCCTGCAGTCTCCCTTGTGCCTGACAAGAACCAACCAGTGTCAGATTTTTAAGATTGATAACAGATTAAAGTGTTTCTATATATTGTGTGAGAAAAGGGAGGAGGGTCGGTCTAAAAGTTTTATTCTGAATTGATTATTCCTCTATGTTATTAATAAAATTTTTCTTTACCCCCTTGAAGTTTTAGGGGTCCTTGCTTTTGCTCCTAATCTTATCTCACAATAAAAAAATAAATATATTAAATCTGACAAATCTAAACCACTACAAGTTCATTTGCAGATAGGGAGTTAATCTTCAATTACAACTCCAGGAAATGAAGTCATTTACCCCAAGTTTGCTTCCCCCAAATAATTTTTATTTAAATTTCTCATGGAAAAGTGAGGTGTGCTCGATTCTCAGGCTAAAGAGGAATTGTTGTGTCTGACCAAAATGGGAAAGCTGGAGCTGACACTGGATATAGAGTTTAGATTTATACACTAAAGTTTTGCAGGAATATAAATAAATATAAAATATAAAATATAAAATATAAAATATAAAATATAAAATATAAAAAATAATAAAAATAAAAATAAAAATTAAAAATTAAAAAAAAAAAATAAAAATAAAAATAAAAAATAAAAAAAAAAAAATAAAAATTAAAAATAAAAAATAAAAATAAAAATAAATAATAAAAATAAAAATAAAAATAAAAATAAAAATAAAAATAAAAATAAAAATAAAATTAAATAATATAAAGTCCACAATACCCCACCATCAGCCTCATTTCACAACAAAGACCTGTGAGAATCCTTCCCAGCAAATGGAAAAATCCTCCAAGATGTGTCCACCTCTAGGTGAGATCTCCAAATTTGCCACAAAAGTGAATTCAGATTTTATAGGTCCAAATCAAAGTGCTATTTTCATGATTTTTTAAATGATATTTTTAATTTTTATGATATTTTTAGCACAGAAACTCCTGGATCTGATGGCACAGCAGGACCAGGGCTTGGCCAGAGCCCAGGTCTCAGCTGGTTTTCCCCTAAAATACCCTACAAACAATTCATTCGTGGCAGTTGGGAAAGTTGGTTCAAACGAGACTTTTCTTGCACACACAAGGTGATAAAAACCAGCAGAAGAGTCTCTGATATTTATTTTTAGCTAAATGACACTGATGGTGTTAATCACAGGATTTATTTGGTGTCAGGTCTGGCCTCAGCACATCAAACCCCACTCAGAGAATTTGGATTCACCTCTGAGCTTCCACCTTTTTCTCGAGGAATAATCAATAAAAAACCCAAATAAATCTCTTTTTTTCCCAGTTCTTCATTCTCTCACATAGCTGATTCCAAATGTTTGAAGAACCAGGCCAGGACCCCTCTCACCCCCTGACTTCCCATCCTGCATCCCACAAGGGTTTGGGCAGGAAAACACCAATTTTGGCAGATAAAAAGCTTCACCCCTGGGTGATTCCTCCAGTCCTGGGGTGGTTTAAAAGCCACCAAAATGTGGCACTTGGGGACATGAAGCAGTGGTGATTTTGGCAGCACTGGGGTGGACTGGGTGATTTTAGAGAACTTTTCCAACCTCAATTATTCCAATTTTTTACCTTGCACCTGACCAAGACCAATCAGTGTCAGATTTTAAGATTGATAACTGACTAAAGTGTTTATATTATTATTATTATTATTATTATTATTATTATTATTATTATTATTATTATTATTATTATTATTATTATTATTATTATTATTATATTCTAGTCTATTATTCTATTTCGCTTATTCTATTTCTATTATTCTATTATTCTATTATATCCTATTATCCTATTATCCTATTATTCTATTATTCTATTATTCTATTATTCTATTATTCTATTATTCTATTATTATTATTTCTAAAATAATATTTAGAATAAAATAAAATAAAATATTAAATAATTAAATAAATTTAATTTATTTAATTTATTAAATAATTAAATAAAAATAAAATAAAAATCTACTCCAAAAGTTCCTCAACATTTGGGTTTTTGGTCCCTCAGCCCAGACAGGGGTGGAGCAGCTCCAGGAACCCTCCTGGGCTCTGTCCTCTCCTTCCCCCTCATCCTCACACCTCGGGATGGAGCTGCCTGGATTTGCCTCCAAAAATTGTCCTCATCAAAGGATTTTTAACCTCTAAACGCAGCAGCAGGAAGGGAATGAGAACAAAACCTCCCTGGGAGCTGGGGGAGCTCACTCTGGTGTCCCTGAGGGGTCACTCTGTCCTTCAGCCTCCAGCCAGCTTTTTGTGTTTTCTATTTTGCATTTTGTATTTTTGTATTTTGTATTATTTTGTATTTTGTATTTTTGTATTTTGTATTTTGCATTATTTTGTATTTTTGTATTTTTGTATTTTTGTATTTTTGTATTTTTGTATTTTGCATTTTGCATTTTGCATTTTTGTATTTTGTATTATTTTGTATTTTATATTATTTTGTATTTTGTATTTTTGTATTTTTGTATTTTGCATTTTGTATTTTTGTTTTGCATTTTTGTATTTTGCATTTTGCATTTTTGTATTTTGCAATTTGTATTTTGTATTATTTTGTATTTTGTATTCTGTATTTTGTATCTTATATTATTTTGTATTTTTGTTTTGTATTTTTGCATTTTGCACTTTGCATTTTGTATTATTTTGTATTTTGTCTTATTTTGTATTTTGCATTATTTTGTATTTTGTATTATTATTTTGTATTATTTTGTATTTCATATTATTTTGTACTTTGTATTTTTGTTTTGTATTTTGCATTTTGCATTTTGCAATACGGAATTCATACTCAACGCAATGATTTTCAAATTAAATACAGAAACTAAATTTGAGCTTTAAAAATCCGAGCTTATAGAAGAGTACTGTTTTTTCTGATATATATAAAGGAAATTTTGGCTCCAATCCAATTTTACAATTCAGGTGATTCCTGCTTCCAGAGCCCCTCCTGCAGGAATCTCCAACCCCTGGGAGGAGCCAGCCCCTCCATCCCCCTGGGATTTCCTGCTCCATCCCCACCTCTACCCCACCAGCTGCTCCAGATGTTCCTCCCTGCAGCACATCTGTGCCAAAATCCTGCCTCCAGAGCTTCCCTTTAAATGGCAGAGCTGAGGATTTCTCTCATTTAGCTGCTCCCTTTAATTTCCTTTTAACCAGCTTCCTCTTTTTATGTCATTTCAAGACATTTGCAAATTCCTGCTGCAGTCAACTTTTCTTGGCTCCTTCCCCTCCCAAGGATGTTGGATTTGAGTACATTAGACTCAGTGTATAAATATATATTAAAAAAAAAAAAAAAAAAAAGAAGAAGAAGAAGCATCTCTTTGATAGTGAAATATTGATCCAGGCTCTGTTTATTACCTGGAATAAATCAAAAGTTACTTCTCCCTGTAAGGACTTTCCTCAGCTGCCTCACCAGTTGTCATTTACAGTGTTTAAAAGTCATTTTCTGCCCCCACAGAACCTCAAATTTCACCCAGTTGTTCAAGGCATCTTCCCCAGAATAACAAAAATCTCATTTTCGGAGCTGAGGACAGCAAGCCTGGATCTATAAAACATCGATGTTTCATGGATTAAACCAGTTTAACCAAGAATTTCACTTAGGACACACTCAGGGAATAACCAGGAGTTCCTGGGGCTGGAGTTACCTCTAAACAAGGAATTCTGGATTGTGCTCTGAAGTGTGAGAGTTACCAAGGAGAAAGTTCTGCTGCATTTATCTTTTTTTTTTTTCTGTTAATTCTTCTGCCAGCTTTTCAAAACCCATTTTCTTTTGGCCTAGGCTTGCTGGTTTTTTGGGTTTTTTTTTTATGTTTTTTTTTTTTTTTCTCCATTTGTTTGTAGCTATTTCCACGCTCTGTTTTGACATCACATGTGCTCATATCAAATACACCATTAATTGGGATGGATTTCACTCCTCTGCAAAACTGAGACCTTCCACGATCAATCCCTGCATTATTTTGGTGTTTTTACACCAAATTTGGTGTTTTTACACCAAATATCCAGTGCTCAAATTGGGGTGGGACCTCAGGAAGGGGTTTGGAGCTGTCAAAGCTCTGTGATTTTTGTCCCGTCAGGGAAAACTCTGCACGACCCTCACGGTGCAAATTTCCAGCCAGGATTGGGAGTGAGCTCTGAGCTGTGAGCCAGGAGCTGATGGATGTCACTGAGTGGATTAGAAATGTCCATTTGGATCTTGGCCCTCAGCCCAGCTCCTGGGAAAAAATTCCTTTGGGAATTTCAAATTTACCTCAGTGGGTTCAGGGAATCACCCCAATAGTCAGGATTTTTTTTTTTTCCTGTGCCCCAAGGGCTCTGTGCCAATGGATTCTGCTCCTCCAGACTGGATTTTTTTGGCATTTGGGTGCCATGGAAAAAAATTCCTTTGGGAATTTCAAATTTACCTCAGCGAGTTCAGGGAGTCACCCCAATAGTCAGGATTTTCTTCCCTGCCCCAGGGTTTCTCTGCCACTGGATCTTGCTCCTCCAGACTGGATTTTTTTTTGGCATTTGGGTGCCATGGAAAAAAAATTCCTTTGGGAATTTCAAATTTACCTCAGTGGTTCAGGGAGTCACCCCAATAGTCAGGATTTTTTTTTTCCTGTGCCCCAGGGCTTCTCTGCCAATGGATCCTGCACCTCCAGATTCTGGATTTTTTTTGGGTGCCATGGCTGGGTAAGCCCTTAATGCTCTTAGCAATTCAGCAGCCAAAGGAGATAAAGGTTATCTGATACTCCAGTGACCTCCAAACCCTCTCTGGGAGCAGCAGCATCCATCACTTGCTCCTCAGTGCCACATTCAGCTCCTCAAAGCATTGCCTGAGCTCCAGCTCCAGAGCTGTCCTGTCACAGTCTGTGGGGTCTCCTGAGCCTGAGGTCCCCTCAACAGGACATTTAGGTGGTTCAGAATTCAGGTTTTCCCAGCTTGGGCACTGAAGAAGAGTCAGGAGTTGTTTTCTGAGGTTTCCAAGGTTGTTTATTGTTTCTTATCTAAGAATTTCTTTAACTAACAGAGGTCTGTGATCCAAGGCACACTGCCTGCCATTGGGGCAGGACTTATCTTTTATACTCTAAATTGCAAACCTAATATTTGCAATTACTTTCCAATACATGACAATTTTATTACACTGTCCAACTCTGTCCCAAACCAATCCAGTGATGCCATCCTGACCCCAAAGATGGATGGCATAAAGAAGAAGAAAGAAAAGACAAACCACACCCAAAATCCTCCATCTTAGCTTCAAACCCCCTAATATACACATTTCTAAAAATTCGCTTTTCTACCTTCTAACAATCTAATTTATGCTCTACTTATTTTTTGGGGCTTGTAATTCTTCCTGCAATGTTGGTAGTTTTTTCCAGGGATTTAAATCCAGTCCCCAGGAGTCCTGGGTATCATGCCAGGGCCTCTGAAACCTCTGCCAGGGGGGTCTAGAGGCATCCAGGGAAGCCAGGGGAACTGGACTCCCACACTGTGCCACCACACTGTCCCCTGCCCCAGCTGATTTGGGGATTGTAGCCAAGCAGGTTATTCCTGTAGCCACACAAGGCAATGCAGTGCCAAGTGTGAGGTCTGGGAGTCACAGAAATAAACGTGCTGGGAGGGAGGTGAGGGAGGAAAGCAGGGAGGTGTGGAGGCTTTGTTGTCACTTCAGCCCCGCTGAATTTGGGGCTCTGCCAGTCCTGCAGGGTGGAAATGGGTTCAAGCCCCTAAAATGAGAGGAATCCCCAAGAACAAGCGTCAGGTTCTGGTTCCTGACTCACAGCAACGTGACTCAGGAGGAGCTACCAAACCTCAACAGAAGCAAATCAAGGACAAGATATTTCTGTGCAGGATAATTCTGTAAAATCAGCTCGGCTGCGAGTTCAGGAGTTGGGTAAGAGGCTGGAACCAGCACCACAAAAATCCAATGGTGCAAAGTGGGTTTGAGAGGAAAGGAGGTACGAGAATCGAGCAAACACCAAAACATCTGGCTGGCAGCTCCAGTGAGATTCCAGATGGAATCCCACTTTTTGCCCCACCCAGGGGAGTCCAAGCTCCCTGCTCAGATGGGAGAGATCAAAATGACAACAAGGTGACAACAAGGATGGGAATTAGGGACAGGAACCGCCCCCATGGTGGGACACAACTTCACCTCCCACACATTCCTCAGAGCAAGGAGAGGAGCAGGGACAAGTGGGGAGGCAGCTCCTGGCTCAGTTTTAGGTGGAATTTGGGAATTCAAGGCTGGAAGAGCAGCCCCAGCACGGAGCAGGGAATCCAGGAGTGAGCGGTGACACCAGACAGGAGCAAACACTCCAACCCAGCGTGGGGCTAATGAAGGGTTTTTTTGAAGAGCAAAATCAGCCAAGGTATCAAAACAAACAGGGCTGAGCATGTAGGAGAGGCAGCAGGAACACACCTTGGTGTATCAGAGGTTAAAGGAAGCGATTCTGGGATCTCACAGGGATGCTGGAAGCCTCCCTCAGCTTCCCTGGAGATTTCTGCGCCTTTGCAGAGTCTCCAGGGAAATGCCATCCATGCCTGGGGTGGCAGCAAACATGGTTGTTTAGAGGAAAATATGTTATGGAGCCTGTTTGATGATTTGGAAGGATTTATTCCAGAGACAGCACTCACTGGAGGGACTGCAAAGGGAGCACTTCTGGCCTGATGCTAAAAGTCAGGAGATGGGTGGCAAGACAAAAGATAATTAAATTTAGATAATCAGAGAGGAAATTCTCTGGAGCTGTGAGGAAAGAATGGTCAGACAAACATGATTTTTGAGATCTGGGGGAGAAGAGGGGGAAAATCACAATTAGCATTGCCCAGGAATTTGAGGAAATGTTTTACCTCCACATTCTACCTGGGCTTGGGTGGAAAAGTAACCCCAGGGTGGTTCATCCTTCCCCAGAGTCACAGATACCCAGGGCTGGGATGGTGTCACTGTGCCCAGGGCTGTGCCTTTGCAGAGCCTCCAGGGAAATGCCATCCATGCCTGGGGTGGCAGCAAACATGGTTGTTTAGAGGAAAATATGTTATGGAGCCTGTTTGATGATTTGGAAGGATTTATTCCAGAGACAGCACTCACTGGAGGGACTGCAAAGGGAGCACTTCTGGCCCGATGCTAAAAGTCAGGAGATGGGTGGCAAGACAAAAGATAATTAAATTTAGATAATCAGAGAGGAAATTCTCTGGAGCTGTGAGGAAAGAATGGTCAGACAAACATGATTTTTGAGATCTGGGGGAGAAGAGGGGGAAAATCACAATTAGCATTGCCCAGGGATTTGAGGAAATGTTTTAGCTCCACATTCTACCTGGGCTTGGGTGGAAAAGTAACCCCAGGGTGGTTCATCCTTCCCCAGAGTCACAGATACCCAGGGCTGGGATGGTGTCACTGTGCCCAGGGCTGTGCCTTTGCAGAGCCTCCAGGGAAATGCCATCCATGCCTGGGGTGGCAGCAAACATGGTTATTTAGAGGAAAATATATTATGGAGCCTGTTTGATGGTTTGGAAGGATTTATTCCAGAGAAAGCACTCACTGGAGGGACTGCAAAGGGAGCACTTCTGGCCCGATGCTAAAAGTCAGGAGATGGGTGGCAAGACAAAAGATAATTAAATTCAGATAATCAGAGAGGAAATCCTCTGGAGCTGTCAAACAAACTTGTCCCAGTCTGGAGGGCTGGGACAGCGCAGTTCCAGGGAGCTCCCAGAGGAGGTGACAGATGTCCAAGGGACACCGATGCCAGCAGCGCTCGGGAAATGGGAGCTGAGGAGCTCCATCCTCGCCGGGCACGGATCCCCGGTTCCCGGGGGCTCCGGGACGCCTCGGCAGAGCGGCTGCGTGACACCGGTGCCAGATGCTCCGGGGCTGAATCACAGCCATTTGTTGTGGCGAGCGTCGCTTCGGCACCTGCTGCACGCTGAACACCTCCTCTCCCTCCTCTTCCTCCTCTCCCTCCTCTCCCTCCTCTTCCCTCCTCTCCCTCCTCTCCCTCCTCTCCCTCCTCTCCCTCCTCTCCCTCCTCTTCCTCCTCTCCCTCCTCTCCCTCCTCTCCCTCCTCTTCCTCCTCTTCCTCCTCTCCCTCCTCTCCCTCCTCTCCCTTCCTCTTCCTCCTCTCCCTCCTCTCCCTCCTCTCCCTCCCCTCCCTCTCTTCCTCCTCTCCCCTCCTCTCCTCCCTCCTCTTCCTCCTCTCCCTCCTCTCCCTCCTCCTCCCTCCCTCCTCCCTCCCTCCTCCTCTTCCTCCTCTCCCTCCTCTTCCTCCTCTCCCTCCTCTTCCTCCTCTCCCTCTGCCTCCACTGCCCTGCCCGAGTGATGGGGAGTGGGTGCTGCACCCACGGGGTGCAGGAGACAGCGAAAGGGTTAAAAATCGTGCCTGGAGAGAGAAGGGACAAAGCCTGGGGGGGCTCCGAGCTCAGGCACAGCTCGCAGGGCACCACTCCCTCCTCGAGGCATCCCGGGGATCACAAAAAGCCACCCAAGACCCCCCTTTTCCATAGGAAACAGCCCCCCAAGTGCTGTGTGAGTCCCCCCCCATCCCAGGGACCCTCCCCAGCTTCCCTGCCCTGCTTGGTTTCCCTCTGCTGCTCTCACATCTCACATTCCAGATCCCTCCTCCAACCGGCCAAGGAGGGAAATCCTGGGAAAAGCCTCTCATGGCCTCACCTGGCCACTCCTGCAGCCAAATTTGCCGTGGCAGCGGTGTTGTCACCTCCAGGGTCGCGTCCAGACACGGGGATGGAGCTGGAGGCAGCGCGGGGATGGGCTGTGACCGGCACCAAGCTGTTCCTCCTCCCACGGGCGCTTCCCACGGGGATTGTGACTAAGGGAGGCATCGCTGGTGCACAGCTCTGGTGCAGGAGCATCTCCTCAAAAACGCACGTGAACGTGGGGAAGCGCTGCACATGGACACTCCGGCTGAAAGGGTTAATTCTCCGCTGGGAATGAGATGGGAGTGTTTGCCCAGAGCTCTGAAATCCTGGGCTGGCATGAGGCAGAGCTCGCGGGGGGATTATCTCATGGATGAGAGCATGGATGGGTGAAGGTGGATAAAGGAGTTGCCTGGGAGATGCCAGGGGACAGCCAGGACTGGACATTGACTTTTAGGGACGGGAACAGAACAGGCTCCACCCCAAATGTGGTCCAGCTGCAAGGAGCAGGCTGGGGACTGGGAGGTACGAGCTGCAGAGACAGCGATGGGCTGGGGCACGCTGGTGACAGCCAGCACAGGTGTCACCGCAGCACAGGTGACTTCCCACTGAGAGTGACATTCCAGCACTGATGACACTCCAGTGAGGGTGACACCCCAACATGGGTGACTTCCCACTGAGAGTGACATTCCAGCACGGGTGACACCCCAGTGAGGGTGATAGCCTAGCATTGGTGACATCCCAGCGAGGATGGCATCCTAACACGGGTGACATCTCAGCACTGGTGACACCCCAGCACTGATGACACTCCAGTGAGGGTGACACCCCAATGAGAGTGACATTCCAGCATGGGTGACATCCCACTGAGAGTGACACCCCAGCACGGGTGGCACCCTAACATTGGTGACATCCCAGCGAGGATGGCATCCTAGCAAAGGTGACATGCTAGCATTGGTGACATCCCAGCACAGGTGACATCCTAACATGGGTGATATCTCAGGACGGGTGACACCCCAGCATGGGTGACACCCCAGCTCTGATGACACCCCAGTGAGAGTGACACCCCAGAACGGGTGACACCCCAGCATGGGTGACACCCCAGCATCTCTGCCCGGCCCCTCACACCCTGCCAAGGGGACCACGCTCCATCCACCCAGCCGGGCACTGCCTGGCAGCGACCCCGCCGAGTGACCCGGCCAGTCCCGGGGACGCCGCGAGCCGAGAGGGAACCGGAGCTGGCGGCGCCCTGCGGGACCGACCGATACCTCGCGGTGGGACCGATCCCGGACTGGCGAGACCCCGTTCTACGGCGGGACCGCCCGATCTGGGAATGACACCGTGGGGCATCGCGAGCGGGCTCGCTCAGCGCGGGGGCGGGACGGGGACCACGGGGATCGAGAGGACAACGAGGGCCACGGGGACCGAAGGGACAACGGGGACCGAGGGGACAACGGGGACCGAGGGGACCCCCGGTCCCGCCGTTCTCCCCGCCGCCGCCGCCGCCCCGCGCGCACCTGCCTCCCGCGGGGAGCCGCGCATGCGGCGCGCACCACCGCGCTTCAGGGCGCGGGGGCCGGCGGCCGGAGCGGGCGTGTTTACACGGGGGCCGAGGGGGCGGCATCGGCGCGGCCCCCGCTCCCCCACCGGCACGAATGGTCTCTTCCTCGCGCTGTATTTAATCCCCGCCGCTGCCGCACCGCCGGCTCTAGAGCGGGAGAGCAGCGCCGAGAGAGCAGCGCCCGCCGCCCGCGCTGCGGCTCGGTCGCGCCGGCCCCCGCGGGCTCCCCGCTGCCGCCGCCACCACCACCACCATGCAGCCCCCGCCCTCAGCATCCTCCTGCTCATCGCCTGCTTCGGCAGCGCCTGGGGAAACCTCTCCCGCGACGGTGAGTGGCGGCGCTTCGAGCGGGTGAACCTCCCTCCGACATCCCCGCCGCCACAGCCGGGGATGCGGGGAACCGAGCGACAGGTGCGGGGAGCGGCGGAGCGAGCGGGGCCGTTATGTGGGTCAGGCAGGTGCCGCCCGCCCCGCCCCGCCCTGCCCGGCCCTCAGGGCCCTCAGGGCCCGCCCCGCCGCCGGCTGCGGGTGCGGCTCCCCCGGGGCAGCCGGCGGGGCTCAAGGTCACGGCGGCGCCGGTGCTGCCTGCCCGTCGTGTCCCCCCATGGCCGCGGACCGCCCGGGGCGGGGCGGCGGAAGGTTCCAGACAGGCCCCGGCGGGCGGCGGCGGCGGCGCTCGACCCCTCCCGGCGCTGCCCGCGGAGAGAGGGGGAGGCGGATGGATGGAGAGTCCCCGGTGAGGGTGGCGGGGCTCGGTGACAGCGCTGTCCCCTCGGGGAGGGGCGGATGGAGCCGCGGTGACATCCCCGGTGGGAGCCGCCTCCCCGGGATGGGCGGGGGGCTCGGCGGCCGCTCCCCGTCCCGCCGGGATGTGCGGGGCATCCAGCGGAGACAAAGCGGCTTCACCGCCGGCGACAGTCGCGACAGGCGATTCCTGTCAGGGCTTGGCGCTGCGGGTCCCTTGTGCCTTGGACCCGCCATCCCTGTCTGGCTGCTGGCGGCTCGGAGTCGTCTGTCGTGACAGAAGCGATGCTGCTGCGTGTGTTTGGGTGGGGAGGAGCAGCGGCTGGGCTGGGCTGGACTCGCTGTGTTGTGGTCTGGAGGGGCTGGCGGTGGGTGCGGTGTCCATCCCCATCCCAGGGCTGTGTGGCACGGTGGGGACAAGGGCTGAGCCCGCAGCCCCCACGGCTCCCCCGCACCCATCTCTGGTGCTGTCACAGCCTCTGGGGGCTGGTGGCTGTGTTCCCATCCACGAATCCCGGGATTTGTTCTGGTTTTGGCCACGATCCTCCCACGGGCACCCGAAAGAGTCACTTGGGTGTGGGTGATGCTCAGCCCCACGGCGTGGGGACATGCTGGCAGCCCCAGGGTGGGGATGCTCAGCCTGTGGGGCTGGGGGTGGCTGAGCATCCTGGGGATGCTGCCACTCCTGGCAGGGGAGGTGGCCGTGATTTTGAGCTGTCCTGGGACAGGACACAGCCCGGATGATGACACTGCAAGATTTCCCCTTGGGCTGGCCTCTGCTGTGGCCCAGCCCTGGCCACCAGTGCCAGGGTCCAGCATAGCTGGACAGACCCTCAAAGAAAAAAACCTTTAGGAGCAGAGGTGATGGATGGCTGGGAGATGCTTGGAATGAAGTTGTTGTTGTGTTTTCATGGTTGATGCCTCATCCTGGAGCCCCTGAGCCATCCCAGCGTGGCTCAGGTGACATCCCTTCCCTGGCACCTGTGCTGGGGACAGGATGGAGTCTCCTCCTTGGATGTGAATGGCTTCACTACAAGCACAGCAGGGCTGGAGGAACCCCTGGAAGCCACCCAGGCACTGGGAGCACTGGTCCTGCACAAGAGGGCCCTGTCTGTGCTCTTGGCTGGCGTTGTGCTGCTGTCGGCACATTTGGGTGTTTGGGCTGGTGCGTGGTTGTCCTTGTGTGAGGATCATTCTCTCTCTGCAGGGTTATTCCAGCCCAGGAGTTGTGTAACCCTTTTGTTTGGACAATGCCCTGGGAGGCCACCACGGGCCAAAAACAGATGGCTTGGGGCTATTTTTTTCCCCTTATGCACTGGAGGAACATTGGGAAGTGTCTTTAGCCTAGTGACATAAGGGCTTTGCTGAGAGGCAGGTTCAGGGCACTTCCCTATCCTGCAGTGTGGCTTTGTCACTCTGGAGGTGTCTGCTTGACCAGACCACCCAAAAAACTCTGCCCTGAGCTGTCCTGGAGCAGCCTCCCTGCCTGTGTGGGATGTGGTGTGAGGGCTTTTGCCATCCAGGTGACATCTGCAGGTCCTGCTCTCCTGGAGGGAGCCATCAGCGCTGGAATGTGGGAGGCTGGAGCAGGGAGAGCCCGGGGGCACAGCAGGGTGGTGTCTGGAGCTGCAGAAGCCTTTGACTGCTGCTTGCCGTGGTGCTTTTCCCCAAGGGATGTGTGTGAGCCCCGCTCCCGGTGCCATTCGGGCTCGCCATATGCTGCCGGTGCCTGTGCCAGCGCCAGCCCTTGGCTCCAGAGCCCAGGAAGCAGAGACAGCCCTGGTGAGGCACGAAAGGAAGGGAGGGCGACCTCTCTGCATCACTCACTACCTGCTTGGCCTGATTTTGGATGACTTGGATCAGCTGCCTGGGGGAAAGGAGCTGTTCCAGAGCCGGGATCAGCACTCAGCCAGAGGAGAGGGGAGGGAGCAGAGCATCCCTGTGCAGGCTGGAGAGCACGGAATCCACCACTCAGCTGTCTGGCACAATGAGTTAGGCTCAACAGGCAAGGCTGGATTTTAGGACAAAGCCTGGGATCAGGCTCTGCAGAGGTGCCTGCTGCGTGCCCAGACAGTGAGGGATGTGCTGGCACCCAGGGACAGGAATTGTGCCACTGTCCTGGCAGTGCCATGGGGTTTGGCATGGCCTGTGCTGTTTGCTGGGAGTGTGAAAATCCCGATGGAACTGGGAGAGGAATCCCGATGGAACTGGGAGAGGAATCCCGATGGAATTGAGTGATGCTGATGGAGCATCCCGAGGTGTGGGTACCACCCTCCTCTGGAGGGAAAAACGCCCTGTTTGCCCAGGATTCCCTGCCTGGGAGGTCTCCTGCCTGCAAGGCTCTGCCTCTCCTCCCTCTGCCTGACGTTCTTGCCTCTCCAGGGGTGTTGGAATCGCCGGAGGAACCGGAGGCGGCGGCATCTGGGGAGTCACCCCAGCATTGGCACAGCGGCCACACAGCCAGATGGAGGGAGCTGCAGCAGAGCTGTTGCTGTTTGTTTTCCCTCAGTTGGTTCCTAACCTCGTTTTACATCAATCCAGGATGTCTCGTGCCCATCCAGGTCCCTACAGGAGCAGTGGGAAGGAGAGAGTGGAGCAGGGTGTGGGCACATGTCCCAGCTGGGAGCTTGGTGGGTTTGGTTTATTTTCTGTCCCTGGTCTCCAGCTGAGCTGCTTTTCCAGCCCAGGTTCTGCACAGATTGAGTGCAGTCCTTGCTGCTTTGGCTCTTCAGTGGCTCCACGGGCCCTGGGAGGTGCTGCCAGCTCTGTGACACCCCCACAGTCAGATGGATCTGCTCGTTCTCCTCCCAGTTACTGGGTCAGCTCAGCTTGAACCATCTGGTCCAGTTCTGGCCCCAGAGCAGCAAAGCCTTCATCGTGGTGATGCTGAGGTGGGAGTGACCTCTGTGCTCCTCCAGCTCTTCCACCCACCTGTAAAGGGCTGAGATTCTCCATCCCCTTCCCAGAGAGCTCCTTTCCCACCTGAGGAGAGGATGAGGAGCTGTGTTTGTGCAGTGCCAGTTGTAGTGCTGGAACAAGGTTTAAACCCTGGTGGACATGTCTCTACAAATCTGGGCCTTGTGTGTGTGCACCAGCCAAAAACTATTTAGTTGCTATGTTTTGCTATTCAGTTATTTCTGCATATTTTGCTGTTTTTGTGTATGTCTTAGTTTAGACCAGTGTTTATAACAGGTGCACAGCATGAGAAAATTTTTGGAGTTTTTGATAACTTGTTTGAAACCCCTCAAGGCTGTTGGAACATAAACTATGTTAAATCAGAAGAGAAGTTGAGAACACAGAATACCAAAACAGGAGGCAGTGAAGATCCTGAAGACCACCAATTATGGACTTTCAGGAGTTTGAATGGGTAGATCAATATCCTAAAATTACCAATTGTAGAGTGCGTCCCCACGTGGGTGACGGTTCTAGAAATGTAGAATTAGGGTGAATTATAAACAATCAATCAACTTCTGCAAAATCTGCAAACAGCACCAACCCAGACAGACCCAACATTTCCCAGGAGTTTGGCTGAGGAGCAGCAGAGCTGAGAGCTCCTGGTGTCCTCGGGTGATGCTCCAGGCAGTGCTTGAGCTGCAGATGCTTTTCCTCACCTACAACAGGTGTTTGCTGGCAAGCTCAGCTTTTCTAAACTGCTTTTTTTCAGGCTGTGATTTCCAGGGAAATGAGTTCTGACACTGAGTGGCCACTGGCAGGGAGAGCAGCAGGTCCCTGGGCCAGGGACTTGCTGGCACCCCCACACATTGTGGGGGGCTCTTTCCAGAGCTGGGATGTGTTTTGGGGTGTCTGTGCTGGTGTCCAAGGCTGCAGCTCCTCCTTCTCCCTCCTGCTGCCATCAGAGGCAGGAATTCCCAGGGTTTGGGACTTAAAATTCCCAGGGTTTGGGACTTAAAATTCCCAGGGGTTTGGGGCTGTAATTTCCAGGATTTTTGGGGCTGGAATTCTCAGATTTTGGGGCTGGAATTCTCAGATTTTGGGGCTGAAATTCCCGGGGTTTAGGGCTGGGGTTCCCAGGGTTTTGGGTCTTGGAATTCCCAGTGTTTGGGTCTTAGAATTCCCAGGGTTTCAGGGCTGGGACTTCCCAGGATTTTGGGGCTGAAATTCCCGGGGTTTAAGGCTGGATATTCCAGGATTTTGAGGCCAAAATTTCCAGGTTTTTTGGGGCCAGAATTCCATCAAGATGTTGCTCTGCTACTCCTGGTCTGAAACCATGGGGAGACAGATCCAGGAGTGCTCCAGCCTCGGCTGCTGCTGCTCTGAGCTTCTCTGAAAACACCTGGAGACTCCATTTTGCCTCTCAAAGTCTCACCAACTTTGAATTCTGGCTCTTTTTTTTTTTTTTTTTTTTTTGTTTTTTGTTTTGTTTTGTTTTGTTTTTTGTTTTTTTTTTTAATCTCCCTGTGATGCTGAGGACTCCAAAAGGGACAGAACACTCTGCAGCAGCACATTCCTGAGCATCCTTTGGGATTTGGGGAGTCTCCACTGCACCAGGTGGAGTTGCTGGAGCTGTGTTAGGGCAGGTTTATGTTGGATATAAAAAAAACCAAACTTCTCCAAGAGAGTGGTGGAGAATTATCCCATTCCCAAGGAGCTTTTGGACAGCTGGGATTGTGCAGGACCAGGAGTTGGACTCCAGGATCCTTGAGGGTTCCTTCCCACTCCATAATTTTATTTTTGGGAGGTCAGGAGGAGGTGTTGGTTGTGCTCTCCTGTCCCCCAGGAGAGGAGCAGAGCTGCCAGGGTTTCCCCCACGCCTCAGTTGTGTTATAAATATCCTCTTACACAACCCTGGTGTGTTTTTAATCCTCGGGCAGTGGGGAGTGACAATTCCTCAGGGCTGTGGCTGCAGAGCCACCAAAACCCCGTGCCAGGGCATCCAGCTGGGCTGAGACACCTCACTGGGCAGGGAGATCCTTAAAACAGAACTGTCAAAGCACAGAGCTCGTTCCCTTGGCAACAGTCATGTTAGAGATTGGCCTTAGGGTAGGAGCTAAAAATCCCACTCAAAAAAAAAAAAAAAAAAAAAAAAAAAAGGAGTTTTCAGCTGTTGGCTGTCACACTGAGGGAGGGTGCTGCCACAGGGGTCACCCTGCTCTGTGCCCCAGGGTCTTGGGGGAATTTTCTCCTTTTGGGGGCTCCAGGGAGCTGTGACAACTCAGGAAAGGTTCTCAGGTGATTGGGGGATTTGTGGTGGCTCAGAATTAGGGGATTTTCCCCTTGCCCAGCACTCAGGGTGTGACCAGCTGGATCTTGGTTCTTCTGCTGCAGCTCTGAGCCTTGGTGGGGTGGCAGGAGACCCTCTGAGCTGTGGGATAACCTTGGAAGGAGGTGATCCTGATGTCCTGGGATTTCCTGGGGGTGCCACTGCCTTTTCCTGAGCAAGGAGGGCACCAGCAAGGTGTGAACATGGAAATGGAGCCATCCAAGCTCCCTGATCCCATCCCAGCTCTCCTGGGAGAGCAGGGCTGTGGGGTTTGGGGAAGAAGGGAATAGCAGAAGCTCCCAGCTCTGCACAACAAGGATGGAACTGAAATCACACAGGGAATGTCAGCTCTGAGAGCAGGCTGGAGGAGGAGAGGAGCACCCTGGGCTCCTGGAATCAGCCTCTGTGGAGCTGCTGATTGATGCTAATTGCTGGCTGTGTGCTGAACCCTGGGCAGGTGTCACCAGCAGGGAAGGTCTGGCAGGATGTGGCAGTGTCCCTCTGGTCACAGACAGTGTCCCTCTGGTCACAGATGCAGCTTCAGAGGTGCCCAGGTCATGGCAGTGCCCCTCAGACCAGGACCCTGCACCTGGGAGAACCCAGGCCTCAGAGCAGGAGGTGATGAGAAGCTGCATCCTCTTGCTGTGCCCCTTCCCAGGGATCATTTACAGAGAAATCATCTGGAATTTTGGTGTTTGGGGTGAGGGGGTTTCATGTGGGAAGGGTGTGAAGCTCAAGGAGTCACCACTTCCCTCAAAATCAGTGAGATCTCATCCTGCTGGGACATCAGGATCCCCCAAGACCCTCTGGGTGTCACAGGTCACAGCACACTCAGGGCTGTGTTTTGCCACTTTTGGGGAACATTTTGCATTCCTGTGACAGCCCTTGGGATCAAACCTTCACCCTGGGGGAGGGAGTGGCTGTGGGGGCTGCTGAGAGCTGCCAGAAGGAATTTTAGGCACCAATGGAGTTACTGGATGGATTTATCCTTGTGAAGAAAACAGGAACACTGTGGATTCTGCAGCCAGGTGACAGCACACAGGGATGTCCCTCTGTCCTGGATCCTTCCACCTTTCACTCAGAGCCTGCTCCAGCCTGGATTTACCTCTTGGATGGACCCTACAACCACAGAATTCCCCATGGATTGGGGAATCAGCCATCCCTGGAGCTGCCAGAGGGATGGGATGTGTCCTGTCACTGTCACAGCCCCGGTGACACCGGCTCCCAGGTGGAACAGAACAGATGCACCCAAACACCAGCAGCTTTCCCCTCTCCTGGGAAAAATCTGGAGCTGCCTCCTGGAATTTGAGCTCCAGACTGTGGATTCACACCCTGCTAAAATCAGCTTGTAAGAAGATGTGCACAGCAGATGTCTGAGATTTCCTGATCCATGAGTTCAAAATTCCCACCCTGCTTCCCGTAAGGACCCCGCAGGAAAAATGCCCGGGGCTGTGCAGGGAATTCCTGGAACACAAAGTCCTTGGAGAGGAGAATAAGGAGCCTTGGAAAACATCTGTGCCCACGGGAATGAATTGGATCTTTGTGATGCTGAACCCAGAGTAAATAGGAAAGAAGGAGGGAAATGAGAAGGGGAGGTTTTTTTGGGAAAGAAGGAGGGAAACCAGAAATGTTTTTGGGACATGACTGAGAACCAGAGGCGTTGGAGGGGCTTGGAGCAGTGGGTGGTTTTCTCTGAGCTTATTTCTGCCACAGAGATGCTTTCACAGCCTGGAAAAAAAAAAAAAAAAAAAAAGCTGGGATGATGGGATGGACATTCCCTGGAGAGGATCCTGCAGTTCCAGTTTCACCCCCTACAGCTGCTGAGGATGCTTCCAGGTGCAGGCAGCAGAATTCCTGGGATACAGAGCATCAATTTTTTTTTCCTTGTGGGATCATCCTGAGGCTGGATACTCAGAGCTGCAGAGCTTTGGGCTGGATGGGGACATTCATGCTGAGCTCCAGGAGCAGCAGAGATGTCAACATCGTTTTTCTACACCATTTTTCCACATTCATAAATATGAATGCAGCCCCTCTGCAAATGTGCACGGCTCTAATTAATGAAATATTGATTTTTCTCTGCTGCACCAACAGGGAGCACAAACATGGGCAGCAGCTCTGGGCCTCTCACAGGGCTTGGCAGAGCTTTTTTTTTTGGGCTGGTTCTGAGGGATCTTGAGGTTACTCTGGATTTGGGGCTGGATCTGAGCCCTCCTGGATGGTTCTAGGGAGGAATGGCTGTGTCACCAACCTGAAAATAATTTTGTGCCCCTATTGTGTGGTGACAGAGGGGTCCCTGCAGCCCCCAGGCCGTGCTTTGGTCGTGGAGGGAGGTGAGGGGACAGTGCCAGCCCTGTCAGGTGGCACAGCCCTGTGCTGGCACGGGCAGGGCGGACGCTCCTGGAGTGTCCAGCACCTGTCCCAGCTCTTTGTGCCAGCACAGCCCAGGAGCTTTGGCTGCAGAGGAGAACAGTCCCTGCTCCCAGACCCCTGGGTATTTTTAGGATAACCCCCAGGGGATGTGTCAGGATGGTGCTGCTGGGTTGGATTGAGTTGGTGTCCTGGTTTGAAGGACAGGTGTCTGCCAATAAAACAAATAATTTCTCTTTGAAATGGAGAATGTAAATCCCCTCCCTCCAAATTATTATAATTTTGAAATTAAGGGGCTCTCAGGTAAAGAGATGGGAATTAGGAATAACAGTTCTTTACTAGGAAAATTAAAATAGAAATACAGTATTACAAAGAACAATCCCAAACCCTGCCAGAGTCAGAATCCAAGCTGACACCCGTCAGTCAGTCAGGGTGTTGGCAGCAGTCCCATTCCATGGTGGCTGCATCCTCCTGCAGGGGCAGATGTGGTTCAGCTGGAGCAGTGCTCCTGGAGAAGGTGCAGGGATGATGTGGAAAGGTCTGGTTTTACTCTGGAATCCAGTGGAAAAGGCTGCTCTGGTGTTCCAAATCTCAGTTTTTATCTGGGTAGGAAATGTTTGGCTCCTCCCCTGGCTGGAGCATCTCCCATGGGATGATGGAATTTTATCAGCCATGCCCTGGGACTCAATGGCCATGAACAGGAGATCTCTCCTGGAGGGAGGATGGGCTGTGGAAAGATAAAGATGATTGCCCCAGCTGGTTTAAAGCTGGCCCATGAGCAGATAATGTGTGCCATGGAGATCAGGGTCACTGCCCCACCTAGTTTTAACAGATGGTGATAAAATCCACTTTTCTTGCCCCATCAACCCAACACAGTTGGGATTTTGGGAAGGAATTCATCCCTGTGAGGGTGGTGAGGCCTTGGCACAGCTTGGAGAAGCTCTGTTTGCTCCATCCCTGGAAATGTCCAAGGCCAGGCTGGATGGGGCTTGGAGCATCCTGGGATACTGGAAGGTGATTCTGCCTGTGGAAGGGGGTTGGAACTTTTCCATTCTGTAATTATGTGGTTCCTTTGTGAACCTTGGCACGGCAGCTTGTGCCCAGAGAGACCCCGTGGGAGGAGGGGAAGACCCCCAGGGTGGGTCCTGCTGCTCTGTGCCCCCTCCTCCCCCCAGCTCTGCCCCTATTCTGTCACTTCCAGCAGGTTCCAGCTGTGTGGGTTTTATTAAATCCTTCCCATTCCCATCTGTTCCAGAGCCCCCCCCGGGGATCTGGGTCATGCAGGGGGGGGCTCTGGGGGCCCTGAATTGGGGTCTTGGGGAGAGAGGATGGGACTGTCCCCTCTGGGGTGTCCCCGTGGTGTCCCTCAGGGCGGGGGTGGCATCCTGGATGTGTTCAACCTCTCCCCACACTAATTCTTTAATGAGGCCAGGCCTGGGGTTAGGGTGTTAATTGTGTTAATTGCGTGGGTGTCAGACCCTCGTCCTCGAGCTGCAGTTTGGACAACAGCGGCTTGGAAAGGCTTAATCCCCTAATTAGGGTGTAGCAGGACAAAAGGCTCGTTAACCAAATTAAAACAAGCCGAGGGGTGGATTGCCAGAGCAGAGATGAGACAGGGGCTGGAGAGAGCAGGGGATGAGCAAAGAGCAGGAAAAACTTGGACAGTGAGGATGAATCTGAGTGCTGGGGATTGAGGGTCTTTGCACTGGGAATGTTTTAAATCCCAGTTTGATGCTGCTCTGGAAATCCTGGGTAGGGAGGGGCTCGTGGAATCTCAGATTTGTTTGGTTGAAAGCATCTAAAGTTCATCCTGTCCCATCCCCTGTCATGGCAGGGACATTTCCACTGTCCCAGGCTGCTCCAAGCCCTGCCCAGCCTGGCCTTGGGCACTTCCAGGGATCCAGGAGCAGCCTAAAAATTCCTTTCTTGTCACTTCCAGCCCAGCCTTTCTGGAGTTTAACCAGAAAAACCAAGCAACCTTGTCCTGCCCTCCTCCAAAAGTGCCCTGAGACAGCTCTGGGGAATTTGTGATGGGAGCAAAAGGATCAATTTCTCTTCATCTTGATGAAAAAAAATGAGAATATTCAGGTGTTTCCAGCCCTCTCAGTGTTCCTCCTCCTTCTCCATTTGCTGGGGATTGTGCCATGTCCCCCTTGTCCCTCTGCAGCTCTACTTCCCAAAAATAGCTGTCCTTGGGATGGTTGGGGGTTATCTGATCCTGGAGCTGCCCAAAGGAAGAGGAGGAGGAGCTGAGAGAAGGACATTGAGCAGGGAGTGACACTGAGAGGGGACACTGCCACCCCACAGGTGGCACTTCATGGGCTGGGGGTGCTCTGGAGGGAGGTGTGTCCTAGTTTTAAGGACAGTTATCTGCCAATAAAGGCAGAAGCTTCTCTTTGAAATGGAGAATGTAAACCCCCTCCCACCAAATTATTATCATTTTGAAATTAAGGGGTTCTCAGGCAAAGATATGGGAATTAGGAATAACAGTTCTTTACTGGAAAGAATAATACAGTAATACAAAAAACAATCCCAACCCTGCCAGAGTCAGAATCCAAGCTGACACCGTCAGTCAGTCAGGGTGTGGCAGCAGTGCCATTCAATGGTGGCTGCATCCTCCTGCAGTGGCAGATGTGGCTCAGCTGGAGCAGTGCTCCTGGAGAAGGTGCAGTTTCCTCTGAAGGCGCAGGGATGATGTGGAAAGGTCTGGCTTTCCTCTGGAATCCAGTGGAAAGAAGGTTCCTTGGTGTCCAAAATGTCAGTTTTTATCTGGGTAGGAAAGGCTTGGCTCCTCCTCTGGCTGGAGCATCTCCCATGGGATGATGGAATTTTATCAGCCATGCCCTGGGACTCAATGGCCATGAACAGGAGATCTCTCCTGGAGGGAGGATGGGCTGTGGAAAGATAAAGATGATTGCCCCAGCTGGTTTTTAACAGGAGATATCCCCAGGGAGATAAAGATCACTGCCACACCTGGTTTTTCACACCTGTCCCATGAACAGGAGATAATTCCCACAGAGATAAGAATCGCTGCCACACCCAGTTTTTAACAATGGCCCATTAACAGGAGATATCTCCTGGGTGAAGGGTGGGTCATGGGAAAGATAAAGATGACTGCCCCAGCTGGTTTTAAAGCCCTGCCCTGGAGGGAGGATGAGCTGTGGAAAGATAATTGCCCCAGCTGGTTTAAAGCTGGCCCATGGCAGATCAGGGTCACTGCCACACCTGGTTTAACAGCTGGTGACAGAATCCACATTTCTGGTCACATCAACCCAGCCCAAAGTGACACCCAGGACACCCCTAATTCTCCCTCTCCACTTGCAGAGAGCCAGCCCACGACGTCGGACGAGACCGTGGTGGCCGGGGGCACGGTGGTGCTCAAGTGCCAGGTGGAGGATCCCGATGATTCCTCGCTCCAGTGGTCCAACCCTGCCCAGCAGACCCTGTACTTCGGGGAAAAACGAGGTAAAACCCCCCAAAAACGAGGTAAAACCCCCCAAAAACCTGGTAAAACCCCCCCAAACCCAGGTAAAACCGTGATAAAATAGGTAAAACTCTGCTAAAACGAGGTAAAGCCACCAAAACATGAGATAAAACCCTATAAAACAGATTTTCCCCAGATTTTTTTCCAGGATTTCCCCCCAGATTTTCTCAGGATTCCCAGATTTTCCCCAAGTTTTCCAAGAATTCCCGTGTTATTCCTGGATTTTTGCCTGGATTCCTAAATTTCCCCATAATTTCAAGATTTTTCCAGATTTTCCCAGAATTACCAGATTTTCCCTGGATTTTCCCAGATTTTTCTCCAGAATTTTTTTTCCCCCCAATTTTTTTCCCCCCATTTTTTTTCCCCCCAGATTTTTTTTCTCCTCCCCCCGATTTTTTCCCCCCCAGATTTTTTTTCCCCCCAGAATTTCTTTTCCCCCCAGAATTTTTCCCCCCCGAATTTTCTTTTCCCCCCACCCAATTATCCCCAGAATTTTTTCCCCAGATTTTTTTTTCCCCAGATTTTTTTTTTTCCCCGATTTTTTTTTCCCAATTTTTCCCAAATCTTTTTTTTTCCCCCAGAATTTTTTCCCCAGAATTTCTTTTTTTCCCCAGAATTTTCTTTCCCCCAGAATTTTTTTCCCCCCAGATTTTTTTTTCCCCACAGAATTTTTTTTCCCCCATGAATTTTCTTTTTCCCCCCCAGAATTTCTTTTCTCCCCAGAATTTCTTTTCCCCCCAGAATTTCTTTTCCCCCCAGAATTTCTTTTCCCCAGAACTTCTTTTCTCGAATTTTTTTCCCCCCGAATTTTCTTTCCCCAGAATTTTTTTCCCCCCGAATTTTCTTTTCCCCCTCAGAATTTCTTTTCCCCCCTCAGAATTTCTTTTCCCCCCAGAATTTTTTCCCCCCGAATTTTCTTTTCCCCCCCAGAATTTTTTTCCCCCAGATTTTTTTCCCCCAAATTTCTTTTCTCCAGATTTTCTTTTCCCCCCCAATTTTCTTTTCCCCCAGAATTTCTTTTCTCCCAATTTTTTTCCCCTGAATTTTCTTTTCCCCCTGAATTTCTTTTTCCCCTCGAATTTCTTTTCCCCCAGAATTTTTTTTCCCCCCAGAATTTTTTCCCCCCCCAAATTCTTTTCCCCCTTTTTCCCCAGAATTTTTATTATTTCCCCCAAATTTTTCCCCTTAAATCCCCGGCTGCCCTGACGCGCCGTCCCTCCGCAGCGCTGCGGGATAACCGGATCCAGCTGGAGCGCTCCACGCCCAACGAGCTGACCATCAGCATCAGCGACGTGGTGCTGGCCGACGAGGGCGAGTACACCTGCTCCATCTTCACCATGCCCGTGCGCACCGCCAAGGCGCTCGTCACCGTGCTGGGTACGCCGGGGGCGGGCCCTGCAGCACGCGGATCCCCTGGGTCCCGTCACATTGATCCCATGGATCCCATGGATTCCATCCCATGGATCCCATGGATTCCATCCCATTGATCCCATGGGTCCCATGGATTCCATCCCATTGATCCCATGGATTCCCATTGATCCCATGGATCCCGTCCCATAGATCCCATCCCATAGATCCCATGGGTCCCTTCCCATTGATCCCATGGATTCCATCCCATTGATCCCATGGATCCCGTCCCATAGATCCCATCCCATAGATCCCATGGGTCCCTTCCCATTGATCCCATGGGTCCCTTCCCATTGATCCCATGGATCCCATGGATCCCATGGATTCCATCCCATGGATCCCATGGATTCCATCCCATTGGTCCCATGGATCCCATGGATCCCATCCCATAGATCCCATCCCATAGATCCCATCCCATAGATCCCATGGGTCCCTTCCCATAGATCCCATGGATCCCATAGATCCCATGGATCCCGTCCCATAGATCCCATGGATTCCATCCCATTGATCCCATGGATCCCATCCCATAGATCCCATGGGTCCCTTCCCATTCATCCCATGGATTCCATCCCATTGATCCCATGGATCCCGTCCCATAGATCCCATGGGTCCCTTCCCATTCATCCCATGGATTCCATCCCATTGATCCCATGGATCCCGTCCCATAGATCCCATGGGTCCCTTCCCATTGATCCCATGGATCCCATCCCATAGATCCCATCCCATGGATCCCATGGATTCCCATCCCACAGATCCAATGGATTCCATCCCATAGATCCCATGGATCCCATAGATCCCATGGATCCCATAGATCCCATTTATCCCATACCATGGATCCCATGGATCCCATAGATCCCATGGATCCCATACCATGGATCCCATTGATTCCATCCCATTGATCCCATGGATCCCATGGATCCCATCCCATAGATCCCATGGATTCCATCCCATTGATCCCATAGATCCCATGGATCCCATGGATCCCATGGATCCCATCCAATGGATCCGATCCCATAGATCCCATGGATCCCGTCCCATAGATCCCATGGGTCCCATCCCAAGGATCCCATTGATCCCATGGATCCCATCCCATGCATCCTATCCATCCAATCAATCCCATGGATCCCATCGCATTGATCCCATGGATCCCATCCCATATCATCCCATGGATCCCATCCCGTTGATCCCGTGGATCCCATTGATCCCATGGATCCCACTGATCCTGTCCCATGCATCCTATCCATCCAATCCATCCCATGGATCCCATCCCATGGATCCCATTGATCCAATTGATGCCATGGATCTCATAGATCCCATCCCATGCATCCTATCCATCCAATCAATCCCATGGATCCAATCCATCCCATGGATCCCATGGATCCCATCCCATGGATCCCATCCCATCCCGTTGATCCCATGGATCCCATGGATCCCATCCTTTCCCATGGATCTCATCCCATCGCATTGATCCCATCCATCCCATGGATCCCATCCCATGGATCTGATCCCATTGATCCCATGGATCCCATCCCATATCACCCCATCCATCCCATGGATCCTATCCCGTATCATCCCATGGATTCCGTCCCATCCCATTCTATTCCATCCCCTCCATCCCATCCTATATCATCCCATGGATCCCATCCTATATCATCCCATGGATCCCATCCATCCCATCCCATTCTGTTTCATCCCATCCCATCCCATTGATCCCATCCTGTTTCCTCCCTTCCCATCTCCTCCATCCCATGTGATCCCATCCCACTGACCCCATAGATCCCATCCCATCTCTTCCTTTCCTTTCTCTTCTATCCCATCCCATTAATCCTGTTGATCCCACTGATCCCATCCCATTGATCTCCTCAATCCCATCCCATCCCCACCATCCCTTCCCAGCTCCCATCCCCTCTGTGTTACCTGTGTATAACAATGGTGATGTTTGACACCACTTAATTAATGGTTTGTCTGGAGTTTCTTCTGCCTCCCAGAGCCAGGATTAAAAACACACAAAGAAAACAGATTTTCTGTGTTTGGGCTTGGTTGTTTATTAAACCAAAAGTACAGAAAGTTCAGTAACACTTCCAGCTACCAGCTAGAAGGTGAAATGGAGCTGAACCTAGCAAGCTACAAGGTCTCTTAAAGCTAAACAGTCCAATAGGGAATTAACACCTATATTATTTATATTTTTAACCCAATAATTAAATTCCTGTGACCCTCAGTGCAGCACTAACTGTCCAACCAGAAACTACAACCTGAAACCATGAGCACTGAAAAAGTCACCACCCAAAAAACCCATCTTGTACCATACTTATTACTATATTATAAAAACCTCCAATTTAAAACTCTTCACCGTGTGAAATCACACATTTCTATTTAACTACACAGCCGTGATTTTAACTCCACTCAAATTTGGATCTTCTCCAAGGCCTCAGGTCAAAAGCTGTGTTCTCCTGGGGGTCAGAAAGCTCAAAAATCCCAGATTTCTGGGCTCCAACACCTGTGTGACACAGCCAGCTCTCAGATTTGTGTTTTTTGTCTCCTCCTTTTCCTGCAGGAATCCCCCAGAAGCCGCAGATCTTCGGGCACGAGCAGCCCATCGATGAGGAGAAGGTGGCCCGGCTCATCTGCCGCTCGTCCGGCAGCAAACCCGCGGCACAGCTGCGCTGGAGGAAGGGCAACAGGGAGATCAAGGGTGGGGGAACCTGTCCTGGGGGCTGGGGGGCTGGGCTGGGGGACTGTGCCACGGCAGCGTCACATCTCATGGGTCCCGTCCCATGGATCCCATCCCATGGATCTCGTCCCATGGGTCCCGTCCCATGGATCCCATCCCATGGATCCCGTCCCATGGATCCCGTCCCATGGATCCCGTCCCATGGGTCCCACCCCATGGGTCTCGTCCCATGGATCCCGTCCCATGGATCCCATCCCATGGATCTCATCCCATGGATCCCATCCCATGGATCCCGTCCCATGGATCCCATCCCATGGATCCCGTCCCATGGATCTCATCCCATGGATCCCGTCCCATGGATCTCATCCCATGGATCCCATCCCATGGATCCCATCCCATGGATCCCGTCCCATGGGTCCCATTCCATCCCATTGGTCTCATCTCATCCCATCCCATTGATCCCATTCCACTGATGCCACCCCATCCCACGGATCCCATTCCACTGATCCAATCCCATTCCATTGGTCACGTTCCATCCCATCCCACTGATCCCATCCCATCCCACTGATCCCAGTCTACTGATCTTATCAATCCCATTGATCCTGTCCTATCCCATCCAATCCCATCCCATCTGGTCCCGTCCCACTCCATGGATCCCCTCCTGTCCCATTGATCCCATCCCACTGATCCCATTGATCCCATCCCATCCCCTTCCATGCCATTGATCCCATGGATCCTGTTGATCCCATCCCATTGATCCCATCCCATCCCCTTCCATCCCATTGATCCCATGGATCCCGTTGATCCCATCCCATTGATCCCATCCCATCCCCTTCCATCCCATTGATCCCATGGATCCCATTGATCCCATCCTATTGATCCCATCCCATCTGATCCCATTGATCCCCTCCCATCCTATCCCATCCCATCCCATTGACCCCATTGATCCCATCCCATTCTCTCCAATCCCACTGATCTCATTGATCCCATCCCATGGATCCCATTCTCTCCCATCCCACTGATCCCATCAATCCCATCCCATTGATCCCATCCCATCTGATCCCATCCCATCCCATCGATCCCCTCCCCACCATCCCCTCCCAGATCCCACCCCCTCATTACCCATGTGTAACCATGGTAGTTTTTACACCCCTTAATTACTGCTTTGTTTGGAGTCTCTTCAGTCAGAGCCAGGATTAAAAACCACAAAAAACCCCCAGATTTTCCAGTGTGTCCCCAGGGCTCTGAGTGTCCCCTGTCCCCACAGACTCAGGCACTGAAGTGGTTGAGGACCCCAATGGCAAAACCTTCACAGTGACCAGCAGGGTGGAGTTCCGTGTCACCAAGGAGGACAACGAGGTCGAGGTCACCTGCACCGTGGACCACGAGTCCCTGCAGAACTCAGAGAGGTCAACTACACAGAAGCTGCAGGTCCACTGTACGTGGGGGGATGTTTTTTGGGGGGCCTGGTGGGTTCAGCATGGTCCTGTCACCCTTAGGACACTTCCCTGCTTGTCACTGGACATGTAGGTGGTTTAAAGTTCAGGTTTTTCCAGCTGGTCACTGAAGAAGATTCAGGAGGTTGGTTTTGTTTTCTGGGGTTTTAAAGGTTGTTTATTGTTTCTTATCTAAGAAATTTCTTCTCTAACTTTACAGCTAGAGATCCAGGGCACACTGCCTGCCCTTGGGGCAGGACTTACTATTTATACTATAAATTACATACCTAATACTTACAATTACTTTCCAATACATGACAATTTTATAACTCTGTCCCAAACAAATTCAGTGATGCCATCCTGACCCCAAGATGGATGGCATAAAGAAGAAGAAAGGACATACCACACTCAAAATCCTCCATCTTAACCTTAAACCCCCTAATATAAACATTTCTAAAAATTCACTTTTCTACCTTCTAACAATCTAATTTATACTCATTTTTTGTGACTTGTAATTCTTCCTGCAATGTTGGTAATTTTTTTGCAGGGATTTAAATCCAGTCCCCAGGACCCCTGGGTACCATACCAGGGCCTCTGAGACCCCTGCCAGGGGCAGGATTTAGGATTCTGGGGACAGGATTTGGGGTTCCAGGGGCGGGATTTGGGGTGCCAGGGGTAGGATTTGTGGTTCCAGGGGTAGGATTTGGGGTTCCAGGGGCAGGATCTGGGGTTCCAGGGGCAGGATTTGGGGTGCCAGGTGCAGGATTTGGAGTACCACGTGTAGGATTTAAGATTCTGGGGCCAGGATTTGGGGTTCCAGGTGCAGGATTTGGGGTTCAGGGGTGGGATTTGGAGTACCAGGGGCGGGATTTGGAGTACCAGGTGTAACATTTGGGGTGCCAGGGGCAGGGTTTGGGATGACAGGAGAGTACCAAGTGTAGGATTTAGGATTCTGGGACAGGATTTGGGATGCCAGGTGCAGAATTTAGGATTCTGGGGACATGAATTGGGGTACCAGGGGCAGGATTTGGAGTACCAGAGGTGGGATTTAGGATTCTGGGGCAGAATTTGGAGTACCAGGTGTAGAATTTGGAGTACCAGCTATAGGATTTGGGGTTCTAGGTGCAGAATTTAGGATTCTGGGGCCAGGATTTGGGGTTCCAGGTGCAGGATTTGGGGTTCCAGGTGCAGAATTTAGGATTCTGGGGCCAGGATTTGGGGTTCCAGGTGCAGGATTTGGGGTTCTAGGTGCAGGATTTGGGGTACCAGGCACTGACCCCACCGTTCCTCTCCCCCTTTTCCAGACAAGCCGACGGCGAAGATCGAGCCCCACCCACAGTACCCGCGGGAGGGGGAGAAGCTGCAGCTGCAGTGCGACGGGCAGGGCAACCCCATGTAAGGCCTTCCTCACCTCCCTCCTCCTCCTCAGGGCCTCCCCTCCCACTGCCAGCCCCACCCGCAGCTGGGCAGGCGCTGCTGGGGGGGTTTGGGGTGTCCCGTGGGTGCAGAGTGAGCCCCTGTCCTGTCCCAGAGCAGCAGATCCATCCTGGCTCATCCCTAAATTAAATTTTCCTCAGGAAATTCCAGACTGCTGAGCCCCTGTCCTGTCCCAGAGCAACAGATCCATCCTGGCTCATCCCTAAATTAAATTTCCCTGAGGAATCCTGGGTTGCTGAGCCCCAATCCCAGAGCAACAAATCCATCCTGGCTCATCCCTAAATTCAATTTCCCTGGGGAATCCCAGACTGCTGAGCCCCTGTACTGTCCCAGAGCAACAGATCCACCCTGGCTCATCCCTAAATTAAATTTTCCCGGGAAATCCTGGATTGCTGAGCCCCAATCCCAGAGCAGCAGATTCATCCTGGCTCATCCCTAAATTCAATTTCCCTGGGGAATCCCAGGCTGCTGAGCCCGTGCCTGTCCTGGGGGAGATCCACCCTGTTTCATCCCTAAATTCAGTTTTCCCGGGAAATCCCGGGGTGCTGAACCCCTGTCCCAGAGCAACAGATATGTCCTGGCTCATCCCTAAATTAAATTTTCCCGGGAAATCCTGGATTGCTGAGCCCCTGTCCTGTCCCAGAGCAACAGATCCATCCTGGCTCATCCCTAAATTCAGTTTTCCCGGGAAATCCTGGATTACTGATCCCCTGTCCTGTCCCAGAGCAACAGATCCACCCTGGCTCATCCCTAAATTAAATTTCCCCAGGAATTCCCGGGGTGCTGACCCCGTGCCTGTCCTGGGGGAGATCCACCCTGTTGCATCCCTAAATTCAGTTTTCCCGGGAAATCCCGGGGTGCTGAACCCCTATCCCAGAGCAACAAATCCACCCTGGCTCATCCTTAAATTAAATTTTCCCGGGAAATCCTGGATTGCTGAGCCCCTGTCCTGTCCCAGAGCAACAGATCTGTCCTGGCTCATCCCTAAATTCAGTTTTCCCGGGAAATCCCGGGGTGCTGAACCCCTGTCCCAGAGCAACAGATCCGTCCTGGCTCATCCCTAAATTAAATTTTCCCGGGAAATCCCGGGCTGCTGAGCCCCTATCCCAGAGCAGCAGATTCATCCTGGCTCATCCCTAAATTCAGTTTTCCCGGGAAATCCTGGATTGCTGAGCCCCTGTCCTGTCCCAGAGCAACAGATCCACCGTGGCTCATCCCTAAATTAAATTTTCCCGGGAAATCCCGGGGTGCTGAACCCCTATCCCAGAGCAACAGATCTGTCCTGGCTCATCCCTAAATTCAGTTTTCCCGGGAAACCCCGGGCTGCTGAGCCCATGCCTGTCCTGGGGGAGATCCACCCTGGCTCATCCCTAAATTCAATTTTCCCGGGAAATCCCGGGCTGCTGAGCCCGTGCCTGTCTCAGCCCGCAGGAATTCCTCTGGGAGAAGGAGGGCAGCGACGCTCCCCTGCAGCTCAGCTCCGACAGCGTCCTCATCTTCCCCTTCCTCAACAAGAGTGACAGTGGCACCTACGTGTGCACGGCCACCAGCTCCATGGGCAGCGTGGTGGCCAAGTACAACCTGGACGTCAGCGGTGAGTGGCCACGGTGGCCGGAGTGTCCTGCAGAGGGGACACGGGGATGAGTGCAGAGCGTGTGCCCAGCAAGTGTCACCGTGTCACCGCTGCCGCCCGCGCTTGGGCGGGGAGGGGCGGGGCCTGAGTGTGCGCTGCTTGTCACAGTGTGGCTGTGTCCTGTGTCGCATGGGACAGGGCTCTGTGTGTCCCTGTGTCACACGTGGGACAGGGCTCTCTGTGTCCCCATGTCCTTGTGCCATGTGTCACATGTGGGACAGGGCTCTCTGTGTGTCCCCATGCCCTGTGTAACACGGGGGACAGGGATGTGTGTTCCCATGTCCCCATGCCCTGTGTCACATGGCTGTGTGTGTCCCTATGTCCCCAAGCCATGTGTCACACATGGGACAGGGCTGTGTGTGTCCCTATGTCCCCAGGCCCTGTGTCACACATGGGACAGGGCTGTGTGTGTCCCTATGTCCCCAAGCCATGTGTCACACATGGGACAGGGCTCTGTGTATGTCCTTATGTCCCCAAGCCATGTGTCACACATGGGACAGGGATGTGTGTTCCCATGTCCCCATGCTATGTGTCACATGGCCGTGTGTGTCCCTATGTCCCTAAGCCATGTGTCACACATGGGACAGGGCTCTCTGTGTCCCCATGTCCTTGTGCCATGTGTCACACATGGGACAGGGCTCTCTGTGTCCCCATGTCCTTGTGCCATGTGTCACACATGGGACAGGGCTCTGTGTGTGTCCCCATGTCATGTGTCACACATGGGACAGGGCTCTGTGTGTGTCCCCAAGCCCTGTGTCACACGTGGGACAGGTCTCTCTGTGTCCCCATGTCCCCATGCCCTGTGTCACACATGGGACAGGGATGTGTGTCCCCATGCCCTGTGTCACACATGGGACAGGGCTGTGTGTCCCCATGTCCCCATGCCCTGTGTCACACATGGGACAGGTCTCTCTCTCAGTGTCCCCATGTCCCCGTGCCATGCTGTGTGCTGCCAGTGCCCACCCCTGGCTGCCATCCCATCTCTCCCTTCCCTTCCCAGCCCTTCCCACACGTTGTTCCCATTTCCCTGTGATTTCCCCTCAGATTTGGGCTCCTCCTGCTCTCCTCCCACCCTCTCTCCATCTCTCTCTCCTTGCACTTCCCCTGTTCCAGTGCTCTGCTTTTCCCTTTCCCAGCTCCTTTCCTCACCCTTCCCCTGCAGTGTGGAGGCAGCAGTGGCACCTCAGACACTTTGTCCCCTGTGTCCCCTCCCTCAGCCTGCCCAGAACCAGCCCCCAAATGCCCAACCCTGTGCAGTCACCCCTTGTGTGTCCCCCTTGTCCCCTGTGTGGTGTCCTGTGAGCACCCTGAGCTCTCTGCACCCACCCCAGGTGCCTCATGCTGTCCTTGAGGGGTGGCAGCCACTGTCCCTTGCCTACCTGGTGTCACCCCCCTGTCACAGCACACAATCTTTGGGAATTCCCACTTTTGTCCCTAAAGCCACTCATGTCTCAGGCACTGTGCCCACCTCGGTGCCACCCCTGTCCTTGTCCCCAAGGATGTACCCAGGAGAATGCAGGTGGCACCTCATGCTGGGTGACACTTCCCAGGGGGTCACCAGAGTCTGGGGGATGTCACAGCATCCCAGTGTCCCAAAAGTTGGTGGCACAAGCAGAGGAGCCCGTGGGGTCATGGAGGGTCCCCCCAGAGTCCCTCCCAGCCGGGCTCTGTCACCTCTGTCACCTCGCTGGCCCTTCCCAGCGTTGATTGGTGTCCTGTGTTTTTTGTTGTCCTCCCCAGATGTTCCCCAGCTCCCCACCCCACACGTTCACTCCACTGCAGGCCCTTCCCAGCCCATCTCTCATGCTTCCATGGCCTCCGCTCCATCCTTCACTCCAGCTCTCATCCAAGGTACCGTAAGCTCCTTTTCTCTCTCTTTGTGGCCCAGCCCAGCCACAGGAGGATGGTGGCCCAGCCCTGGCTTTGGGGACAGCCCTGCCAGGTGCCCCAGCCCGGCTCCAGGCCCTTGGTGTGCGTGTGTGTCTGTGCATTTTGGTGTTTTCCAGCTGTTCCCAGCAGCTCCCTTGTCCTGTGTGTGTCCGTGTCACGTCTCGTCCCTCTGTCCTGCTGCCTCCCCTGTGTCTCCCCCACCTTGTCCTTTCCAAATGTGCCTCTGTCCCCACCCTGAGCCCATGGGGCACAGCAGGAGGAGGATTTGTGGCTGTGCCCCAGGGCTGACACAGGATTCCAGCACGGATCCAAGGCAGGATGTGGCTGACTGGGACCAGCTTTGGGGTCCTGCTGTCCTCGGGGTGCCATCACCTCTCTGTGACCATACCAGCCTGCATGTCACCTTCCACCCAAGCCTCATCCTCCCTTTTTTTGGGGGCCAAAACCCCATGTTTTGTGGAGAATGGGATATCACCTTCCACCCAAGCCTCATCCTCCCTTTTTGGGGGCCAAAACCCCATGTTTTGTGGAGAATGGGATATCACCTTCCACCCAAGCCTCATCCTCCCTTTTTTTTGGGGGCCAAAACCCCATGTTTTGTGGAGAATGGGATATCACCTTCCACCCAAGCCTCATCCTCCCTTTTTTTGGGGGCCAAAACCCCATGTTTTGTGGAGAATGGGATATCACCTTCCACCCAAGCCTCATCCTCCCTTTTTTGGGGGCCAAAACCCCATGTTTTGTGGAGAATGGGATATCACCTTCCACCCAAGCCTCATCCTCCCTTTTTTTGGGGGCCAAAACCCCATGTTTTGTGGAGAATGGGATATCACCTTCCACCCAAGCCTCATCCTCCCTTTTTGGGGGCCAAAACCCCATGTTTTGTGGAGAATGGGATATCACCTTCCACCCAAGCCTCATCCTCCCTTTTTTGGGGCCAAAACCCCATGTTTTGTGGAGAATGGGATATCACCTTCCACCCAAGCCTCATCCTCCCTTTTTTGGGGGCCAAAACCCCATGTTTTGTGGAGAATGGGATATCACCTTCCACCCAAGCCTCATCCTCCCTTTTTGGGGGCCAAAACCCCATGTTTTGTGGAGAATGGGATATCACCTTCCACCCAAGCCTGCTCATCCCTTTTTTGGGGGCCAAAACCCCATGTTTTGTGGAGAATGGGATATCACCTTCCACCCAAGCCTCATCCTCCCTTTTTGGGGGCCAAAACCCCATGTTTTGTGGAGAATGGGTTATCACCTTCCACCCAAGCCTCATCCTCCCTTTTTTTGGGGGCCAAAACCCCACGTTTTCTGGAGGATGGGATTTCTCCTTTGCTTCCCTTGCTGCCTTCCCATTCTCACAGCCAGGATGCACAGCAGGCTGGAGCCTCTGCTGCCCCTGCAGGGTCTCAGCTCCTTGTCTCTTTTCTCTCCCCCTGCCTGGGCAGACGCCAGCCCGGTGCCCTCGACCTCCAGCACCTACCACGCCATGATCGGCGGCGTGGTGGCCGTCATCGTCTTCCTGCTGCTCAGCCTCCTCATCGTGCTGGGACATTACCTGATCAGGCACAAAGGTACAGCCTGGGGGGGGGTCTGGGGAGGGTCTCTGTGTCCCTGCAGCAAAGGGACAGTGCTGGGTCTAGGGGTGCAGGAATGGCAGGAATGTCCCAGGGAGCTCCCATCCCCATTCTCCATCTCTGCTGCTCACCCGCTGTGTCTGCCAATAAATGGATGGAGAATGGAAACCCCCTCCCTTCAAATTATTATTGTAATTTTGAAATTAAGGGGCTCTCAGGAAAGATATTGGAATTAGGAGTAACAGTTCATTACTGGGAAAATTAAAATAGAAATGCAGTATTACAAAGAACAATCCCCAAACCCTGCCAGAGTCAGAATCCAAGCTGACACCCGTCAGTCAGTCAGGGTGTTGGCACAGTCCCATTCCATGGTGGCTGCATCCTCCTGCAGTGGCAGATGTGGTTCAGCTGGAGCAGTGCTCCTGGAGAAGGTGCAGTTTCCTCTGAAGGTGCAGGGATGATGTGGAAAGGTCTGGCTTTCCTCTGGAATCCAGTGGGAAGAAGGTACCTTGGTGTCCAAAATGTCAGTTTTTATCTGGGTAGGAAAGGCTTGGCTCCTGCCCTGGCTGGAGCATCTCCCATGGGATGATGGAATTTTATCAGCCATGCCCTGGGACTCAATGGCCATGAACAGGAGATCTCTCCTGGAGGGAGGATGGGCTGTGGAAAGATAAAGATGATTGCCCCAGCTGGTTTAAAGCTGGCCCATGAGCAGATAATGTGTGCCACAGGGATAAGGGTCACACATGGTGACAGAATTCACATTTCTGGTCACATCAACCCAACACACCCTCTGTCCTGGGATTGTCCCTGTCCCCATCTCCCCCTCACCTCCTCCCTCTGCCTTCCCTCCTCCTCCTCCTCCTCCTTTCCCTCCACCTGCCCCTTTTCATGCCCAGCAGGTTTGTGCCCAAGCCCTGGGGACACAGTGACACCCCGCCATCGGCCATCCCCTATGGTGATGTGTGAGTAGAGCCCCCCCACCCTGCTCTGGGGGCACCCCAGCTTTTCCAGGAGCTCTGGCTGTGGTAGAGCCCCCCCACCCTGCTCTGGGGGCACCCCAGCTTTTCCAGGAGCTCTGGCTGTGGTGGCAATGCTCACTCTGCAAGCAGACACTGCTCCAAAACCCTGCATCCCCTCCCTTCCCAGCGAATTCTCCATTGCAGCCAAGCCCAGTGGAGCCCTCCAGGCAGCCCAGTGTGTATGTGGGGGTGCTGGCAGAGCCCCCCCATGACCCCCAGCCCTGTCCCCCCACCCTCCAGGCACTTACCTGACCCACGAGGCCAAAGGCTCGGACGACGCTCCGGACGCCGACACCGCCATCATCAACGCCGAGGGCGGCCAGGCCGGCGGCGACGACAAGAAGGAATATTTCATCTAAAAAGGGGGGTCAGAAAGAGAGAGAGAGAGAGAGAGAGAAAGAGAGAGAGAAATGGAGCCAAGAGAACCCCGATGGCAACCAGACCACAAACCCCACAAAACCCAACAGATTATCTCTGGCGCCCGGCACGGGCGGACGGACGGACGGAGGGACGGAGGGACAGAGAGCAGGGAGAGCCACTGGCCTTGAGGCACTTGCCAATGCTTCTTGAACTTTGTACAAATCAGCCAAGAGCCCCCAGCCCTGTTTGCTTGCTTGCACCTCCATCCCCACGCCCCTGAACCCACAGAACAAACCCGTGAGTGAGCGAATTCTTCCTTCTTCCTTTGGATCTTTTTCTTGCTTTTTTTTTTTTTTTTTTTTTTTTTGGTTTTGTGGCTGCTCTTTGCTTCGGGCCCTTGGTTGGGATGTTGGGCTGGGGTCGATGTAGCTCTTCCCTTTGTTTCTCTCTGTTTTGGTTTTCTTTGATATTCCAAGGATAAAATGAGCTCTGGGTTCCCAGGGTGAGTTTGGGACTCTGAATTTGGGAGCAGAGTGAGACCCTGCCCCAGTTTTATCCTTGGTGGTTCTTGTGGAGCAGTGTCCATGCAGGAGCAGAGCTGTCCTCGTGCAGTCAGTGTGTGAAAAGGGGGTGAAAGCCCAGGGTGGGACCCCCAGAGAGACCAGGAGCCCCCACAGCTCCCTGGTCCCACCCCAGTGGGAGGGGGGAGGGCTGAGGTTTTATTTTGGAAGGGGCAAATCCAGAGAAGAAAAGAAAAAGCCCCAATTTTTTTTTTAATTTTAATTTTTCCTAAATTCTCTGATTGGAAATACCAATTTGAACCATCTATTGAGATGTTCAGTGCAGGAGGCAGCACCCCTGGGGCTGGGGCTGCTTTCCTGGGACCCCCAGAGCTGGGGTGGGGTCTCTGTGCTCCCCTTCCCTCCCCAGCCCCTTCCCAGGGCAGGGATGAGCTTGGAAAGGGCTGATTTTCCCAACCAGCAGTGGCCAAAACAACTGGATTTGGGGGGGTCTGGAGAGTTTGGGTGTCCCCACAGAGGCTTTGGGGTGGGGGGTGGCTCATCCTTCCTCCTGCCTCTTTGACCATCACTTCCAAGACAAAACCAGACACTTTTCCCCCAAAACACACAGCCCTGGGCTGGGGCTGCTCCCCCCAGCATGGTCAGGACACCCCCAACCTTGGAATGAGATTTCCTGGGGTTTCCAATCCCAGTCTGGTTGGGGGAGCTGCCCTTGGGTTGGGCACCCCATGGATTTGGGGTTTTCTGGAGGAGGGGAGGAGCTCTTTGGGATGGGGTAACCTCACCTGGGAGGTCACCCCATGGATTTTTGGGGTGGTCTGGAGGAGAGCAGCCTCACCTGGGAGGTCACCCCATGGATTTTTGGGGTGGTCTGGAGGAGAGCAGCCTCACCTGGGAGGTCACCCCATGGATTTTTGGGGTGGTCTGGAGGACAAGGGGACCCTCCAGGAAGGAATTCAAGCCCTTAGGGGTGGGAAACCTCACCTGGGAGACAGAGGAAGAATTTTAGCTCCTCTTTGCCCCTTCCAAACCCTGCCAGCACCTGGCACTGGGTCACCTGTGGGGTGTGAGTGGGGCTGGGGCTGAGGGGAGGCAGGGGAGGCCCAGCTCAGTGCCAGGCAGTGAGGGAGGTGGCCTTGGGGACACTTTAGGTGTGAGCACCAGGAGGGAGCAGCACATGGAACTTTTGGGGTTTTTTCCTCCTTTCCCACCTCTTGGACTGGGGGGGATGTGGGCCTGGAGCCCCCCAGAGCAGCTCTGAGCTTGAGCTGGGGGATGAATCCTGGAGCTGTCACCCACAACTGAGTCATTCCTGCAAATAAAAACACCCATTTGTGTTCCCAAGGACAATTCCACCTCCTTGGGGGCTGGAGGGATCCCAGCACTGGGAGCTGGGAGGGGACTGGGGCAGGATTTTCCCTCCTGGAATTCAGATTTTTGCTGGTTCCACTGCCCCAAGAACAGCCTGGGTTTGGTGTTTTTGAGGTGCCATGGTGTTTTTGGTGGTTTTTTTTTTTTGGTGTGGGATGTGGCAGGGCAGCCCAGGCAGGGACCTGTGGAGGTGTCAGTGTCACCTGGGGGGGGATGGGGGGATTTGGGGACCTGCTGAGGTGACAGAGAGAGAAGCTGGGAGAGGTCAGAGAATCCATCTGAGCAGGAACTGAAAGGTTTGGTGGAGATCAGAGGATCCATCTGAGCAGGAGCCAGAGGGTTTGGTGGAGATCAGAGCATTTGTGTCACACCTGGGGGTGACAGGACAACCAAGGTCACACCAGTGTGAGGCTGTGGGGGTGACAGGGACCCTCCCAGCTGGGGAGGATTCCAGGTGGGACACTCCACCTGGCAAGAAGGAGTCCCTGGTGAGCCTGTGTGCTGGGAAAGGCCCTTTTGGGGTCACTGGGGGTGACAGGATGGGGTGGGACCCCCTGTCCTCATCCCCTCAGGGCTTGGTGTGACACTGAGGGAGGTGACAGGGGCGGTGTCACCGTGTCTGGGAGAGCCCAGGCCACCAGCAGATCCTCATTGGTGGCCCCACATCCACCCAATCACGGATTTGGGCCGGGAGAATCCGAATTGGGAGCGCCCCCCCCCGGGTGGCTGCAGCCACTGAACTCTCAATAGACACGAAAGCCATATTTTGGGGAGCTCTGGAGAGGCCAGGGGGGGCAGAGGCTGGGCTGTGTTGTTGTGCTGTGTTTTTTTGTCTGTACATAAAAGGGAGCCAACGACCGTCGATGTGACTTTATAACCTTTCTAATATCCTGTGCTAATCTCGGAAAATAATCCTATAAATATATCTGGATTACACACATTACCTGCCTGGCTCTCTGCTTTTGGGGTGGGGGGTTCAGGGGGATGTTTGGGGGGGCGGGGGACACAAAAATCCCCCCTCAAACCTTCCCTGAGCCCCCAAACTACAGCTGCTCTCCCTCACCCACCCATGGAGACCCCAAACCCAGCCCAGTCCCCTTGATCCTGACCCTCAGCACCTCCCCCCAAAGAGCAAGAACCCCAATCTCAACCCCCAGAGATCCTCACCCCTTTCACCCCCAAATCTGCCCCTCAGCCCCTCCCAAATTGCCAATTCTCAGATTCCTCCTCAGCCTTTTCACCCCCAAATCTGCCCCTCAGCCCCCTCCCAAATTGCCAATTTCCAGATTTCTCCTCAGCCCTTTCACCCCCAAATCTGCCCCTCAGCCCCCCAAAATTGCCAATTTCAGATTCTTCTTCAGCCCCCTTCTCTCAGCCCCCAAATCTGATTCCTCCCCTCAGCCCCTCAGCCCCCCAAATTGCCAATTCTCAGATTCCTCCTCAGCCTTTTCACCCCCAAATCTGCCCCTCAGCCCCTCCCAAATTGCCAATTCTCAGATTCCTCCTCACCCCTTTCACCTCAGCCCCCAAATCTCCCCCTCAGCCCCTCCCAAATTGCCAATTCCCAGATTCCTCCTCAGCCCTTTCACCCCCAAATCTGCCCCTCAGCCCCTCCAAAATTGCCAATTCTCAGATTCCTCCTCAGCCCTTTCACCCCCAAATGCCCTCCCAACCCCTGGAGCCCCCCAGCTCCTCCCAAATTCCCAGTTCTCCCCAGAAGAGCAGCAATCCCCCAATCCCAAACCCTGGAGACTCCCAAATCTGCCCCTCAGAGACACCCAAATCTGCCCCTCAGCCCCTCCAAAATTGCCAATTCTCAGATTCTCCCCCAGCCTTTTCACCCCCAAATTGCCAATTCTCAGATTCCTCCTCAGCCCTTTCACCCCTAAATGTCCTCCTGGCCCCCAAATTCCCAGCTCTGGAGCCCCCCCCAGCTCTGCTCCTCTCCAGGGATGTTCCCATAAAGCCTCAAGGCCACCAATGCCACAGGATGACCCCAAGGGAGCCCTTCCAGGTTTTTTCCCCGAGGAAAACCCGGGAATTCCATGTTCCAGAGGCAAAGGAAGGCACCTCAATGTCCCTTCCAGGACCTGGCACCAGCCTCACACCCCACCAGCATCCCGGGGATGCAGCAAAGACAATTCCTAATTAATTTTAAGTTGTCCTGCCAAGAACTGTGATGGTTTCCTGCTTTCCCGGCAGCGGCATTCCCTGTTTTCCCTGTTTTCCGCCGCTGCCAGGGCGGCTCTGGGGGCAGCTCTTATCTCCTGCCCGCAGCCCTCGGCTCGGGAGGAGCGGGAGGAGCGGGGCCGAGGGAGGGAGAACGAAAAAGTCACCCCCAAACACCTCCAGGCACCCCCAGACTCAGAGGGAAACCCATCATGGGCAACTGTGTCCCCGTGGTGAGTGATCCCCCTCTCCCCAAAATTCCTGTCCCTGCTGCTCGGGGGTGACACATCCCCACGGAGGGGAGGGTTGGGGGTACGGGGGAGGGGTCTGGGGCTGAGCTGGGGGTCCCCAGTGATGAGGAGGAGTGTGAGGGTCCCCAGTGATGAGGAGGATCAGGGGGATCCCAGTTCTGAGTGGGATTTAGGAGGGGTCCCTAAAGCTGAGTGGGGTTTAGGGGATCCCCAGTGCTGAGCAGGATCGTGGGGGTCCCTGGTGCTGAGTGGGGTCAAAAGAGACCCCAGTGCTGAGTGGGAGTTTAGGGGATCCCCAGTGCTGAGTGGGGTCACAGGAGTGCCCAGAACTGAGCAGAGCCCTGAGGGTCCCCAGTTCTGAGCAGGATCATGGGGTCCCTGGTGCTGAGTGGGGTCAAAAGAGACCCCAGTCCTGAGTGGGGTTTAGGGGATCCCCAGTTCTGGCCAGGATCGTGGGGGTCCCTGGTGCTGAGCAGGACCGCGGCTCGCAGCAGGTGCTGCCGGCAAGTGCTGCCTGACAGGGGCTCTGGGGGCTCTGCACCCACCCTTGGGCTCTGCACCCACTGTCCAGGGCTCTGCACCCACCCTTGGGCTCTGCACCCACCCATGGGGGTCTGCACCCACCCTCGGGGCTCTGCACCCACCCAGGGCTCTGCACCCACCCACGGGGCTCTGCACCCACCCACGGGGCTCTGCACCCACCCTCGGGGCTCTGCACCCACTGTCCAGGGCTCTGCACCCACCCATGGGGCTCTGCACCCACCCTCGGGGCTCTGCACCCACCCTCGGGGCTCTGCACCCACCCTCGGGGCTCTGCACCCACCCTCGGGGCTCTGCACCCACTGTCCAGGGCTCTGCACCCACCCTTGGGCTCTGCACCCACCCACGGGGCTCTGCATCCTCCCCCGGGTTTCCGCGCCCCTCCCCAGCCAACGGCTCCATCCCGGCCCCGTTCCCACCCCGGCTGGCACCAGCGATGTCCTCCGGTGCCCGCAGCGTGTCCCTGGCTGATAACCCGCCCTGCCCGGCCCGGCCCGGCCCGCGATCCCCGCAGCCCCACGGGGGGATCAGGGGGATGCTGCGGGATGGATGCGGCACCCCCTGACCCTCCTCACCCGCAGATCCCCGGCACCCTGGAGACCCCGGGCTCGCTGGACCTGGAGGGAATCATGGAAAACTTCTCCTCCTACGACAACACCGACACCAACTACACCTTCCTGGACTACGACGCCGCGCCCTGCCACAACCACTTCTGTCCCCTCTTCCAGCGCGTGGCTCCCCCTTTCCTGGCCGCCACCTGCGCCGCGGCCGCGCTGGCCACCTTTGCCCTGTTGGCAGCCCTGGCCAGGAGTCCCCAGATGTGGCGGTGGCCACCGCTGGTGGCACAGCTGGCCACGAGCACGGCGCTGTTCGCCGCGCTGCTGCCGGCGCTGGCCGCGGGCATCGCTTGGGGCTGGCACCTGGGCACGGGGCCGTGTCGCCTGACTCACCTGCTGTGGCACTGGAGTTTGTTCGCCCAGGCGCTGCTGGTGGCCAGCGGCTCTTGTGGCACCGTCTGGGCTCGCTGGGACCCGCGGAGCCGCCGCTTGGCCGTGACTCTTTGGGCAACAGCGCTGCTTTTGGCCACGCCGGCGGCTCTGGTCAGTGGCGTGGCAGCGGACACCGGCTGTGTCCGGCGCAATGTGGGCATCCTGGCACCGGCCTACGTGCTGCACCTCGCCCTGTGCCTGTGCCTGCTGCTGCTGCTGCCCGCGGGGCTGCTGCTGGCCGCGCTGGCCGTGCCCCGCTTCAGGGCGAGCTGGGCGACCGGAGCCGGGCTCGCCTGGATTTTCCTGGGGCTCTGGGTGCCCTACGCGGCGGGGCTGGCCGGGGAGTTCCTGCTGCAGACCGGGTTGCTGCAGCCCACCTGCGGCTCCTTCGAGCATTTCGACCTCGCCCTGGGGCTGAGCGAGGGGCTGGGGGTGCTGCACTGCGGGCTGGGGCCGCTGGTGCTGCTGCTCGCCCGGCGCTGCCGGGGGCTGCGGGGCTGCGGGGGCTGCGGAGCGGAGCTGAACGGAGCCACGGCACCGGGCTTGGAGCCCCGGCACTGAGCCCCGGCCCCGGGCACCGGGCTTGGGTTCCTGGCACCGAATTTGGACCCCCTGGCACAGGGCTTGGACCCCCTGGCACCGGATTTGGACCCCCTGGTACCGGATTTGGACCCCCTGATACCGGGCTTGGACCCCCTGGCACTGGGCTTGGAGCCCGGCCCCGGGCACCGGGCTCGGATTCCTGGCATCGAATTTGGACCCCCTGGCACAGGATTTGGACCCCCTGGCACCGGGCTTGGACCCCCTGGTACCGGATTTGGACCCCCTGACACCGGGCTTGGATTCCTGGCACCAGGCTTGGACCCCCTGGCACTGAGCCCCGAACCCCTGGCATCGGGCTTGGACCCCCTGGCACCGGATTTGGACCCCCTGGTACCGGGCTTGGGCCCCTGGCACTGAGCCCTGGCCCCCCTGGCACCGGATTTGGACCCCCTGGCACCGGATTTGGGCTCCTGGCACTGGACTTGGCTCCCTGAAACTCTCTGAAACCAGACCCTGGATGCTGGGCACCAACCTTGGCCGGCCAGCACCGAGTTCTGCCCCTCCTCACCCCAGTTTAGATGTCCCAGCACCAGTCCCTGTGCCCCCTCACTGGCCCTCAGCCCATCCCACACTGGTCTGGGCCACCCAGCACTCACTCCTGGCCCCTGGGCACCAGCTCTGGCCCCTGGCACTGGCCCCTGGCCCCCAGTATGGATCCCTGGCCACCCAGCACAAGGCTTGGCCCCCTGGCTGCCCCTGGGCACTGACCCTTGGTGACCCAGCACTGACCCCTGGGCACTGACCCCTGGCCCCACAGTGCCCTCCCAACCCCACAGCCTCTGCCACACTCCCCCAGGCCCCCCCATTCGGTGCCCCCCACCCTCTGTCCCCTCCCTTGGGGTCTCAGCCCTCTCTTTGGGCCTGGACCCCCAAATTGCCCAACACAGAAAACCCTGGGGTGCCTCAGGCTGCCCGGGGAGGGGTGGGTCACCCCAGGTTCCTGCGGGATCCCCGAGGCTCAGCCCCGGCTCCCCCCAGCTCCAGGGGGAAATTTCGGAAGTTACAGGAGTTTTTCCATCTGTCCTGACAAGCCAAGAGGATCCAGTGGGAATTACACACAATAAATACAGCTCGTCCAGCCCTGTTAATGGACTGGATGGTGATGGGGAGACGGGAAATGAGGCTCCTCGTGCCTCCAAATTGGCAGGAGAAGCTCCTGAGGAAGCCGAGCAGCCTGACAAGGGGCAGGGGGGCAGAGCCCACGAGGGACGGGCGCGTGCAGTCACGGGTGTGACACGGGGACAGTGGGGCTGCTCTGCCCGAGCCCAGCCCTGCAGGACCTGGGGGCTCATCCCCCCTAAACTGTGGGATTGGAACGAGCCCACATTGTCCCCAAAACTGGGGATCCACCAAAGCCCTGCAGGGACTCTACAGCCCCAGCCCAGCACCATCATTTGGGGCAGGTAAAACCTTCCTCCTTCCCACCTGCCTGTCCCCCTGGGACCCCCAGGCCATGGTCAGGACACTGGACACTGGACACTCGGCCACCTGGTGTCCACAGCTCCATCTCTGTCCCCTGGGGCAGGACAGGGAGAGCAGAGCCTGGGATGTGCCCCAGAGTTGTGGGTCAGGGCAGGGTGGCCGAGGCACCTTTATCTGCACCCAAATCAAACCAGGACCCTCCCACGGGGCAGGGACACCTGGGGAAGGAGTGTCCGGGGTGTCCCCACCTCATTACCTGGGTGAGATCATGGTTGGGGTGTCCCTGTCCCCCAGGTGGTGTTGCTGTCCCCCAGGTGACCTCATGGCTGGGGTGCCCCTGTCCCCCAGGTGGTGTCCCTGTCCCCCAGGTGAGCTCATGGCTGGGGTGTCCCTGTCCCCCAGGTGGTGTCCCTGTCCCCCAGGTGGTGTTCCTGTCCCCCAGGTGGGCTCATGGCTGGGATGTCCCTGTCCCCCAGGTGGTGTCCCTGTCCCCCAGGTGGGCTCATGGCTGGGATGTCCCTGTCCCCGGGGGGACACTCTCAGGGCCCAGCTCCAAGGGCAGCCCCGTGCAGGCGGGTGACCCAAAGTCTTGTGGCACGGCCGCGTGATGCCGTGAAATCACCCACCCTGGGCATGAACTCGCCTCTCCAGGCTGCTGAGGACGGGGCTGGGGGGGGACACATCCCCCTGCCTGTCCCCTCCCACCCTCGGGCACATAAACCCGGGGCAGCGCCGCTCCCGCCCGGCTCCAGCAGCCACCATGGGCCACCTGCAGCTCTGGCTGCTCGCCCTGGCCGGGCTGGCGGGGATCGTGGCCCAGGAAGGTAACGGGGACAGCGGGGTGGCGGGGACAGGAGCCAGCACAGGGCAGGTCACTGGGGTCACTCTCGGACAGCGGCGCTGGAGGATGCTGGAGCAGGGAGGGACAATCAGAGAGGGCTGTGGCACACCCCAAACTGCCACCACGTCCCCCTCTGTTGTCCCCAGATCTGTACCGAAAGGTGTTCGTGTTCCGGAAAGATCCCAGCGACGCCTACGTGGTGCTGCGGGCGCGGCTGGAGCAGCCCTTGCACAATTTCACCGTGTGCCTGCGCTCCTACACCGAGCTCAGCCGCCCCCACAGCCTCTTCTCGTACGCCACCAAAACCCAGGACAACGAGATCCTGCTCTTCAAGCCCAAACCAGAGGAATACCGGTTTTACGTGGGAGGCAAGTTCGTCACCTTCCGTGTCCCCGAGAACCGCAGGGACTGGGAGCACGTCTGTGCCAGCTGGGAATCCGCCACGGGCATCGCCCAATTTTGGCTCAACGGGAAGCCCTGGCCGAGGAAGGGGCTGCAGAGGGGCTACACGGTGGGGGCCACGGCTGCCATCCTGCTGGGGCAGGAGCAGGACGGTTTTGGGGGTGGCTTTGACCTCTACAACTCCTTCTCGGGGGAGCTGAGCGATGTGTACCTGTGGGACACGGGGCTGTCCCCGGAGAAGATGCGCGCAGCTTTCCTGTCCCTGCGCCTGCCGCCCGCTCTGCTGGCCTGGAAGAGCCTCAGCTACGAGGTGAAGGGAGATGTGGTGGTGAAACCCCGGCTCCGGGAGGCGCTGGGGGCCTGAGGGCAGTGGGGTGGCCTCGGTCGCCCTGTCCCCTCCTCACCCCCATCGCTCACCCCCGCATCACCCAGCACCCCCTCCTCACCTCTACAACCCACAGCGAGGAAGGGTCCCCAGCTGGGGACAGGCTTCTCCCGAGTGCCACCAACACCCGGGGCACCCACTCCCCTCCCCACGGCCCCCGAGCTGCCCCTGCGGCTCCAGCCCCTCCCTTGGGGACAGCGTCATTGTCCCCAAAGCCATCCCCTCGCTCACGCTGATTGCTCAACAGCAAGCGCTTGGGGACGAAGGTCATTGTCACCAATGCTCCTCTGAACAGCTCCGAGGTCCCACGCTGGTGACAATGGCCGGGCTCAGTGACAGTGCCATGGGGGGGTTGTGGCTCTGCCTCCTCATCCTCGCTGCCCTCCTTGGCCCCTCGGCCCTGCAAGGTAGGGGCGGGGGGACACTGGGAGGAAATGGGGGTGCAGAGGGGGGGGTTTATGGGGGCAATGGGGAGCACCCCAAAAGGAGGCGGGGTGGGGGCAAAGGGACCCTGCAGTGACCGTGCAGTGAAAAGGGCACCCCGAGCTCTGCAAGGGGGGACGGGGGGGTCACAAAGGGGGGCAGGGGGAACCACAGTGGCTGTGACATAAAAGGGGCACAGGGGTCTTGGTAAGGGTGGGAAGAGGGGACATGGTGGCAGCACAGCAAGAGCCCAAAGGGGCATCCCGAGGACTGAAATGAGGGGACAGCAGGGACACGGGGGTCCCACAGGCAGGGACAGCAGGACAGGCTCACCCCCAGCTCAGGCTGAGCTCTGGGTGCTGCAGAAACAATGAGGGCCAAGATCTGGGCTCAGCCACCGGCACCCACCGAGTACCACCAGCTGATGCTGATCTGTGAAGTCACTGGAAAGCGCAGGTGAGACCCCCCATGTTCCCATCCTCCCTCCCCCCGGCACTCCCCGGGCCCCCCATGTTCCCCCCTGAGTGACCCCAGCCCGCTGCAGCCCCCAGGAGTTCCTGTGGGAGAAGCAAGGCAGCCCAGTTCCTGTGCAGAAAGGTCCTGACAGCATCCTGCTCATCCCCTCCTTCAACAAAACCCACCTGGGCACCTACACCTGCACAGCCACCAGCGCCCAGGGCAGGGCTGTGGCCACCTACACCCTGTGGAAAAACGGTAGGGATGGCACTGAGGGGACAGCTGGGGACACTCCCTGTCACCCTGGTGGTGGCACCTGCCCTGGGGGCTGATGCTGGAGCAGCCACCTCTGTGTTTCCTCTCCCAGACCTGATGGGCTCGGTGTTGGTGTTCCCCCAAGAGTCCCAAACCGCCCACGTGCAGGTGACTCTGGAGCTGGAGCAGCCCCTGAACAACTTCACCGTGTGCCTGAGCTCCTTCACCGACCTCACACGGCCCTACAGCCTCTTCTCCTACGCCACCAAAAAACAGAGCAACGAAATCCTCCTCTTCAAGCCCAAACCCGGCCAGTATGAGCTGATGGTGGGGAACAAACCCTTGTTCTTCACGGTGCCCATAAGTCTGGGGGAGAGTGAGCACGTCTGCTTCAGCTGGGAATCCTCCACTGGCATCGTGGGCTTCTGGTTCAACGGGCAGCCCTGGCCCAGGAAGGGGCTGCAGAAGGGTTACACGGTGGGAGTGCCAGCACACATGGTGCTGGGACAGGACCAGGACAGCTTTGCAGGTGGCTTTGAAACCCAGCAGTCCTTTGTGGGGGAGATTTCATCTGTGTACATGTGGGACATGGGCATCTCCAACTCGGGGGTGAGGTCGGCCATGTACGACAGCCCCGAACAAACCCCCATCTTTGGCTGGAGGAATTTCCCCTACAAGATTGTGGGAGAGGTGTACCTGAAGCCCTGAGGCTGTGGGGGGTGTCCCCAATCCCTGCTGTGTAACCCCCTTCTCTCAAAGCCACCCAATATCATGTAAATGAAAAAATGGGTTTTTATGGTGCTGCTGGTTTTTGGGGGTGGGGGTGATGGAGCCAGGCTCAGAAGCTCCTTAGGGTTTAGGAGGGAAAGGGCTCCTATCCCAGGGCTTTGCTGGTTTGGGGACATGGGGACAGGGTAGTCCTGGGGGGGGGTTAGTGCACCCCTGGCAGCCCCCAGGCATAGGGCTGGGGCAGAACCCAGGGGCCAGGACTGTTGGGGGGCAGCCCTGGGACAGCCCAGTGTCCCCAAGCTTGGGGAGGTTCAGTCCCATGGCCCTGGGGGTTCAGCCCCCCAGTCCCGCAGCCCCCTATCCTGGGGGTTCAGCCCCCCAGTCCCACAGCCCCCTGTCCTGGGGGATTCAGCCCCCCAGTCCCACAGCCCCCTGTCCTGGGGGTTCAGCCCCCCAGGCCTGAAGACCCCTGTCCTAGGAGGTTCAGCCCCCAGTCCCGCAGCCCCCTGTCCTGGGGGGTCCAGCTCGCTGTCCTGGAGCTTCAGCCCTGTGTCCCCACTGTCCCCCATTCCCCCACTCTTCCCAGTGTCCCCACTCTCCCCCATGTCCCCATTGTCCCCCATATCCCCACTCTCCCCCATATCCCCACTCTCCCCATATCCCCACTCTCCCCCATGTCCCCATTCTCCCCCATGTCCCCCCATTCCCCCATTCTCCCCCATGTCCCCACTCCCCCCAGTGTCCCCACTCTCCCCATCTCCCCATATCCCCATTCTCCCCCCCCACTCTCCCCATATCCCCTCATTCTCCCCATGTCCCCACTCCCCCAGTGTCCCCACTCTCCCCATGTCTCCCCATATCCCCATATCCCCAATTCCCCCATTCTCCCCCATATCCCCCAATCTCCCCCATATCCCCATTCTCCCCTCTCCCTCGTATCCCCACTCTCCCTGTTCCCCACTCTCCCCAATGTCCCCCATATCCCCACTCTCCACAATGTCCCCATTTTCTCCCCAATGTCACCCTGGCCCTCCCGCGCCTCCCCGCCGCTCTCCGCGGCCTCTCCCGGCCTGGCTCCGCCCCGGCCCGGCCCAGCCGAGGCCCGGCCCGTTCTCGCCCGCCCCGGGAGGGTTTCCCGGTACGGCGGGGCCGGGGGCCGGCGGGGCCCGGCGGGGAGGGAGCGGAGCGGGGCCGGGGGCCCAGCGGCCCAGCGGGGCCTGGACGGGCCCGGGCCCGGAGTTGCGGCCTGTGGGGCGGGGGCCCGAGCGGGGCGGCCTCAGGGCCCGGGGGCTGAATTGGGGGACCCGGGGGGAACGGGGCTGATAAATTGGGGGACAAAGGGGGGTTGAACGGGGGGGGGACTAAACTGGAGGACCGAGGGGGCTGAGTTGAGGGGAGCCGGGAGGGATAAACTGGGGGGACTCAGGGAAGCTGAGCTGGGGTCCCGGGGGAGCTGAATTGGGGGACTGAGGGGGGCTGAATTTGGGGTCCCGGAGGGGATTAATTGGGGGGACCCGTGGGGCTGAATTTGGGGGCTCTGGGGGGGCTGAATTGGGGGGACTCGGGGGGCTGAATTTAGGGGACCCAAGGGGCTGAATGGGAATCCCGAAGGGGATAAACAGGGGAGACTCAGGGGGCTGAGCTGGGGGTCTGAGGGGAAACTGGGGGTCCTGACATGAGGGGTCTCAATTGAGGGGTCTGAATTTGGGGTCTGGGGGTTTTATTTGGGAGTCCTGACATGAGAGGTCTAAATTGGGGGGTATGAATTTGGGGTCTGAGGGGAAACTGGGGGTCCTGACATGAGGAGTCTCAGTTGGGGGGCCTGAACTGGGGGTCCTGGGGATCTAAAAAGGGGCTCCAAGGGTTCTGACCTGGCCATTCTGACTTGGGGGGAGCTGGCCAGGGGGTCTTTCCTGGGGGTCCCAGCAGCCCTGACCTGGGAGTCCCAAATGGGGGTTCCAGGGGTCCTGAACTGGAGACTGACTTGGGGCTCCTGTGGGTTTTGACTTGGGGGGTCCTGGGGATCTGAAATGGGGGTCCAAAGGGTTCTGATCTGGGAGTGGGCTGGCCAGGGGATCTTTCCTGGGGTTCCCAGCAGTCCTGACCTGGGGGTCCCAAATGGGTTCCAGGGACTCTGATTTGGGGTTGCTGTGGGTCCTGATCTGGGGGTCCCAAATGGGTTCCAGGGACTCTGATTTGGGGCTCCTATGGGTGCTGACCTGGGGGATCCCAGGGAATGTGCCCTGGGGGTCCCAAGGGTCCTGGCAAAGCCATCCCAGCGCTCTGGCCTGGGCAGGGTCCCCAGCACAGCAGTGTCCCCTTGTCCCCACAGGCAATGGGTGCATGCGAGCCCCCCAACTTCTCGTGGGTGGTGGAGGGGCGGCTGGCGGGGCTGGCCATGCCGCGGGAGCCGGGGCACTACCGCTACCTGCGGGAGCACGGCGTGCGACACCTCGTGTCCCTGACCGAGCGGGCCCCGCCCCACCACGGCTGCTGTCCCCAAATCCAGCTGCACCGGCTGCGAGTGCCCGACTTCACCCCGCCGAGCCCCGAGCAGATCCAGAGCTTCCTGCAGATCGTGCAGGAGGCCAATGGCCGTGGGGAGGTATGGCTGGGGACAACTGGGGGGTGACACTTGGGGGATACCTGGGGGACAACTGTGGGAAGACACTTGGGGGACACCTGGGGGGGTGACACTTGGGGGTGGGAGATATGGCCAGGGACACCTGGGGGGTGACACTTGGGGGTGGGAGATATGGCCAGGGACACCTGGGGGGTGACACTTGGGGGATACCTGGAGAAGGCAACTGGGGGAGAAAATCTAGGGGGGTACCTGGGGGACACCTGGGGGTGGGAGGTATGGCCGGGGACACCTGGGGGGTGACACTTGGGGGATACCTGGGGGACAACTATAAGAAGACACTGAGGGCACCTGGGGGAGAAAATCTAGGGGGATACCTGGGGGAAGACACCAGAAGAGACATCAGGGGATGGAACACTAGGGGGACACCTGGGGGGTGACACTTGGGGGATACCTGGGGGACAACTGTGGGAAGACACTTGGGGGACACCTGGGGGGTCACACTTGGGGGTGGGAGATATGGCCAGGGACACCTGGGGGGTCACACTTGGGGGATACCTGGGGAAGGCAACTGGGGGAGAAAATCTGGGGGGATACTTGGGGGAAGACAGCAGAAGAGACATCAGGAGATGGAACACTATGGAAAACATCTGGGGGGACACCTAGGGTGGGGACACACCTTGAGGAGGTGACATCTCAGGGTGGGACACCTAGGGAATGTGACATCTTGGTGGGGAGAGACCACAGCAGGGTGACACCTCAAGGGGGGAGATACTTGGGGAGGGACATTTGGAAGGATGGCAGCTTGGTGGTAGGGGACACTTTGGAGAGGGTGACACTTTGGTGGGAGACACCTTGGGGGGAGATGACATCTTGGGGGAGGGTGACACCTGGAGGGGAGCACACGCCTGTGGTAGGGCTGTGACATTTTAGTGGGGGTGACACTTCCCGAGGGGACATCAGGAAGATGAGAGAGAAGGTGACATGAAAGCAGTGCCAAAGCGGGCACCGCCTGTCACCCAGGGAGTGCCAGGAGGGTGTGGCAGTGCCACCCACCCTCTGTGTCCCCGTGGCCAGGCTGTGGCAGTGCACTGCATGCTGGGCCATGGCCGGACGGGCACGCTGCTGGCCTGTTACCTGTGCCAGGAGCAGCACCTGGCCCCCGCCGCCGCCATCCGCCAGATCCGGCGCCTCCGGCCCGGCTCCATCGAGACTGCCGAGCAGGAGCAGGCTGTGATCCGCTTCTGCCAGGGCCTGCTGTAGGTGCCACCCTCTCCTTGTCACCGTGGGGGTCAGCTGTGTCCCCCAAATGTCCCCAGTCCCACCTCACCAGCAGCATTTGCCCCTCCACAGCACTGGAGAGCGCGGTGAGGAGACCTGAGCACGTGGATGGGATCCGTGGAATTGGGCACCCCGAAGTCCTGGGAATTCCCAGCAAAATCTGTCCTCTCCTGCATTAAAGGACTGGCCTGTGCCTTCTCTCCAGGTCTGGTTTTGGGGTACATGTTGGGGGGTTGCCTGTCACCCCAAAGTGCTGGGAGTTCCCAGCCCCATCTGTTCTCTCCTGCATTAAAGGACTGGCCTGTGCCTTCTCTCCAGGTTCTGGGGTACATTTGGGGGTTGGTCACCCCACACTGGAGGGTTCCCAGCCCCATCTGTTCTCTCCCAAAGTCCTGGGAATTCCCAGCCCCATCTGTTCTCTCCTGCATTAAAGGACTGGCCTGTGCCTTCTCTCCATGTCTGGTTTTGGGGTACACATTGAGGGAATGCCTGGTCATGGCTGTGCTGGGCACCCCCAGACCTGGCTTGGTTGGCAACTGCATCCTGGGATTTGGGGTTCTGTCTCTGGGGTCCCTTGGGGTGATGGCTCTGGGTTTGGGGTTCCTCAGGGCTGTGATTCTGAATCCCAGCTTTGAGCTCCCTGGTTTTGGGGTCATTCAGGGTCCCAGTTCTGGCATTGTTTGGGATTCTGGCTTTGGGTTCCTTGGGTTCCCAGCTCTTGGATCCTGGCTGTGGAGCCCTGGTTTTGGGATCCCACCTCTGTGTCCTGGCTCAGGGCTCCCTAAGGCTCCTGGTTCCAGGATCATGAGTCTGGGGTCTCTCAGGTTTGTGGTTTTGGGGTTATTTGGGGTCCCAGCTCTGGGCTCCTGGCTCTGGGTGCTGTTTTTGGGGCTTGACTTTGGGGTCCCAGCTCTGGGCTCCTGGCTCTGGCTCTTGGGTTCCTCAGGATCCCAGGTCTGGGGTCCCTCCTGCTGTTTCTGGGGTCCCATGGGATCCCAGCTCTGGGGTGGTTCTGACTCTGGGGTCCTTTGGGGACCACAAGTGGCCACATTTTGGCCCCACAGACAGAGCTGTCACCCGCCAGCGCCCTGGTGCCACGTGGAGGGTGACAACCGTGTCAGCGCCCGGGGGCCGACCCGGGACGTTGATGCTTAAAGTGTAGCTTAGCCGGAATTGAGGCATCTCCATCCAAAAATCCAATCCTGGAAATCTCTTCTCAGCTGCTCCTAACCTTGGTGGCATTTAAATCCTGGTTGGAAGCAGTGTCACCGTCCCTGTTTCCGGGTGGGTGGCACATGGCTGGGAGCGCCCTGGGCACAGCTGCCTCAACCAGCAGCTCCACTGTCCCCAAAAGTTCCTTTGGAACACCACAATGTCACCGTCCTCTTTGGGGGACAAGGTGCCAGGGTGGTGACACTGGGGTGGTGACACTGGGGTGGTGACATTGGGCTGGTGACACCGGGCACTGCTGGCAATCCAGCTGTGCCCTGCTTAGAGGTGACCAGAATTGGGAACTCACCACAGGCTGTGGGGTCACTCCAAAACTTTGGGGCTGCACAGCTGCCCCTGCTGCCCCTGGTGGGGTTCTGGTGTCCCCCTGTGTCCCCAAAGTGATGCCACAGTGAGGCCACACCAGCGCACGGGGGGCACGTGCTTGGGGCACAGCCAGTTTGAGGTGCCCAGCCCCGTGTGGGGGCTGGCATGGGGACAGTGGGGACATGATGGGGACAGTGGGGACACATTGGGGACGCTGTGGCCGCAGTGGCAGTGCTGGACAGCGATGTCCAGCCTAAGCTCACGAGAGCACATGGGCCGGAGCGGCCGAAAGCTGCTTACAGCAGAATTATTGCCCTTAACTCCGCTGACTCCACGCTGTCCTCACAGTCCCCCGGGCTCAGGGGGCCAGGCCAGGCCGGGGGGGGGCTCTGCAGACCCCCCACCCCCTCCAGGGCGGGCTGGGCTTAGGGGGGCATCGCCCCAGTGCTGCTCCCGAGGGTCCCGTGTGGCCGGGCTGGTGTCACACCTGTGGGGTTTGATCATCCCTCGATCCCAGCTCTGCACCAGGGACAGCACCAGGATGTCCCCTCTGTCCCCTGTGTCCCCTTTTGTCTCCCCAGCCTGGCGAGTGGCCCAGCTCCGGCTCAGCCCTCGGGATGGGGACATGGCACCGGTGGCTGTCCCCATGTGGGGACACATTTAGGATGGGATTAAAGAGCAGGAGCTGGGATGGGGAAGGGCGAGCTGCTGGCACAGAGGGACACACAGAGGGGACACAGGGGACATGGCTTGCTTGTCACAGCCCCCAGTGCCACCCACTTGTCCCTGTGTCCCACGGGGAGATCACACACAGAAACCCCACAGCAGTGCCCACCCACGTGTCCTGTCTATGTCCCATCCATGTGTCACCTTTGTGTCCTATTCGTGACCCCCTGTGTCCCCCCGTCCCTCTCCAGTCCCACCCATGTGTCCCCTTCGTGTGTCCCACGTGTGTTTTTCATTTGCGTGTCCTCTCCAGTCCCTCCCCGTGTCCCCCCCGTGTCCCACCCATGTGTCTCACTCCTGTCCTCTCTCTGGGTGTCCCTCCGTGCCTCCCCCTGTTCCAGCCGTGATCCCCCATGTGTCCCCGCATGTGTCCCCCCTTGTCCCCCTCGCTTTCCCCCCGCATTCCCCCTCAGCCCCGCCCCCTCCAGGTACTACATTTCCCAGCATCCCTCGCTCCCCGCTGCCTCGCTCCGCCATTGGCCGCCTCGGGAAACGCCCAATGGCGGTTTCTGATTGGCTGTCGCCGCGGCAACGAGCGGCGGGGGGCGTGGCCGGGGCGGCCCCACCCGGCGTCTCGCGGGTTTGTTTGCGGCCGCCCGGCGGCGGCGGCCGGAGCCGAGCGGACCCGGACGGACCCGAACCGAGCCGGAAAGAGCCGAAAGCAGGCGGGAAGAGCCGAGCGCAGCGGAGCGCGGCCGGCCGGGCATGAGGAGCGGCGGGACTCGAGCCCCCGCGCCCCCGCCCGGGGCCGGTGCCCCTGGGGCTGCCCGGCCGAGCCCGCCGGTCCGCGGGCCCCGGTGACGCCGCGGGAGCCGCCGCAGGGGGCCTGGGCTATGCGGTGGTGGCTGCGCGCCGCCGTCCTCAGCCTGCTCGCCGGAGCCGGGGGTGAGGAGCAGGAGCGGGGAGCGGGGGCGGCGGGGCCGGTCTGACCGGTGGCGGGTCCCGGGGGAGGCGGGGGGCTCCGGGGGCGGTGTGTGGCAGTGGGATCGGTTTGTGTCCCGGGGATTCGGGGGGTTCGGGAATGGTCCCGGTGTGTGGCGGTGGGATCGGTTTGTGTCCCGGGGATTCGGGGGGTTCGGGAATGGTCCCGGTGTGTCGCGGTGGGATCGGTTTGGGTCCCGGGGAAGCGGGAGGTTCGGGAATGGTCCCGGTGTGTCCCCACCCATCCCGGTCCATGCCGGTCCCGCAGGCAGCGGCCGGAGCGAGCCCCGGGCCGTGGTGGGGCGCGTCGGGGGCAGCGCGGTGCTGGGCTGCGGGCTCCTGGGCGCACACGAGGCGCGCCCGCCGCTCTACGTGATCGAGTGGGTTCGCTTCGGCTTCGTCCTCCCCATCTTCATCAAGTTCGGGCTCTACTCGCCGCGCGTGGACCCCGAGTACGCGGGTGAGTCGCGGGGATGGGGCGGGCGGGGGGTTCTGGGGTCACTGTGGGGTGTCCTGTGTCTGTATTTGCTATGGTTGGGTCCTACCGGGTGCTGTTGCTGTTGGACCACCTTAATCCCGCTCCTGGGGAAGTTGGGGGGCTCTTCCAGGGGTCTCAAGGGACAGGGAGGTCCCTGCAGCAGGTGAGTCCCAATCCCCATCCCCAGGGATGGCAGGAGGGATGGGGGTCCCCGGCTGGCAGAGGGGATGCAGATCCCTGCCCAGCCTGGCAGCAGGAGGGTAAAACGTGGGAGAAGCCCCCCCAGCCCACCCTAGGGTGCTGTGCCACCCCGCGCCGGTGGCACCGGGGGTCTGCGGGCGCTGCCCCAGCCCGTGCGGGTCGCCTGAAGGTTGAGGCTGGGGAGGGGATTTCGGGGGAGCTGCTAATTGGAGCAAAGCTGGGCCGGGGACGGGCTGGGCGTGGGAGGGGGATATTGGCTGCTTTAGCGGGTATTTAAAGTGAGCGGTGGCAGAGCCAGAGGAATCCCAGCGAGAGGAATCTGCGAGGAGCGGGGGGAGGCCACAGGAGGGTCCCCTGGGCATGGGGACGGAGTGATTTGGGCTGAGCCCAACCCCGACGTTCTGTGCCAAAATCCGTGTTCAGACCCTTCCTTGGGGGCTCGGATCACGCCCAGATCACGACCCAAACCCTGCTGCCAAAATTGTCCTCTGCTTAAAAATCCTCTCAGTTGGGACACCCGCTCTCTTGCTCCCCCTTCCCTGGCCAAACAGCAGAGTTGGGATTTTGGGAGACGCCTGGGGACGCTTTCAGCAGCTCCGGGTTGGCTCTGGGGGACCAGCGGTGACAACGAGCCCCGCGGGCGGGACAAGGCACCTGCTCCGCCGGGCTGGGCTGGGCTGGGCTCCTGTTACCTGAGCGCCGAGGGGCCCCGGGGCTGCCGCAGCTCCGGTTACCCAGGAAGGGGCTGGCACTGTCCCTCCCCGTGTCCCCTTGTCGCCACGAACAGGGAGCAGATTGGGATCAGCGCTGGGGGAAGGGGCTGCTGGCTGGAATGAGGGCGAGCTGGGTGGGTGGGCGGGGGGGCTGGCTTGTCGCCATGGCAGCGGGGCTGGCTTGTTTTCCATCCTCCGGTGGGTGCAGGGCCATGCTCTCCCCTCCCCTCTCTCCAGGTTGATCAGATCAGGTGTCACCCACTGCTGTCACCAGTGTCCCTCCTGGTGAGACACGGTGGGCTGCAGCTGCCTCTGTGACAGGGTGGGCTCTCTCCCTGGCTGCCACCACCACGGTGTCACTGTCCCCTGCCCTGGAGCAGGGTCGGTGGTCTCTGGCCTGGCTCTGGCCCCGTGGCGGGGGCTGCAGCCCCCTTTGTGTCCCCCCCTCCCCTTTTGTGCCCCGCTCACTGTCGGTTGCCAGGCGCGGGGGGGATGCTGGGCCACAGGGTTTTGTTTTTTCAGGGTGGAGGAGGAGGAGGAGGAGGGGGCTGGGGCCGGCACAGAGGGATTAGGGGGAGGCTGAGGGGCGTCCCCAGGCCACTCTGATCCCTTCCAAAGGGACCTTTGTTCGGGAGCCGGCTGCTCCCGCCGCGCCTGGGGCTGGGGGCTGGCAGCTGCTGCCGGGGCCGGGTTTCCCAGAGCTTCCCAAAGCTTCCCAAAGCTGTCCCACTTCCCAAAGCTTCCCAAAGCTGTCCCACTTCCCAGAGCTTCCCAAAGCTGTCCCACTTCCCAGAGCTTCCCAAAGCTGTCCCACTTCCCAGAGCTTCCCAGAGCTGTCCCACTTCCCAGAGCTTCCCAGAGCTTCCCAGAGCTTCCCAAAGCTGTCCCACTTCCCAGAGCTTCCCAAAGCTTCCCAAAGCTGTCCCACTTCCCAGAGCTTCCCAGAGCTTCCCAAAGCTTCCCAAAGCTTCCCAAAGCTTCCCAGAGCTTCCCAGAGCTTCCCAGAGCTTCCCAGAGCTTCCCAAAGCTTCCCAAAGCTGTCCCACTTCCCAAAGCTTCCCAAAGCTTCCCAGAGCTGTCCCACTTCCCAAAGCTTCCCAAAGCTTCCCAAAGCTTCCCAGAGCTTCCCAGGGCCCGGCGTGGGAGCCAGGTCGGGGCTGGGGGCTGGCGGATCCCACAGCTGTGGGGTGAAGGCAGAGGGATGGGAGGCTTTGGCAAGGGTTTGCACGTGTTTGTGTGCGGGGTTCGCACGGCTCGGGGTGGATCTCGGTGCTCAAACCCGCCTGCCCGGCTCCTGCCACTCCTCCTCCTCCTCCTCCTCATCCTCCTCCTTGCCGGGCTCGTCTGGCAGGACACACACGGGATCCCAATCCCGCTGCCAGCCGGGACTCCGGTGCCTCGGGCACTGCGTGGGGACAGGCTGTGACACCGGGCAGAGCTGGCAGCGGGGCTCCCCAAAACTTCCCGTGCTGGGAACCCCTCGGGGAGCTGCTGGTCCTGGAATGCTGACAGAGCTGCTCTGGTGGACAGGGGGTGCTCAGGACATTGGGTGCTCGGGACAGTGGGTGCTTGGGGAAGGGGACACTCAGGACAGGGGGTGCCCGGGATGGTGGGGTACCCCGGACAGGGGGTGCCCGGTGCATTCATTGGGGGCCGCTGGCCGCGCACCCCAGCCTGGGCTGAGCCAATTGCCCGCTGCTCCCTGAGCCGATTATGGCTCTGATAATAGCCCGGGGGATTAACGGGCTGCGCCCGCTCTCGCTTCAGCCCTTATCCCTCTCCTCATCAAAGAGGCCGCGGGGCGTGGGGCTGCAGCGGGCAGAGAGGAACCCCACGGCCTGGGGGAGCCCCCCGCTCGCCGTGTCCCCCCTCATTGCTGCGGGGTTCACCGTGACACCCCCCGTGCCGCGGGGAGCGGGGGTGCCGGGGCTTAGCAGGGCTCCTAAGGGTGAGAGCGCCGGGGGGGCTCCCAGGGGGAGGGAGGAGTACTGGGGAGGGGGAAAGAGGTCGGGGGAGGGTGTGTGCAGCTGGAGGGGCGGTGGGAGCGGTCCTGCGGTGCTCCGAGTGCGCGGACCCGCCGTGCTGGGGGCGGGTGACAGAGCCGCTGTCGCCTCCTCGCTGTGTTTGGAGTGCTCAGCGTGGTTGTGGCACCGCCGCTGCCAGCCCCCCGTGGGGCCAGCGTGGGAGGGGGTGACACCAAGGGGAGGGTGGCCCCGCGACAACGCGACGTGGGGAGGGGGTGTCCCGGAGGAGGGGGTGTCCCTGGGGAGGAGGTGGCTCTGGGGAAGGGGTGGCTCTGGGGAGGGAATGTCCCTGGGGAGGGTGTCCCGCCTAGGGGGTGTCTCGGGTTAGGGGGTGTCCCTGGGGCAGCGCGACATGGGGAGGGGGTGTCCCTGGTGTGGGGGGTATCCCTGGGGAGGGGTTATCCCGGGTTAGGGGTTATCCCGGGTTAGGGTCTGTCCCGGGTTAGGGGCTATCCCGGGTTAGGGTGTGTTCCGGGTCAGGGGCTATCCAAGGTTAGGGGCTGTCCCGGGTCAGGGTCTGTCCCAGGTTAGGGGTTATCTCCGGGTCAGGGTCTGTCCCAGGTTAGGGGCTATCCCGGGTTAGGGGCTATCCCGGGTTAGGGTCTGTCCCAGGTTAGGGGCTATCCCGGGTCAGGGTGTGTCCGCACCTGGATCCACCTCACCGCACAACGGTACCGGCCCCCCTGCCCTGCCCTGGATCCTGCCTGCCCCGCCCTGCCCTGCCCCCTCACCTGCCCTGCCCTGCCCTGCCCTGCCCTGCCCTGCCCTGCCCTGCCCTGCCCTGCCCTGCCCTGCCCTGCCCTGCCCTGCCCTGCCCTGCCCTGCCCTGCCCTGCCCTGCCCTGCCCTGCCCTGCCCTGCCCTGCCCTGCCCTGCCCTCCCCTGCCCTGCCCACCTGCAAACTCTGAGCTCCACACCGAGCTCAGCCAGCTCTCAACTGAGATTTTTAGGTTTGGATTTTTGCCTTCCAGCACCCCCCACCTTCCTGGAGACCCCCCCTGCCTTCGTGGAGGTGCGGGACCAGGCTGCTCTAAGCCTCACCTGCAGGGCTGTTGGCAACCCCCAGCCCGTTGTCACCTGGAAGAGGAGTGACCTTCCTGTCCAGAGCGGGGACACGGTGCAGGTGAGGGCAGCAAACCCTCGGTGGGCTGTGTCCCCGCTGTGGTGGCACCTCCCTGTTGGTGTTGCTGTGCCACCAAGCTGGTGCCATTGCAGGTGAGGAACGGGACGCTGAGCATCGCCGCCGTGGAGCGCGCCAGCGCCGGCACCTACACGTGCCACGCGTCCAGCAAGGAGGGCACTGTCACCCACACCACCCGTGTGCTCGTGCAGGGTGAGGATTGTGTCACAGGGGGAGCCGTGGCACGGTTGGTTTTGGTGCTGTGACCTGTCCCAAGCCCTCACTGCCCTTCTGCCCCACACCCCAGGGCCACCCATCATCGTGGTGCCACCCCAGAATGTCACTGTCAACATCTCCCAAGATGCCTTTCTGGCGTGCCAGGCTGAGGCGTACCCAGGCAACCTCACCTACACCTGGTTCCAGGGCAGCAGCAACGTTTTCCACCTCAGGTATGGTAGGGATGGAGATGATGGAGCTGCTGTACCCCCCTAAACCCCCCTCCTGGGTACATGGTGGGGGCAAATCCAGTGCCAGCTGTGCCACTCAGCACTGTCCCATCCCTTCCCAGCCACCTCCAGGCTCGGGTGCGTGTCCTGGTGGATGGGAGCCTCCTGCTGCAGAGAACAACCCCGGATGATGCTGGGAAATACACCTGCACTGCCAGCAATGGGCTCTGGAAGCCGCCTTCTGCCTCAGCCTTTGTCACAGTGCTCTGTAAGACCCCCCTCCTGCACCCCCAGGCTGTAGGGGTGTCCTGGTTTGGAGGACAGGTGTCTGCCAATAAAACAAATAATTTCTCTTTGAAATGGAGAATGTAAACCCCCTCCCTCCAAATTATTATAATTTTGAAATTAAGGAGATCTCAGGCAAAGATTTGGGAATTAGGAATAACAGTTCTTTACTAGGAAAATTAAAATAGAAATACAGGATTACAAAGAACAATCCCCAACCACTGCCAGAGTCAGAATCCAAGCTGACACCCATCAGTCAGTCAGGGTGTTGGCAGCAGTGCCATTCAATGGTGGCTGCATCCTCCTGCAGTGGCAGATGTGGTTCAGCTGGAGCAGTGCTCCTGGAGAAGGTGCAGTTTCCTCTGAAGGTGCAGGGATGATGTGGAAAGGTCTGGCTTTCCTCTGGAATCCAGTGGAAAGAAGGTTCCTTGGTGTCCAAAATGTCAGTTTTTATCTGGGTAGGAAAGGCTTGGCTCCTCCCCTGGCTGGAGCATCTCCCATGGGATGATGGAATTTTATCAGCCATGCCCTGGGACTCAATGGCCATGAACAGGAGATCTCTCCTGGAGGGAGGATGGGCTGTGGAAAGATAAAGATGATTGCCCCAGCTGGTTTAAAGCTGGCCCATTAGCAGATAATGTGTGCCATGGAGATAAGGGTCACTGCCCCACCCAGGTTTAACAAATAGTGATAGAATTCACATTTCTGGCCACATCAACCCAACACAAGGGGACCTGCTGTGGGGGCTGTGCTGGGATCAGGGGTGCCCCACGGGGACTGCAGCCCCGTGTGTCCCCACAGACCCAGCTCAGGTGACCACCATGCTCCCAGAGACTCACCTGCCCAAGGGCATGCGGGGCGTGATCCGCTGCCCCTGCAGAGCCAACCCCCCCCTGCTCTCCGTCACCTGGACCAGGGATGGGCGCCCGCTGGAGCTGGACAAGGTGAGGCCACTCCCATCCCTGCCACCTTTCCCACCTTCCCAGATCCTCCCTTCTCCTCACCTCTAGGAGACTGTATGGTCAGGATGGTCGTGACAATGGAGAGATCTCTATAAGCCAGGTCTTGAAACTTGTGGTTTATTGCACAGGGAGTGGGTAAAAAGGGTCCTGCTGGGAGCAGGGCAGAAAGAGAGTGGGGGGTGAGAGTTCTAACAGGTAAGAGAGTGTAAGAGAGGGAAGGAAGTAAGAGAGTGAAATAAGAGAGTGATTTTCCCGTTTACAACACAATAAATCTTCTTCTATGTTGAACATTCTAATTTCCACTAACCAATCTAATACAAAATACAAATCCTGTAGCATTTACATACAGCCTATAAGAATATTACATTACCATAATGTGTTATACTTTAAACCCTAAAAACAACTCTTTGGACCCCTTCTGCCAAGCCAGCAGGGTCTTCTCTGACCTTTGGACTATTGTTCTATCAAGAGGGGATTACTTTTGGCTGGCCATCCTATTGTCTTCTAGTTATTTATTGGTGTCTCAAAGATGGCTTTCATTTCAATCTCACTTACGGTTTCTATATTCTCAAAATCTTTTGCTAATGACTCATATTTATCAGGTTTTCTTGATTCATCCTTTCCAACAGTTTGGTACCTTTCATTTCAATTTATTTCTTTTTTCATTTCAAGTTATTTACTAACTTTGCTTCGATATCTCAAAAACTGCTTTCATTTCAATCTCACGGTTTCCATACCCTCAAAATCTTTTGCTAGGCACTCATATTGATGAGGTTTTCCTGATCCATCTTTCCCAACACTCCCCCATTTTTCCCTCCCCTCTCTCTCTCTGTCCCAGCTGCCAGGCTGGTCCGTGCGTGCCGACGGTTCCATCGTTATCGCGACAGGCAACGACGACGCGCTGGGGCTGTACCGCTGCACCCCCTACAACAGCTACGGCACCGCCGGCGAGTCCCGGCCCACCAGAGTCCTGCTCAAGGTCAGCAGCCCCCTCAGGGTCCCCCCCCTGACCAGCCAGCCCCCTGTGGGAGGCTGGAGGTGGGCGGTGGTCAGGATAAACTCAGGCGTTCTCTGGATTCTGGTCTGGAAATTTGTGGTTTATTGTTGCGTGGGGTGTGGGTGTAAAGCTGCCAGCCACAGCTCAGAGCTGGGCAGAAAGAGAATGGGGTAGTAAGAGTTCTAAGTTCTAAGTAAAAGAGTGATTTTCCCATTTACAGCACCATAAATCTTCTATGTTGAATATTCTGATTTCCATTAACCAATCTAATACAAGATACAAATCCTATAGCATTTACATGCAACCTATAGGAATGGCTTCATTACCATGTTTAACTACTTTCTTATCTCTAAACCTTATCTTGGACTCTTCCTGTCATGCCTGGAGAGGGTCTCTGCTGGCTTTTTGGTATGTTTGCAGCAAGTGGCATTATCTTAATAAAGGGAGAAGATCTTCAAGCATCCACATTGCTGCTCTCCAGCCACTCAGTCAAAAACTGCTTTCTTTTCAATCTCTCTTATGGTTTCCATATCCTCAAAATCTTTTGCTAGGCAATCATATTGATAAGGTTTTCCTGATTCATCCTTCTCAACAGCCCCCCCAAACTGCCCCTCTGCCTTGCAGGACCCTCCTGCCTTCACAGTGCGGCCCAAGGAGGAATATTTCCAGGAGGTGGGCAGGGAGCTGGTGATCCCCTGTGTGGCTCAGGGGGATCCTCCCCCCACAGTCACCTGGGTGAAGGTAGGGGCTGCTGCTTTGGGAATTCAGCTCAGATTCCTTTTGGCATCATTTCTGGGGCGGTGTCCTTGTCCCTGCATCACTCCTAGGGTGATGTCTGTGTCCCCATGAATGCTGGGTCCCATCCCAAATTGAGGTCCCATCACATGAAGAGCCTCAGGTCACTTTGTGTGGCTATCCTCTAAAAAAACTGACCAAACCCTGCCCCTTGGCTTCCCAACTAGCCCCAGGGTGATGGGTCATGTCCCCCTTTTCAAGTCCCCTCATCCCCAGTGTGACAGTGTCAGCTGCATGGGGATGGGTGGTGGCCCCCCCATCAGTGTGTCCCTGCCCCCCAGGTGGGCAGCGTGGGGAAGAGCAGTGCCCAGGTGGATGGGAACAGCAGCCTCGTCCTCCACCCCCTCGTCAAGGAGCAGCACGGAGTCTGGGAATGCACAGCCACCAACCAGGTGGCCAGTGTCACCACTGCCACCTCTGTCCACGTGCTGGGTGAGCTGCAATGGGCAATGCAAACCCCACCCCATGCTGGCAAGGCTGGTCCAAGCCCCCCAGTGTGACACTGCTGCCCACCAGGTACCAGTCCCCACGCTGTCACCAACGTCTCCGTGCTCCCACTGCTGCTGGCAGCCAACATCTCCTGGGAGCCAGGCTTTGATGGAGGCTACTTCCAGAGGTTCAGCGTTTGGTACACCCCACTGTGAGTGCCCAGCCCCTCTGTGTCCCCACAAGGACCCTCAGCCTTGAGCTCACAGGTCCCTCCTGTCCCCAGGGTGAGGTTCCCACCGCGGGCACACCACGACTGGGTGTCACTGTCGGTGCCAGCGGGGGCTCAACACCTCCTGGTGGAGAACCTGCAGCCAGACACCAGTTACCAGTTCAGTGTCCTGGCCCAGAACAAGCTGGGCAGTGGCCCCTTCAGCCAGATTGTCACCTCCGTGCCCAGGGGTAAGGGCAGCACCCCAAAACACCCCCCCCCAAGCACTCAGCAAGCTCCTGGCATCAATCTCTTTATTCTCCCCAGGCTTCCCAGTGACCACAGTGCCTCCAGAGCCACCAGCCATGACCGTGCACATCTTCCTGTCCCCACCTCAAGCTCTGAGGGCCAATGAGACCGTGAGGGGGGTCGTGCTGTGCTGGGAGCCCCCTGCCCGTGCCTCGGTGGCCCTGAGCGGGTACGCGCTGGAGCTGCGGCAGGACAAGGGCGGCTGGGAGGTGCTGGAGCGCTCCATCCCTGCCACTGACACCCAGCTGCTGGTGCCAGGGCTCATCAAGGTCAGCTTTGTCACACTCTTGAACTTGAGATCACCCACAGGTGATTTAGAGTTCGGGTTTTTTCCCAGCTCGAGCACCGAAGAAGCAGTCACAGGCTGTTTTCTGAGGGTTCCAAGGTTGTTTATTCTTTCTTTGGAGTCCCTTGGGGTGATAGCTCTGGGGTGCTGGGTTTGGGGGTTCCTCAGGGCCCTGGTTTTGGGGTCATTCATGGTCCCAGTTCTGGGTTTGTTTGTTATCCTAGCTCTGGGGTCCTTTGTATTCCCAGCTCTTGGCTCCTGGCTTGGATCCTGGCTTTGGAGTCCTGTTTTTGGGGTCCCTGCTCTGTGTCCTGGCTCAGGGCTCCCTCAGGCTCCTGGTTCCAGGATCATGGGTCTGGGGTCTCTCAGGGTTGTGGTTCTGGGATCCTTTGGTGTCTCTGGGTCCTGGCTTTGGAGTCCCAAGAATTTCTTTCTCTAACAAACAGAGGTCTGTGTAGCATGTCGACCCAAGGCACACTGCCTGCCCTTTTATACTATAAATTATGTACCTAATATTTACAATTGCTTTCCAATACATGACACTTTTATTTTATATCCAACTTTGTCCCAAACCAATCCAGTGATGCCATCCTGACCCCAAGACAGACAACATGAAGAAGAAGAAGAAAGAAAAGACATACCACGTGCAAAATCCTCCATCTTAACCTTTAACCCCCTAATACAAACATTTCTAAAAATTCGCTTTTCTACCTTCTAACAATCTAATTTATACTCTACTTAATTTTTTGTGACTTGTAATTCTTCCTGCAATGTTGGTAGTTTTTTTCCAGGGATTTAAATCCAGTCCCCAGGACCCCTGGGCACCATGCCAGGGCCTCTGAGACCACTGCCAGGGGGGTTTTGAGGCATCCAGGGAAGCCAGGGGAGCACCCTGGACTCCCACCAAGGTTGGGTTGTGTGTTAGGATTTGGTGGTCACTGTGGCTCATGGCTTTGTGTCCCCCAGGACGCCTTCTATGAGTTCCGACTGGTGGCCTTTGCTGGCAGCTACATCAGCGACCCCAGCAACACAGTGAACATCTCCACAGCAGGTAAGGCTGGGCTGCCATGCCAGGGATGGAAAACAAAGGTGTGAAACAAAGGAGAATCCCCTTCATGCTGCTCCCACCCCCTCAATATCCCTGCTGGTCATGGACAGAGCAGAACCCCCAGCAGCCACAGAGCTTCAGCCTCAAGCACCAGAGCATCCCCTCTCGCCCTGCTGAGGCTTTGCTGTGTCCCCACGCTGGCTGATGTGTCGCTGTGTGTGTGTGGCAGGGATGGAGGTGTACCCGTCCCGCACGCAGCTGCCGGAGCTGCTGCCGCAGCCGGTGCTGGCCGGGCTCATCGGGGGGATCTGCTTCCTCAGCGTGGCCGTCATCTTCAGCACCATGGCCGCCTGCATCATGAACCGGCGCCGCGCCGCGCGCGTCCGCAAGCGCCGCCAAGGTACGGGGACAGGGACAGGGGACAGGGGACAGGGGACAGAGTGGGTGCCGCCATCTCGTCCTCATCACGTTTTTTGAGTTGCTCGCCGTGTGATCCCCCTATGTTCTCATGGCCTTCCAGATCCACCACTCGTCTTCTCCCCCAGCAAGAAGCTTCCACCTCCACAGTAAGTCACGCCACGCCATTGCCACTGCCACGCTCCCTGCCTGTCCTGCCACGCCATGCCATGCCACGCTCCCTCCATCCCACTCCCTGTCCTGCCATGCCATGTCATGCTCCCTCCATCCCACTCCCTCTCCTGCCACGCCATGTCACTCTCCCTCCATCCCACTCCCTGTCCTGCCATGCCATGTCTCTCTCCCTCCACCCACTCCCTGTCCTGCCATGCCATGCCACGCTCCCTCCCTGTCCCTCTCTTGCCATGCCATGCTCCTCCACCTCCCATTCCCTCCCTGTCCCACTCCTGCCTTGTCACTCCTCTGGTTTCCATTCCCCCACATCCTGCTCCCTCTAATCCCACTCCTGGCCATGCCAAATTCCCTTCCCTCTCCCACTCTCCATGTCATGCTCCCCTCCATCCCTCTCCCTCCCTGTCCCACTCATGTTTCCATCCCTGTCCCCTCATCCCACTGCACTCCTCATCATCCCTCTGCCACCAGCTTGGGGCACAGGGACAGGCTGGGGACAGCCACTCCCTGCTGCCACTGACCAGGGGCGTTAGGTGCAGGGTGCTGGTTCCTGAGTGCTCCCTCCGAGCAGTTTTGCCTGGACAAAAAGTTCAGGAAGTGCAGGAGCAGGGCTGTGATGGCCCAGGAGCACAGCTGGGGGGTGCTGCAGCTGCTGCCTCTCCCTTGCAGCAATGCTCATGGCCCTGCTAGCCCCGACAGCACGGTGAAGCTGAAGCTGCAGCCATCGCCGTGCCGCAGCCTGCACCGGACCCTGCTTTGGGGGGAGAAGGCCGGCACCAGCCTGGGGCTGAGCATCGCTGGCTCTTGCTACCCCAGCTACGAGAGCCAGGGCCGGGAGCACGTCCCGCTGGAGCGCATCTGCCGCGGCCCCGACGGCCGCTTCGTGCTGGACAGTGACCCTCAGCCAGAGCCGGACCCTCCGCGGGACCCCCTGCAGCCCTACCGCCAGCTGCCCGCCCAGGAGGAGGAGGATGAGGATGAGGAAGAAGGGGATGAACCCGTGTGGCACAGGGGGGTCTCGCTGCGCCCCCGGCCCGGGCGCCCCCGGGCTTCCAGCCACCGCCACGGCCGCTATTTTGGCTACGGCAGCAGCAGCCCCGTGGACGAGGCCGTGGCGTTGAGCATCGCTGATGTCAGCCCCGTGGCTTGTGCTGCCACCACCCTGCCTTACAGCGCCGGCCAGGAGCCCCCCGAGCCCCCCTGGGACTCCCCCCAGCCGGCCACCGGCCCCCCGGCGTCCCCCGGCCCGCCGGCCATCAGCGGGATCCTGCAGTACCTCAGCCTGCCCTTCTTCAAGGAGATGTGTGTGGATGGTGACTGGCCCCCCCCAGAGGAGCCGGCAGAGCCCCCCAGTGCCAGCCCCCCACCCACGGACTGCATCGACACAAGTGCCAATGACGCCCCCTCCCCTCCCGCCACCGCCGCGCTCCTCCAGCCCCCCCGGCTGCCCGTGGGCCCGGCCAAGGCCTCGCTGCCCGGTTCCCCTTGCTGGCCCTGCTCCCCCAGCCCTGCCCCTCCTCCCCCCCAGGCAGCCCCCCATCTCCGGACTGAGCCCCCGGGGCGGCCGCCGGACGCGGAGAAGCTCCCGCGGGGCAGCCTGACCAGCCAGAGCAGCGGCCGGGGCAGCGGCTCCTTCCTGCGGCCCCCCTCGCTGGCACCGTCCTTGGGGGGCACCTTCCTGGGCACCCCCCTGGGGGACGGGGGCAGCTGGCACAGCGGGGGCTCGGCAGCAGAGGAGGGACGGGGCAGGATGGATGCTGGCGCCGGGAAGAGGTGAGCCAGGGCCTGTCCCACGGAGCTGGGGTGGCACAGAGCCCTGCGGTGCCCTGGGGACACCCCATTGTCCCTGTCCCCAGAGACCACTCCATTCCCCCCCACGTCCCTCGGGGTGGTGGGCCTGATGCTCATCCCTGGGGACTTGTGGCTTGGGGTCTCTCCTGCCATTCATCCTTGGGGTCTCATGCCCATCCCTGGCGTCTGACACCTCAGGGTCTGTCCTGTCCCCTGTCCCTGGGCTCTCACACCCATCCCCCGGGGTTTCACTTTTTGGGGTCTCCCCTGGATCCCCTCCCTGATATCCCACACCCATCCCTGGGGTTTCACTTTTTGGGGTCTCCCCTGGATCCCCTCCCTGATATCCCACACCCATCCCTGGGGTTTCACTTTTTGGGGTCTCTCCTGGATCCCCTCCCTGATATCCCACACCCATCCCTGGGGTTTCACTTTTTGGGGTCTCCCCTGGATCCCCTCCCTGATATCCCACACCCATCCCTGGGGTTTCACTTTTTGGGATCTCCCCTGGATCCCCTCCCTGATATCCCACACCCATCCCCGGGGTTTCACTTTTGGGTCTCCCCTGGATCCCTCCTGATATCCCCTCCCTGATATCCCTGATACCCATCCCTGGGGTTTCACTTTTTGGGGTCTCCCCTGGATCCCCTCCCCGATGTCCCACACCCATCCCCTGGGGTTTCACTTTTTGGGGTCTCCCCTGGATCCCCTCCCCAAAGTCCCACACCCATCCCTGGGGTTTCACTTTTGGGGTCTCCTGATCCCCTCCCCGATGTCCCCCACCCATCCCCGGGGCTCTCACGCTCTCGGGCCGTGCCCCTCGCCCCCCTTCTCCCCGCAGGAGAAACACCTCGGTGGACGAGAACTACGAATGGGACGCGGAGTTCGCGCTGGAGTCGGAGCTCCTGGAGGCGCTGCAGCTTTACCGGGGCGCGGCCCCGGCCCGGCCCGGCTCCTCCATCGCCCTGCGGGACCTGCAGCGGCACCGTGAGTGCGGCCCCCCCACCCCCGTGCCCAGGGCCCCGTGGCCGCTCCGGCGGGTGCCGCGGCGGGGCCGGACGCTGCCTATCTCCCCGCAGAGCCCGGCTCGGCCCCGGTGAGCTCGGTGTCGGCGGAGGCGCTGGGGACGGGGGGTCCCCAGGAGCGCGCCCAGACCCCCCGATCCGAGGGGTTGGGGGCGCGGCGCCGCAGGGAGGGGGCGCAGCAGCGGCGGCAGCGGGTGGGAGCCCGTGGGTGCTGCTCCGAGCGCTTCGAGGTGGCCACGCTGCTTTAGGGACCCCCTGGGATCCCCCCGGGTCTGGGGGGAAAGGAAAGGATGGGCGGGGAGGGAATAAAGAGGCGTGAGAGCAAATGTGGCTCCTGTTGCTGTGGAGCGCTCACCATCCCCAAAATACCCAGGGTTCTGCTTCTAAAATCCTCCTACGTCCCATGGCTTCCACTCCATCCTGCTCCTCTCACTCCATCTTCTCGGTGTCCCGCTCTCCTGCTCTCCCCATCTCCTCACCCTCCCCTATCAATTCCATCCCCCCCCTCTTCCTGGTACTCCCCCCATCTTCTCGCGTCCCCCCGTTTTCCTCATAGTCCCGTTTTCCTCGTGTCTCCCCTCATCTTCCTAGTGACCCTTTGGGGTACCCCCCTATATTCTCGCTCTGGTACCTCCCCTATTTTCTCGCTACCCCTCCCCATTTTCTCACTGTCCCTCCACCTTCCTGTTCCCCCGCCCGTTTTATCGGTGTTCTCCCCATTTTATCCACTGTCCCCTCTCCAGTGTCGCTGTCCCCTCCCGCTTTCCGCAGCCCCCCCCCCCGCCTCTCTCCCCGTTCCGGTGTCCCCCCCCCTTCCCCGGGGTGGGCGGGGCCTGGCGCCGGCGCCGCGCGCGCGGGAGGGGCGTGGCCCGCGCGCGCGCCTGCCCTTATATGGCCATGGCACGGGGGACGCGTCACGTGGGCGGGGCCCGCCTATGACGTCACCCGGGGGTCGCGCGCGTGGGCTCCGGGCGCGGGTCAGGTCGGGTCACGGAGCGCGGGGTCACCCCCACAATCCCCATCGTGTCCCTCTTTGTCCCCCTGCCACACCCACCCCCGTGTCCCCATTATGTCCCCTTGTGTCCCCCTGCCACTTCCACCCCTGTGTCACCTGCCACGCCCATCCCATGTCCCCCCAATATGTCCCCTTGTGTCCCCCCGCCACGTCCACCCCATGTCCCCCCCGCGCTCCTCTTAGTTCCTCCTGTGTCCCCCTGCCACGCCCATTTCGTGTCCCCCTTATTCCCATCATGTCACCGTGTCACATCCACCCCCGTCCCTTGGTGTCCCCCTGTCATGTCCCCTTTCCTCTGTCACATTTCCCTGTCCCCCCCTGCTGCTGTCACTTCATGTCCTCCATGTCCTCACATCCCCATTTCTTCCTCTGCCACACCCACTCCTGTCCCCCCATGTCCCCCTGTGATGTCCCCCTGCCTGTTGCCTATTGTCCCCTGGCCCTGCCCTTGTGTGCGCCTCATCCTGCCCTGTGTCCCTGCCTGAGTTTGTCCCCAGGGTCCCCTCCCCGCTGGATCTGCTGTATCAGCCCCCACTGTGCCCTTTGGGGGTCCTGCCTGGGTGACCCCCCCATTGTCCCCACTCAGATCAGTGCCCTGTGACATCCCATCACCTCCATACTGTCCCCAGCCTGGCTCCTGCCCTGTGCTCCCCTGAGGGTCCTGTCCCCAAATCACCCCCTGTGTCCCCTGGCTGAGACCTTCCATGATCCTGGTCCAGTGTCGCTGTTCCTGTCACCTCTGTCACTTGGGACCTTCCTGCCCTGCTCCGTGTCACCCCCTCTGTAGGTCCTGCCCTCCATGTCACCCCTAAATCTCCTGCTTTGTCACCCCTAGGTCCTGCCCCTGTCACCCCTAACCCTACCCCTGTTCCTGCACCTCTCTGTCACCCCCTGTCCTTGTTCCCCCCCATGGGTCACCCATGTGCCACTCCCTGCCCTGGTCCCCCACCCATGTCACCAAAACCACAGGAAACACCACCCAAAATCCCCAGGGGACACCCACAACCCTTACAGGGTTAAAGTGACCACACAAACCCCACCCTGTGACACCCATGGGTGCGGGAGGGGCCCAGGGAGGGCAAGGGGACACTTCACAGCATGGCAGTGCCATCACAGCCGAGCTCCAGGTGGGCTGGGGACAACCAGTGCTCAGCTGGGTGCTGAGGGGTGGGTGGGGTGACGGGGACACTGTAACAGTGGCCCTGCCACCAGTTCCGGAGGCGGCCGGTGGCCTCCAGCCGAGGTTTTGTTTGTTGTTTTGGTCGCGCTTGCCATGGAGACGGGACTTGTGCAAACGCCATCATCTGTGCCGGCGCCACCAGGGACACTGTGGCTGCCGAGGAGGTCACGTCCTCCCCCCCCAACACTAAGATGTCCCCCTGCCACCAGAGCCAGGCCCAGGTTGTCCCCATCATGGTCACAGCAGGGGCCTGGCACCGTGGAGATTCTGTCCCCTGGGCATTGTCCCCAGCACAGCCTCCTTCCTTACTGCCACCATGACAGTTTGTCACCACGGCCACTGCCCCCATCAGAATCCTCAGGGGGGTTATGGCCAGCCTGTCCCCATCATGGTCACTCTGTCCCCACCAAAGCCACTCTGTCCTCAGCTCAGTCACCACAGCAACACTGTCCCCACACAGCCTGTCACCACAGTCACTGTGTCCCTACAACAGCCACCCCATCCTCACCTCAGCCACTACAGTCATCCTGTGTGGCACTGTCACCACAGCCACCCTGTGTGACACTGATCACCACAGTTATCCCCCATCCTGACCTCAGCCACCACAGCCACCACGTCCCCAAACAGCCCCTGTGTCCCCTGCCACCACAGCCACTCTGTTCCTGCCACACCCCCTGCCCCCGTGGTCACCCTGTCCCCACCACATCCTTACGTTGGCCACCAGAGCCACCCTGTCCCCATGCAGCCCCCGTGTCCCTCTGCCATCACAGCTGCCTTGTCCTCACACAGCCGCTGTCCCTTTGCCATCACAGCCACATTGTCCCTCCCCAACCCCTCTGTGGCCACCCTGTCCCCACCGTGGCCATTCTGTCCCCACCACGACCACCCTGTCCTCAGCATGGCCACCACAACCAGCCTGTCCCCACACTGTATCCCCTGCCACCAGGGCCACCCTGTCCCCACACAACCCTTTGTCCACACGCCACCACGGCCACCCTGTCCTCATCTTGGCCACGGCAGCCACCCTGTCCCCCTGTCCCGCTGTCCCCCGTGTCCTCCTCCCGGGGCGGGGTTCGGTCCCAGCCCTGGCCGCGGCCCCGGCGGATCCCGCCCCGGGGGCGGGCGGTGCCGGGCGGTCCCGGGCGGTCCCGAGCCGCCCCCGGCCGCGGTGACATCAGCCGTGAAAAGGGCGCGGGCGGCGGCATCCGGCACTGCCGCCCCGGGAGCGCGGGACCGGCGCCGCAGGTAGGGAGGGGCTGGCACCGGGCACCGGGAGCAGGTGGGCACGTGATGGAGCGGGATGGCACCGGGCACCGGCAGCGACACGGGCACCGGGATGGAGATGCGGAGCGGGACAGCGATAGGAGCGGAGATGGGGACCGGCCACTCAGCCCCCGGGCGCGCCCAGTGTGTCCCCGCTGTGTCCCCCGGTAGCGGTGGCGGCCGGACCGCGCCCGCGGAGCCGCCGGGACACGCGGCCGCGCCCGGGAAACGGGACCGGGGTGCGGCTTCCGGCCCCGCCGCGCTCCGAGCCCCGGGGCGCGCCCGCAGCGCTGGCCCCGCTCCCCTCGGGCTGGCTCCGGTCCCCTCCGGGCTGGCTCCGGTCCCCTCCCCGCCGCCGCCGGGGTGGCCGTGTCCCCCCGGGGTCCCCTCCCCCCTGGCCTCGGGGGGCTCTGGGGATGCCAGGGTGGTGGAGCCCTGGGTGCAGCCCCTCCTTGCTGTCCCCAAGGTGGCCTTGTGCTGGTTGGGGTCCCCTCTCTGTCGGCATTGGAGGGTCTCGGGTGTCCCCAGGGTGGTTCGGTCCCAGCCCTTTCCCTGCCGGTCCTAGGAGAGCGCTCAGGGGTGCCCGCGCTGTCTCTGGAGACCCCCGGGGTGCTGCCCCCCTAACTGGGACCCTCGCTGCCCCCACCATGGCCGGAGGGTCGCAGCCGCAGTCGGGCTGGCGCAGCCGCTTCCCGCGGGGTCCGGAGGTCGCCGCGCCGGCGGGGCTGGGTGCGGGTGTGTCCTCCTCCCCCCTGGGCAAGCCCCGGCTGGGTCGGGAAATGATCCTTGTTCCAGCTCCTCTTTGTTTCCCAACGCCTTGGCCTCGGCCGGGCGCTTCCCACGCCACCCCCGCAGGGTCCCCATGCCCCAGAGACCCCCACGGTGCCCCGGTGCTTTGGCTCCGGGGACACACCTGGCTGGGGTTGGTTTTCCTCCAGTCCCTAAGAGCAGCACGTCCTGGGGGTGCTCTGGTGACAGGACCCCCAGGCTGAAGCCTGGTGTGTGACAGGGCTGAGCTGTGCCTGGAGCTGAGCCTGGCACCCCCGGGTGTGGGCTGGGGAACTCCGAGCAGCAACTGCCACATGTCCCCAGCTGGCGCAGGGACACCAGGGCAGCACGTGTTCTGGCTTCTCAGTGTCCCCAGATGCCAGAGGGGCAGGACAGGGCGTGGGGGTGATGCAGGGTGGGCAGCCCCATGTGCCCACCATGGCAGAGAGACCCCGGGGCTCAGCACACCGTGGCTGTACAGGCAGGGCCACTCTCCAGCACAACCTCCATTATCTCCAGCAAGGGTGGCACCACTCCAGTGGCACCTTGGCACATGCAGCACCTGGCCAGGGGCGGGGTCTGGCTGCCCCGCCGGGGTGGGGACGCTGCCGCCAGCAGCGCTGGCCCCACGCTCCTGAGCCAGTCCCGGATCTGGCTGCGGGCCCGAGCAAACGGGCGAGATCTGCAAACAAGCTCGGACCGGCCCCCGGTGCCTGCCAAGCCCGGGACCGAGCCGTGGGATGGGGATGCTCAAATTATGGGATGGGGATGCTCTGAGTGGAGTCCAGCTGGGCACAGAGGGGTCACAGTGCTGCCCACCCTGCCCAGGGATGATGGGCACACACCCAGCTCCTGCTCCCGGCCAGCTGGGCAGGAAGAGGGCAGAGCCTGGGCAGCGCCTGGCATGGGTGATAAGGCTCTGTGCCGGACGTGCAGGCAGGATGGGGCTGATGGGGGCCCCTCTGTGCCATGCTGGGTGCTCTGGTGTCACCCGAGGCACTGATGGGTGCCATCCCTGCAGACCCCCCTGCTGTCAGCATGGCAAACCGGGGCCCATCGTACGGGCTGAGCCGGGAGGTGCAGCAGAAGATCGACCGGCAGTACGACCCCGAGCTGGAGCAGGTGCTGGTGCGCTGGATCCTGGCGCAGTGCGGCAACGACGGCGTGGCACAGCCAGCACCCGGCAGGGACGGCTTCCAGCAGTGGCTCAAGGATGGCACAGTGAGTAGCCCTGGGGCCAGCTGGGCTGGGGGTGACCGTGCCACACACACACAGCTGAGCCCTGTCCCTGCCTGCAGGTGCTGTGCCGGCTCATCAACAGCCTCCACCCGCGGGGACAGGCGCCCGTGGCCAAAATCCAGGCGTCGGCCATGGCCTTCAAGCAGATGGAGCAGATCTCGCAGTTCCTGCAGGCAGCTGAGCGCTACGGCATCGCCGCCACCGACATCTTCCAGACCGTGGATCTCTGGGAAGGTGAGTGACCCGGAGGCTGTGGGGTGGGACAGGGATGGAGACAGAGCTGAGCCTGCTGTGGATCTTCCAGGGAAGAACATGGCATGTGTGCAGAGGACCCTGATGAACCTGGGCAGCCTGGCCGTGGCCAAGGGCGATGGGCTCTTCGTGGGAGACCCCAACTGGTTCCCTAAGTATGTGGGGGTGCTGGAGGGGGGGGCTGTGGGGTCCCGTGGGGATGCTGACACCCCCCTGTGCCCGCAGGAAGTCGCAGGAGAACCGGCGCGTCTTCTCGGAGGACAAGCTGAAGGAGGGGCAGAGCGTCATCGGGCTGCAGATGGGCACCAACCGGGGCGCCTCGCAGGCCGGCATGACGGGCTACGGGATGCCCCGCCAGATCCTCTGAGCCCCTCCGGACCCCCCAGGCCTCTGCCTGCCAGGGGCCACCCCCAAACTGCCTTAACCCCCGCCGTGGACCAGCCGGGTGCCCCCCGGCCCAGGCAGCTGATCCCCTGCCAGTTTTGTCAAGGACCAAAGTCATTTTTTTTATTATTATTATTTGGCTGGGTGGGAGCGGTGCTGCTGCACCCACCCCACCACCCCACAGTGCCTTGGGGGGGCTGCTGGAGGCCCCCCAGTGTGTTGGGGAGCAATCCCTGTGCCCCAATAAACGGCTTCTGTTCTTTCCAGGTGTGGATGGTTGTGATTTGGGGCTGGGGGAGGGCGGGGGGGCTCCTGCTGGGTTACAAGGGGGGGACCCCGGTCTGGGGGTGCAGGGACCCCCGGCCACGTGGAGGGGTGGGGCCACGACAAAGGGGCGTGGCTTGGGCGGGGTCGAGAGGGGCGGGGCAAAGAGCAGGGGCGGGTGAATCTCCGACGAGCCCCAGGAATGGGGGGTCGCGCGTGTCGTGTTGATGTCGGGGCACTTTAAGGAGCTCTGTGCGAGGGGGACAGCACAGGGGGACAAGTGCCAGCACTGGGGACAACGGTGACGCAGCTCCGCTAAGCCCCGCCTCTCTCAGCATAAGCCCCGCCCCCAATTCCTGTTCCCGGACGCCCTACGAGTTGTTGGGGCGTTGCCATGGCAACACTCAGTTCCGACATATCGCGACAGTGGGGTTAGAAACTCCGTCACTGTCTGTCGCGACACATCCGAACCGGGACAGCAGCGAGATGGCAGCGGCGACCGCCAGCAGCGGGTCCCGGTCCCTCCGTGCCCGGGGCTCCCCCCGGGGGTCTCTCCTCGCCCGCCGCCGGCAGCTTCACCCGCCGGGATTTCCGTCTGTCCGTCCCGCAAATGTCCAGCTCCTCCCGCTGAGCCCCGGCCCCTCTGTCCCCGACAGATCCCGACAGAGAGCCCAGAGCTCCCGCCAGGATCGGTCGGTGTCCGGCTGCGGGGGGTTCGGGTGTCTCAAAGTTTTTTTTTTCTGCAGGTCACGGGCTCCAGCAACTCTGTCGTGATGTGTCAGGATGTGCCAAAACATCCTCGAGAGCTGCTCTCTTCCAAGCCCAAGCTCAAGACCATCAGACTCATAACCAAGGACCTGATCCGGGACCTCATGTAAGGGTTTGGTTTGGGGTTTTTTTTGTGGTGGTGTCAGTGCAGCATCCCAGAATCTCTGGGAGCAGGGGTTGGCAGTGTGACCTGGCCAGCCCTGGGGATCCTGCCCCCTGCATCCCAGCCTGGTGCCACTTTTTCCACACTTTCCCTTCCTGCTTCACCCCAAAACAGGAGAGCCAGGTCTCCACAGCTTCCCCAGAGCTTCCTGCACTGCTCTGGGCTGGCTTGGTGGCCAAGTGGGCAGCTCAGGCAGCCCAGGGAACACAGGGGCTGCTGGGGTCTCTGTGCCACTGTCCTCTGTCCCTGTGCTCCCCAGCATTCCCCAGGAGAAGCCTCAACCATGTCTCATCCTTGGAGAAAAGGAATATGAGAGGATCAAGGAATCAGCTCGAGCCCCAACTGACATGGAGCACTGGGACAGGCTGAAGACCCTGAAAGCCAGACAGGACGCTGCTTTTGTGGGCATCTCCCTTTTCCTGCTCCTCATCCAGGCTCTAGGGGTGGTGGCTTCAACAAGGGGTTCCTTTTGTCCCTCATGTTTTGGGGTACAGGGCTCAGGGCTCCACTGAGAGCTGGGCAGCATCCCTGGAATTGAGCCCAGCACTCCCAGCTTTCCAAGGGCACGGGGTGTCAGCCCAGAGCTGTGGAAGGGGTGCCCATGGCTGTGCCAGTCCAGGAGCCCCTCATGTCCCCACTCTGTGCCAGGGATGTGGCACCTGAAGTGTGACCTCGGGAAGGTGCCCAGGATTGAGCAGTGCTCTCTGTCCCTGCAGGAGGCTCTGAAAAAGGCCCAGATGGAGGAGCAGAGAAAGGCAGAACTGGAGGATGAGAGGGACCATCAGAGAGATGTGTGGAGGAGGAGGAGGAGGAGCAGCAGGAGAAGCAGAAGCTGCTGCAGCGAGCGATGAGGATGAGGCTGGAGCAGGAGGAAGAGATGAGGGAGCTGAACACAGTAAGGCTCCCTGCTGTCACCTGGCACTGCCTGAGCCTTCCCTGCTCCTCTTCCTCTTCCTCTCCTTCCCCTGCCCTCCCTGCTCCTGTGTCACAGTGCAGCTCCAAGCCACAGACACCTCTTGTCCCCACAGCTGCTCCTCAGTGCCAAGTGCAGCATGATCCGGGACAAGCAGATCCTGGAGAAGAGGATGATCCACAAGGAACTGGCAGAGGAGGAGAAACGCCTGGACAAGGTTTTAAAAATGGAGTGGGAGAAGGGCATGGAGGTGCAGGAGGAGCTGGAGCGCTGCAGGAAGAGGGAGCTGATCAGGTGGAGACCCATTCCAGCCACACCAGCATTCCCATGATTGGAAGCAGGATGGGTCCAGAGGGAACCCTTCTGCTCTTGCATTCCCAGGGCCAGGCAGCACATTGTGAAGCAGATGGAGCAGAATGCAGAGGAGAGAGCACTGAGGGCTGAGGAGCTGCACCAGGAGGGCCAGAGGCAGCTGGAGCGCCTGGAGCAGATGAAGAGGGAGGATCAGAAGGTGGGAGCAGGGAACAGAAGGAGATTGGCAGTGCTGGATCAGCCCCACTCAGGGACTGGGCACAGCAGCCAGCAGGATCAGAGCTCTGGTCCCATGGGGACTTGGTGGCATCCCTGAGAAGTGACCCAAAGCCTCCCTGCCCTGAGTGAGGAGGAGGATGAGGAGGGAGCACTCAGCCTGGTGGCCTCCAATCCTCCATGGCATTCCCAGGCCTGGGAGCAGAAACAGGAACAAAAGAGGAAAATCTTTGCTGAAATTCGACGTTTCAACGTGGAGAGCCAGAGGCTGAAGGATCAACAGCGGGAGCAGGAGAGGCTGGAGGACGAGCGGGTGCTGCAGCATCAGCAGCAGAAGGATGTGAGAGCAGGGGGGTCCTGGGGGCTGGGCAGGGGCTGCAGGGGCTGCCCTGGGGCTCTGTCCTTTCCTGTGTCTCTGTCCCATCCTGAGGCTCTGTCCCTTCCTGAGGCTCTGTCCCACCCTGGGGCTCTGTCCTTTCCTGGGTCTCTGTCCCATCCTGGGACTTTGTCCCATCCTGTGTCTCTGTCCCTTCCTGTGTCTCTGTCCCACCCTGTGTCTCTGTCCCCCTCAGGAGCGTGAGGCTGCCTTGGAGGCAGAGCAGGAACAACGGCGCCTGGAGAAGGAGAAGGAGCTGGCCCAGCTCAGGGCCAAGCAGGAGCAGGCCCAGGACTGGCAGGCAGAGCAGGTGAGTGGCCCAGGCACAGGTGAGCTGCTCCCCTGCCACCATCCCTGTCCCCAGCCCTGGATGGGGGGGGTCTGCAGGAGCAGCCCCTGGAGCCAGGGGATGTCCTGGGGTGGTGCCAGCAGAGCCAAAGCCACGGCCCAGGGCTCCCACAGCTGCCCCAGAGGGAAGCCCAGCACTGTCCCCTATTTGGGCAGGATGCTCTGAGGGCCAAGAGGAACCAGGAGGCTGCAGACAGGGAATGGAGGAGGCAGGAGCTGCAGAAGGCACAGAGGAAGGCTGAGATGGAGCAGCAGCTGAGGCAGGACCGGCTGCAGCAGGTGGCCCAGAAGGAACAGAACTTGGCCATGCAGATGGAGCAGAACCACCAGGAATTCCAGAGGGTGCTCAGGTGAGGTACATGGGACTGAGGGATGGCTCAGGCTGTGGCCAGAGGGGCTCCCAGTTCCAGCTGGAGTGGAGCTGGAGTGCCAGCCCAGGTGCTGTGCTGTCCTGGTTGGTATCTGCCAATAAAGGCAGAAGCTTCTCTTTGAAATGGAGAATGTAAACCCCCTCCCTCCAAATTATTATAATTTTGAAATTAAGGGGCTCACAGGCAAAGATATGGGAATTAGGAATAACAGTTTTTGACTAGGAAAATTAAAATAGAAATACAGTATTACAAAGAACAATCCCAAACCCTGCCAGAGTCAGAATCCAAGCTGACACCCGTCAGTCAGTCAGGGTGTTGGCAGCAGTGCCATTCAATGGTGGCTGCATCCTCCTGCAGTGCCAGATGTGGTTCAGCTGGAGCAGTGCTCCTGGAGAAGGTGCAGTTTCCTCTGAAGGTGCAGGGATGATGTGGAAAGGTCTGGCTTTCCTCTGGAATCCAGTGGAAAGAAGGTACCTTGGTGTCCAAAATCTCAGTTTTTATCTGGGTAGGAAAGGCTTGGCTCCTGCCCTGGCTGGAGCATCTCCCATGGGATGATGGAATTTTATCAGCCATGCCCTGGGACTCAATGGCCATGAACAGGAGATCTCTCCTGGAGGGAGGATGGGCTGTGGAAAGATAAAGATGATTGCCCCAGCTGGTTTAAAGCTGGCCCATTAGCAGATAATGTGTGCCATGGAGATCAGGGTCACTGCCCCACCTGGTTTAACAGCTGGTGACAGAATACACATTTCTGGCCACATCCTGTATTGCAACCCAGAGTCCCTGAGCCAGCCCAGCTCTCCCACAGGGCCCACCAGGAGCAGCTGGAGCAGGAGAAGCTGCAGCAGGAGCAGAGGCAGCTCCGGCAGCGCGCCCATGCCCAAGATCTGCGGCGGCAGCTGCAGGAGCTGCGGCAGCAGCGGCAGCGCCAGCGGGCGGCCGTCACTGAGGAGGGCCGGCAGCAGGAGCAGGAGATCCGGCAGCGCAGCCAGCGCCTCGCCCAGCTCAGGCAGCACAAGCTGCAGGAGTTCAGGTCAGGGGCTGCCAGTGCTGCTTCCCTGAGCTCCCTGCTGTCCCAGCCCAGGCCACCTCCCAGCTCTCAGGTACAAAGGGAGACTGATGGGTTCTTTCCTCTGCAGAGCCACCGGGATTCCTGACAAATATTGTGCCCAGGTGGAGCGCAGGGCTTGGAGCCAAACCAGCAAAGCCCCCTCCTAGGCCCAGCTGGGATTCCCCGTGAATTTGGGGCTCGCTTTAGTCCTGGGGAATAAGCAAACTGTGTTCTGCTCCCATCTCCATCATGCTTTTAATGGATGGGTCACTCCCTGTAGCTGCCCAGTGCACAGCTGGGTGTTAGATAAGGGAAGGAGGCAAACCCTGCAGGGCAGAGTTTGTTTGTTTTCCCAAAATGACTCAGCTGTGGGAGTTACACCCAGCCTCAGGGGTCCCCTCTGCCCCTGGGCCATCACAGCTCAAAGATCCCAGTGGGCAGCCTGTGGAGACCTAGGGCATGAAGGATTCCCCAGAGCATCACAGAAATACAGAATTCCATTGTGAAATTCCCTGCCCTGGGCAAGGTACTGAACATTGCTGCCTGAATGTGACCATTTGTCATCTGGGCTCTTTGGGGATTTGGGATATCACCACAGCTCAGGAGAGCCAGAGGAGGACCAGACCTTCCACAGGACCTCTGCTTTCAACAGGACTGCATCCATCACTTCAACACCCCAACCAACAGGATGCCAGGTTGTACTCTGCCTTTGTGGTTTTACTGCAATTTTTCTGTATCATTGCATTTATTGTAATCTTTCTATTAAATTGTAATTCCAACCCGAAATCTCCCTCAAGGTATTTGTGTGGCCATTTCTCCCACTGGTTTACTTTCAAACCAACACATCCATTGACTGAGTTCTCCAATAAATGACATTTTCTGAGCAGTGTTTTCCACGGGGCTCTTGCTCTGCTCTTCTCCTCCCTCCAGTGCTCCCAACCTGTGGTTTTACCAGCAGGACCATGGAGAGGAAATGGGATGGAAAACCCACCTATGCCCTAGCAGCACGGGGATGGGAGCTGAAAGGAACAACAACCACCACAGGACATTTGACAAGGATTAATCTGCTCCAGTCTCCTGTGGGCAAAGCCTCAGTCAACAGGAGGGATGATGTTACTTCCCATCCTCGGGAAGGGACCTCCAGGTCATATTTACAAGGAGTAAATATTTACAAGGAGTGAGTGAGGACTGGGATGAGCTGTGACCTGGAGAGCTGGTAGTGCTCAGAGCTGCTGAGCCTTCAAGAGCTCCTGGTTTGGGTTTTGGTTTCAGAGTGAGTATTTCCCTCCCATCTGTTTGGTGATCATGATATGGGTGTCAGCATGAAGGCACTGGGAGAGGAAGGGGGAGAGGGGCTCCTCTGGGGTTGGTGGTGATTGAGTAAAACCAGTGGAGTTGGCTGGCAGCTCTGGCACACCAAAAAAATGGACTGGGGATGGGGGAAAGGGATTTGGGAGTTTGGGCTCTTCCCACTCAGGATTTTTTAGGAGCTGTCTCACGGTGTCATGAGAGGCCGCCATGGCCCCTGAGGGGTTGGAGCTGGCACTGGGGCGCCCCCTGCTGGGCGGGAGGGCCTGCAGCGCCCCCTGCTGGCCGGAAGTGCTCCCTGCAGCGCCCCTGCTGGCCGGAAGTGCTCCCTGCAGCGCCCCCTGCTGGCCGGAAGTGCTCCCTGCAGCGCCCCCTGCTGGCCGGAAGTGCTCCCTGCAGCGCCCCCTGCTGGCCGGAAATGCCGGCAGCGCCCCCTGTTGGCCTGCAGCAGCGCCCCTGCTGGCCGGAAGTGCTCCCTGCAGCGCCCCCTGCTGGCCACTGCCAGAACTGCACCAAAGATGAACAAACAGCCCTGACCGGGTTGGAGATTTCTGTTCTTGTCTTGCTGTTCTTTCTCTTCCATTCTATAAATTTCCTAGAAATGAACTGTTATTCCTTTTCTTACATTTTTGTCTGGAAGCCCCATAATTTTCTCAGTTATAACATTTAGTGGTACGAGTCCTCTTCCCATTCCAGGAATGCTTTCCTTTGGAAAATGTTTCTCTTTTAAACCAAGACAGTTTCCAGCTCCTGGGTTCCAGTGTGGATGGGGCAGATACTCCAAGAGCAGACAGGGTCACACACTTGGCCATGCTCAGCCTTTTAAGTCCTTGGGCCATCAAGGGTCACTCCTGGTCACTCGGCCATTCAGGAGCTGGGTTTGGCAGAGTGTCCCACTGTCCCCAGTGTGCCATGGCTGACAGACTGACTGACACACGGGGCCCTGTGTCACCAAAAGCAAGGCCTGGCCAAGCCCTGCCACGCTCAGGGGTTCCAAAATGTCTCGAGACATCCAACCATTCCTGTCCCTGACACCTCACCCTGTGCCATGGCCTGATCCCACTGCCCTGGAAAAGGGGGAGGCTCTGGAACCCCCCCGGGGCCTTTGTGACATCATCGTGTGGGGAACACGGCACAGGAGGGGTTTGAGACAGGGCAGAAGGGAATCCAGAGCACTGGTTTGTAGGGGCAGCCCAAAATTGGAGAATCCCATTCCCAAAGCCCAACAGAGCTGAACAAAGAAACACCATCTCTGCCAGTTGAACCAAAAAGCTGCATTTTGGTGCCAATATAACAGAAACGAGTCCTGTGTTCCCCTGGCACTGGGAGGAGAGATGAGGAGCCGTGGGTGTACTGGGAGTGCTGGGAGGGGCATTGCAGAGGCACTGGGAGTACAGGGGCACTGGGAGAGAGAATGGGAACCAGCTGGATGTACTGGGAGCAATGGAGAGGCACTGGGAAGGGAAATAGGGAGCACTTGGGGGTACTGGGAGCAGAGTGGGGAGGGAATGGGGAAGTGTCTGAGTGTTCTGGGAGCACTTGGATGTGGAATGGGAGGCACTGGTGGTAGTGGGAGGGGGTGGGGAAGCCCTTGGGGGTTCAGGGGAGCTCTGGGTGCCCTGTGCAGCCTCACACGTGACCCCCATGGTGCCCACCTACCCGTGAATGTTGGGAGCAGGGGGGGAGACACACATGTGTGTGGCTGCCCATGGGTGACCCCCAGTGCCCCCAGTGCCCCCAGTGCCCCCAGTGCTCCAGTGCCCCCAGTGCCCCCAGTGCTCCCAGTGCTCCCAGTGCCCCCAGTGTCACAGCACATTCCCGTAGATGTCCCCAGTTTCCTTTGGTCGCCCACGGGTTGCTGCCAGATCTGCGTAGGTCACCTGGGCACCCTGGAGTGTGGTGGCACTTGGGGACACTGTAAGAGACACTGGCTGTGGCATCTGGGCAGGGGGACACTCATGGGTGACGTGTCCCTCTGCGTGTGTCCCAGCCCAGACTCACCCCCCGAATGCTTGGTGCTCACGACGTGGGTGTACAGCACCTCCCCCTCCTCTGGGGGGGCCGGGGGCTCCGGGGGGGCCCTGAGGGAATAAAGGGGATGTGTGGGAGGGAATGGGAGGGCTTGGGGGTTGGGGTCAAAGGCCAGAGTGTGGTTTGAGACCCCCACTCACCTTTCCTGCTGCTTCCTGGCAGCTGCAAAGGAAAGAGGGGAGGGGTAACTGTGGGGTCCCCAGGGCTGTGACCCCTCTCAGGAATCCTCAAACCCCACTGCACCCTCAGTTTCCCCCAGCACCTCTGAGCACCCCTGGTGCCCCCAGAACACCTGAACCACCCCAGTGCTTGGGAGCCCCCTGAGCACCCCAAAAACTCAAGCCTGGCAGAGATGAGAACCCTCCAAATTCCTCTCAGATGACTGAAAGGACCCCAAAATCCCTGCAAAGCCTCAAACACCACCCCAAATCCTTCAGGACACTGAGCAAAGGTCTTGAGCACCCAGCACAGTTCAAGTCAGGGGCGGTGGGTGCTGCCCCAAATTTTGGTGACCGCCCAGGTCCCCCATTGTCCCCATTGTCACCCACTCCTGTTGTTCCGCCGGTGCCAGCCCACAGCTCCAGCCACGAGCAGGAGCAGGAAGAGGAGGGACCCGCCAAGGCCTGTGGCCACTGCTGGGGACAGAAGGGACACATCAGGGTCACCTGTCACTGCAGGGCTCCTGCAATCCCAGTGACCCCGTGTGACCCCACCTGTGACCCAGGGTGAGCGAGGTGTCACCTCCAGGGCCAGCTCTGGGCTGAGTGCCCGGAACACGCGCTGCCCGTCCTGTCCCAGCTGGTTGGTGGCCACGCACTGGTAGGTGCCCGAATGTCCCACATGGACGGCCCCAAGCTCCAGGAGGGGACCCCGGGCCACCTCGGTCCCGTTGTGCAGCCAGGTGAAGGTGACAGGGGCTGAGCCCACCTGCACCGAGCAGCGCAGGGTCACGGGGTCACCTGAGCGCACCTGGAGTGCCGTGATGGTGGCATTGGCAACGGGCACTGCAGGGACACAGACAGGGCTGGGGCCGGGAGACACAAGGACGATTCTGGGGACAGGGATGTCCCCAGGTGGGGTCCCCTGGGGGCTGTGGGGGCTCCCCGTGCCCATCCCCGCACTCACTGCGCACCGTGACGCCGAGCCGGGCGCTGCTCTTCCGCACGGCCCCCCCCTCGGAGCGCACCTCGCAGCTGTAATTCCCCGAGTGGGAGACCCCCACGGCGGGCACCAGGAGCTGCGGGGACCCCTGCGGGCCCCCCACCAACTGCCCGTCCCGGTAGAAGCGGTACAGGAGGGGGGCTGGGGGCCACAGGGGGCTGGGGGTGCTGAGGCAGCTGAGATTGAGGGGGACCCCTCGGGAGCTCGGGGGACCCTCCAGCACCGGCACCTGAAGAGCTCTGGGAAGGAGATGGGGGAGGGGGATTTGTGACCCTGAGTCCCTGGGGAGGGGCTGTGGGGGTGTCGGGGTGGCGGCTGTGGGGTGCTCACCCTGCACTGTCACTGACACCGACACCGAAAACAACGGCTGAGACATTCCCACCCGGCCGTAGCAGCCGTAGCGGCCGCTGTGGTTCAGCTCCAGAGGGGGCAGGGACAGCTCGGTGCCATCGTGGGGAGTCTCCAGTTCCTTCCCGTTGCGGTAGAAGGACACCGAGGTGACCGAATTGTCCCCCCTGCGCCGGCAGCGCAGTGTCACCGTGTCCCCCTCCAGCAGCGCCCGAGCCGGCACCTGCAGCACCAGTGGGTCTGCGGGACAGGGGGGATCTGTCACAGCCGATGTCACCGGGACCCCTCATTGTGTCACACCAGGGGTCTCCAATTCCAGCACAGGGGTCTCCCTACACTGGGATGCTCTGGGATGTCCCCAGGGCAGGGACAGGCTCTGGTCACACCAGGGGGTGACCCCTGGAGCTGAGCCCACCCTGAGCCCTCGGGGTCCCTGCGGGTGCCAGGGTGGGGACACTCAAACCCCCCTCACCATTTAACACCCTCACGGCGGGGCTGGTCCTACTGCCGGTTCTGTAACACCGGTAGGTGCCACTCTCGGTGACAGTGAAGCTGTCGCGTTTCTCCTGCCCCCAGCGCCGCCCGTCCTTGTACCAGGAGGTGGCACCGGCGGTCCCCGAGCCCTGGCAGGTCAGTGTCACCCGGTCCCACAGCACCGCCGGCGTCCAGGGGGGCTCCACCAGGAGCTGGGTGCTCTGGGCACCTGCGGGTGACAGGGGACAGCAGCCTGCCAGGGCCACCACGGGGCTGGGGACAGCGGGGCAGGGACATGGCATCCCCCGAGGACTCACCAGCGAGGCCGAGGGTCTGGGCTGGAAGGGAGAAGGGACAGGGCTGGGTGGGGGTCACCCACCACAGGTCACCCCCGCCAGCCCCACGGCCACATCCCCATGGTGCCTGTCCCCTTGTCCCTCTTCCCCATCCCCCGTCCCCACAGCTGCCCCAGCCCTAAGGTGCCAAACCCCACATTTCTGTCTCCCTGTCCCTGTCCCATTCCTGTCCCCAAATCCCTCACCCAACAGGAGCAGCGTCACCTTCCCGGCCATCCCGGTGTCCCCGGCCATGGGCACTGGCTGTCACTCGCTGCTGGGGCTGCCTGTCCCCTGTGTGGTGACTCTTCTGATAAAGAGGAAGGAAGCGAGGTCAGCCCTTGTCCTCATGTGTAGGTGGCCCTTGTTGGGGGCAGGGTGACCACAAGCTGGGGACAGGCTGGGGGCAGGCTGGGGACAAGGCTGGGTAGCACAAGGCGGGACATGGAGTTGCCTCCAGGAGTGGGGGGCTCAGCGGGTGTGGGGAGCCAGGGGTGGGGTCCAGGGGAATGGGGGTCCTGAGGAGGGGGAGTCACCAGGGCTCGGGGAACTCAGGGGATCCCCAGAGTCTCCCCACTCTGGGGGACACAGAGCCAGAGCCCCTCAGAACCTGCCTGGGGTGACCCAGGGCCACCAACACATTGGGTGGGCTGTGCTGGGTCACCCCAAAATCTGAGGCAGCCATGAAGGAGCTGTGACCCACGGGCCTGCCCAGCCCTGCACCCCCATTCCCCTGGGACTCCAACCAAGGGACCCCCATTCCTTCTGTCCCCCCTCTCTGGGAGCCCATCCCAGGGCTGCCATTCCCCAGGGTCTCCATGGGCCACGACCCCAATTCCCAAGAAACTCTCTCCCCCAAATTCCACCCCCTACAATCCCCCTTCCCCCAGGACCTTGATTCTCCCAGGACCCCCCATTCCCCTGGACACAACCCCTGGCTCCCCACACCCTCTGAGCCCCCAGTCCTGGGGGCTCCATGTCCCACCTTGTGACACCCAGCCTTGTTCCCACCATGTCCCCACCCTGCCCACAGCCTGTCCCCAGCTTGTGGCCACCCCACCCCCAACAAGGGCCACCAGCACAGTGAGATAAGATCTGACCTCGCTTCCTGTCCCTTCATCCGAAGAGCCACCAGCCAGGGGACAGGTGGCCCCAGCAGCGAGTGACAGCCAGTGCCCATGGCTGGGGACACCGGGATGGCCGGGAAGGTGGCGCTGCTCCTGTGGGGTGAGTGCCCCGGGCACGGGCCTGACACCCTGGGGATGGGCCCTGGTGAGGCAGAGAGCGGTGGGGAGGGGGCACAGGGGGGCTGTGGGGTGCCCTGAGGTCCCCAAGGCCAGCAGAGCCAGTGGGGGACAGAGCCAGTGGCCCCTCAGTGTGACCGGGGTTGTGGCGTGGCTGTGGGGACAAGGACAAGGGGACGAGCACCATGGGGATGTGGCCGTAGGGCTGGCAGGGGTGACCTGGTGACTCCCCCTCCTCAGGACCCCCATTCCCCTGGACACCCCCCCTGGCTCCCCACACCCTCTGAGCCCCCCACTCATGTCCCACCTTGTGCCACCCAGCCTTGTCCCCACCATGTCCCCACCCTGCCCACAGCCTGTCCCCGGCTTGTGGCCACCCTGCCCCCACCGTGTGACACCTACACATGAGAACAAGAGCTGACCGCACTTCCTGTCCCTTTGTCAGAAAAGTCACCACACAGGGGACAGGGGTCCAAAGCAGCGAGTGACAGCCAGTCAGGGACAGGGACACCGGGATGGCCAGGAAGGTGACGCTGCTCCTGTGGAGTGAGGGATTTGGGGACAGGAATGGGACAGGGACAGGGGGACAGGAATGTGAGATTTGGCATCTTGGGGCTGGGGCAGCTGTGGGGACAGGGGGATGGGGATGGGGAAGAGGGACAAGGGGACAGTCACCATGGGGATGTGGCCGTGGGGCTGGCGGGGGTGGCCTGCCATGGGTGACCCCCACCCGACCCTGTCCCTTCTCCCTTCCAGCCCAGACCCTCGGCCTCGCTGGTGAGTCCTCGGGGGATGCCATGTCCCTGCCCCGCTGTCCCCAGCCCCGTGGTGGCCCTGGCAGGCTGCTGTCCCCTGTCACCCGCAGGTGCCCAGAGCACCCAGCTCCTGGTGGAGCCCCCCTGGACGCCGCCGGTGCTGTGGGACCGGGTGACACTGACCTGCCAGGGCTCGGGGACCGCCGGTGACACCACCTGGTACAAGGATGGGCGGCGCTGGTGGCAGGAGGGACCCGAGAGCTTCACTGTCACCGAGAGTGGCACCTACAGCTGTAAGAGACCCGGCAGTTGGCGCAGCCCCGCCGTGACGGTGTTAAATGGTGAGGGGGGTTTGGGTGTCCCCACCGTGGCAGCCGCGGGGACCCCGAGGGCTCAGGGTGGGCTCAGCTCCAGGGGTCACCCCCTGGATTGACCAGAGCCTGTCCCTGCTCTGGGGACATCCCAGAGCATCCCAGTGCAGGGGGGACCCCCGTGCTGGAATCCGGGACCCCTGGTGTGACACAGTGGGCGTCCAGGTGTCATCGGGTGTGACAGGTCCCCCCTGTCCCCCAGACTCGCTGGTGCTGCAGGTGCCGGCGCGGGCGCTGCTGGAGGGGGACACGGTGACACTGCGCTGCCGGCGCAGGGGGGACTTGCCGCTCAACTCGGTGTCCTTTTACCGCAACTGGAAGAAATTTTGGACTCTCCAGGATGGCACCGAGCTGTCCCTGTCCCCTCTGGAGCTGCAACACAGCGGCATCTACCGCTGCTACGGCTGGGTGAGAATCGCCCTGCAGTTGCTTTCGGCGCCGGTGCCAGTGACAGTGCAGGGTGAGCACCCCACAGCCGCCACCCCGACACCCCCACAGCCCCTCCCCAGGGACTCGGGGTCACAAATCCCCCTCCCCCATCTCCTTCCTAGAGCTCAAGCCTGTCTTGGTGCTGGAGGGTCCCCCCGAGCTCCCCGAGGGGTCCCCCCTCAATCTCAGCTGCCTCAGCACCCCCAGCCCCCTGCGGCCCCCAGCCCCCCTCCTGTACCGCTTCTACCGGGACGGGCAGTTGGTGGGGGGCCCGCAGGGGTCCCCGCAGCTCCTGGTGCCCGCCGTGGGGGTCTCCCACTCGGGGAATTACAGATGCGAGGTGCGCCCCGAGGGGGGGCCCGTGTGGAAGAGCAGCGCCCGGCTCGGCGTCACGGTGCTGCGCGGTGAGTGCGGGGATGGGCACGGGGAGCCCCCACAGCCCCCTCGGGACCCCACCTGGGCACATCCCTGTGCCCCAAAAACCCTCCTTGTGTCCCCAGCCTCAGCCCTGTCTGTGTCCCCGCAGTGCCCGTGGCCAATGCCACCATCACCCCCGGTCCCCCGGCACTCCAGGTGCGCCCAGGTGACCCCGTGACCCTGCGCTGCTCGGTGCAGGTGGGCTCAGCCCCTGTCACCTTCACCTGGCTGCACAACGGGACCGAGGTGGCCCAGGGTCCCCTCCTGGAGCTTGGGGCCATCCATGTGGGACATTCGGGCACCTACCAGTGCGTGGCCACCAACCAGCTGGGACAGGACGGGCAGCGCGTGTTCCGGGCACTCAGCCCAGAGCTGGCCCTGGAGGTGACACCTCGCTCACCCTGGCTCACAGGTGGGGTCACTCGGGGTCACCGGGGTGTTCAGGACCCCCGGGGTTCAGGGTGACCCCGCTGTGTCCCCTCTGTCCCCTGCAGTGGCTGTGAATGTCGGCAGGACCCTCCTGTACCTGCTCCTGCTCCTGGCTGTCATCGGGGGCTGTCACTGGTGGAACCGCCGGGGTGGGTGACAATGGGTGGGGTGTGGGGGTCCCGGGGATTGGGGTGAAACCCCCCCCAGAGTTGGGGGGACATAGGGTGGCACCAACAGCTCCTGAGTTGGGTGAAGCTGAGACCTCAACTGCCACATCCCCCAGGGGACCACGAGGAGCTGCCGGGACCCCGCGGGCGACAGCGGGACCAGGGTGACAGCTACGAGAATGTGCAGTGACACTGGGGACACTGGGAGCACTGGGAGCACTGGGGACACTGGGGACACTGGGGGCACTGGGGGACACTGGAGACACTGGGGACACTGGGGGCACTGGAGGTCCCTGCCCGAGGACACTCCCCGTGTGTCCCCCCCCCTCCCCAGCCTCCCGTGGTTGCCCACCCTGCCCGGGAGGTGGCCACGAGTGGGGGTCCCATGTGGGGCTGCCCAGAGCTCCCCGTCCCAGTGCTCCCAGTGCTCCCAGTGCCCCCCGGGGCTCCCCATTCCCTCCCCCGGTGCCAGGGGCACAGGACCCTTGTCCCTGCCCTTGGACACCAGAGGCGGTTTTTGCATTAAACCGGGAGAAATGGTTTGGGTTTGTTGGGCTCTGCCTGCTCAGCTCGGACCCAGGAGGGTCCCGCTCCGGTTGCTGCGCAGCCCCTGGTGGGGTTTGCCGGATTTTTGGGGCTCTCTCGGTGCCTCGGGGACAGGTCCCAAACCATCAATCGCTGCGTGTCCGGGCTGGTTCCCCCGCGGCGGGGAAGGAGCCGCCGCTCCCTGTTTGTCCCCTGGCGGTGACACCGGCCAAGGGCTCGGGGGGCTCGGGGTGGCCGCGGGCCCCGATCCCGCAGCTGCCGAGCCCCGGGCCGAGCTGGAGCCGTCTCCTTCCCAGAGCTTTTCCCGGTGCCGGAGGGTCCCCCCGAGCTCCCCGAGGGGTCTCCCCTCAATCTCAGCTGCCTCAGCACCCCCAGCCCCCTGCGGCCCCAGACCCCCTTGTAGTGACCCCCCTGCACCCCAGGACCTCTGGGAATGACCTTGAGGCCCAAGGACTCCCCGGACCCTGAAATCCCAGTCCCAGGCAGTGAGATCCCTGAGCCCCCGGATACCTGACCCCTGGCCCTGCTGGTGATGCCTGTGGACCCCCCAAACCTGTGCCCCTTCCCGGGAATAACCATGAGTCTCATGGGCCCTACGACCCCCAAGATTCAGAGACCCCCCCGGGAATGACCATGACTCTCAGGGACCCCCAGCACCACTGAGCCCCCTGGTGATTTCACACGGGGACCCCCAGAACCTGGTGCCCCCCTGGCCCTGGTGGCGATGCCCGTGGACCCCCGAGACCCTCAGCGCACCCAGCCGTGGCAATGAGCCCCAAAGACCCCCAAGTCCCCCAGGACTGGCGCTGACTCCCACCCCGCTTCCGTGCTGACGTCATGTGCGTGACGTCATCACACAGCACCTCTGCAAACAGCGCCCCCTTCCTGTTCCCAGGGAAGCCGCACCCCCTGTTTCCACGGCAACACAATCCCGTTCCCACAGCAACAGCATTCCATTTCCATGGCAACAGTGCCCCGTTCTCATGTCAGCAACCCCCTGTCCCCACGCCCTCAGCCCCCAGTCTCATGGCAACAACACCCTTCTGTTCCCATGGCAACAGCCCCATTCCCAGTTCCCACGCCCACAGAACCCTCTTCACCATGGCAACAGCCCCCCAAGCCCATGGCAACTGTAACCCCCGTTCCCATGCCCCCCACTCCCCATTCCCATCGTAACAGCAATCGGTTTCCATGGCAACAGCCCCTCCTTCCCATGACAACAGCCCCGTCCCCATGGCAACACCCCCATTCCCACGCCCACAGCGCATGCACCACACTGTCCCCGCCTCTCCGTCTCTTTGACTACATTTCCCATCACCCCCCGCGGCCTGGGCCACGCTAACGGCGCTTGGCATCTCCGCGGACTCCATTTCCCATCACACCCTACGGCGCGGACGGGGGGGTGTGTCCCTACGGCGGCCGACGCGGGCCCGGTCTCGTGACGCGCGCCGTGCGCGGAGGCCAAGATGGCGGACGAGGAGGGCGAAGCGCGGCCGGGGGCGCGGAACGGGGCCGGGGAGGGACCCCCGGGCGGGCCCCGCGTTGTCCGCATCGTGAAATCCGAGTCCGGTTACGGCTTTAACGTCCGCGGGCAAGTGAGCGAAGGCGGGCAGCTGCGCAGCATCAACGGCGAGCTGTACGCGCCGCTGCAGCACGTCAGCGCCGTGCTGGGCGGAGGGGCCGCGGACCGCGCCGGGGTGCGCAAGGGGGACCGCATCCTGGAGGTGTGAGTACGGGGGGGCCGCCCACCCACAGCCCCCCGGCAGCCGGCCCCGGGAACGCCCCCCACAGGAGCGGGGGAGGGGGAATGGGGGTCCTGAGGGGGCTCTGAGGGGTTTGGGGGGGCTCTGAGGGGTTTGAGGGGGCTCTGAGGGCCTTGGGTGAGGCGACACCGAGCCCTTTTGGGGTGCTGGGGACGCTGAGGGGGCTCTGCGGGTCCTTTGGCGTGAGGGGGATTGAGAATTGCGGAGCTTGGGGGGTCTTGAGGGGGCTGAGGATCGTGTGGTGAGGAGGGACTGAGACCCCCGGCCCTTGGTGGGGGTTTGGGCGGGATCCTGAGAGGGGTGGGCGCCCTGTGATGGCGTTTGGGGGTGTTGGGGGTCCTGAGCGTCCCCTGGTGAGGGTGTCATGAGGGGGAGTGAGACCCCCCAACACTTGGGTGTGAGTTTGGGGATCCTGAGGGTCTCTTGGTGAGGGTGTCATGAGGGGGGACATGAGCCCCCAACCCTTCTTTGTGGGAATTTGAGGGCATCCTGAGCAGGCTGAGTGTCCTTTGGTGAAGGTGTCATGAGAAGAGACGTGAGCCCCCAACCCTTGGCTGGAATTTGGGGGATCCTGAGGGGGCTGAGGGTCCCTTGGTGAGGTTTGGGGGGTCTTGAGGGGGCTGAGGGTCCCCTGGTGAGGGTGTCATGAGGAGGGTGTGAGACCCCCCCCAGCCCTTGAGGGGAATTTGGGTGTTCCTGAGGACAGGGGGCTGAGCCTCCCACCCCTCACTGGGAATTTTGGGGGGTCCTGAAGGGGCTGAGCCTCACTGGGTATTAGGGGGGAGGGTCCCAAAGAAGGGGGGGCTGAGCCTCCCACCCCTCACTGGGAATTTTGGGGGGATTCTACAGGAACCTCTAAAGGGGGAACTCTTGCATTTCAACATGGGGTCCCTGCTGGAGAGGCCAGAGGGGCATTTTTAGGGATAAACCCCTTGGATTCCAACCTGGAGACTCTCAAAGGAAGGGCAGGGAGCGTTTTTTAAGGATAAAACCCTTGGATTTCAATGTTAGGACCATCCTGGGAAGGGCAAAGGAGAATTTTTAGGGATAAAACCTTTGGGTTTCAACGTGGAAATATTTCTTCCCATTCCTGAACATCTTGTTCTCTAGCTGCTGCTTTTTGACACCCAAAATTGTAACTTTGACCCAGAAAACACCTTCCCGTGGGAATATTCCTGATATTCCTGCTGTGTGGAAACTCAAAACCAAAAATCCTTGAACTTTGTGGCTGGTTTTGGGCTGAAACCCCTCAAATCCCAGCAATTTTCAGGGATCCCTCTGGATTCAGCTGCTGTTGCACTTCGCTCCAGGTCGGTTGAGTTCAATTACTGATTAATTCCAGGGATTTCTGAGCTGCAGGGAAGTTTTGCTGCCAGCTCTGCAAGTCCAGGGGGTGTGAGGAGCTGTCAGGACCTGCCTGTGGCCAGTGAATCCTGCAGAAATCCCAGCTGTGGGATTTGGCTCTGTCCCAGCTGACCCAAATTCCCAATTCTTTGATTTTTTCTGTGCAGAAGCTCTGGGAGTGGGAGGAATTGGGGGAATTTTGCACCTTTTCCCTCATTTTTGAGCATTTTTGGGAACATTTAAAACTTGGTTTGGCATGAGAGAGAGGTTTGGAATTTTGGGATTCAGTGGCCGGTGCCAGGTGATGACTGGGACATGGTGTGTGAAATAATTAAGCCCTGGGGTTAATTATTTGGCTTAATGATGGTTAATGAAGGAGGTTTGCTCGTGGTCTCCCAATCTCTGGTATCCCTATAGGAGCTGGAAGGACTGGGAATTTCCTCTTGGAATTCAGTGGGAATTTGGGATTTGTTCTCTTTAGGAACAGGGTGAACATGGAGGGAATTCAGTGGGAATTTGGGATATTTTCCCTTGAGGAACAGGGTGAAAATGAAAGGAATTCAGTGGGAATTTGGAATTTGCTCCATTTAGGAATGAGGTAAACATGGAAGGAATTCATTGGGAATTTGAGATTTTTTCCCTACAGGAATGGGGTGAACATGGAAAAAGCCCCCCACAAGCAGATGGTGGATGGGATTCAGTAGGAATTTGGGATTTTTTCCCTTTATGAACAGGGTGAACATGGAAGGAATTCAGTGGGAATTTGGGATATTTTTCCCTGCAGGAACGAGGTGAACATGGAAGGAATTCAGTGGGAATTTGGGATATTTCCCTTTAGGAATGGGGTGAACATGGAAAGATCCACCCATAACCCAGTGGTGGTTCTGCTCCATGGAAATTTGGGATATTTTTCCCTTTAGGAACGGGGTGAACATGGAAGGAGCCCCCCACAAGCAGGTGGTGGATGGGAATTCAGTGGGAATTTGAGATTTTTTCCATACAGGAACAAGGTGAACATGGAAGGAATTCAGTGGGAATTTGGGATTTTTTCTCTTTAGGAACAGGGTGAACATGGAAGGAATTCAATGGGAATTTGCGATTTTTTCGCTTTAGGAACGGGGTGAACATGGAAGGAATTCAGTGGGAATTTGGGATTTTTTTCCCTTTAGAAACAGGGTGAACATGGAAGGAGCCCCCCACAAGCAGGTGGTGGATGGGAATTCAGTGGGAATTTGGGATATTTTTCCATACAGGAACGGAGTGAATGTGGAAGGAGCCCCCCACAAGCAGGTGTTGGATGTGACCCATGGAAATTTGGGATATTTTTCCATACAGGAACGGGGTGAACATGGAAGGAGCCACACAGAAGCAGGTGGTGGATGGGAATTCAGTGGGAATTTGGGATAGTTTCCCTTTAGGAACAAGGTGACCATGGAAGGAATTCAGTGGGAATTTGGGATTTTTCCCTTTAGAAACAGGGTGAACATGGAAGGAGCCACACACAAGCAGGTGGTGGTTGGGAATTCAGTGGGAATTTGGGATAGTTTCCCTTTAGGAACAAGGTGAACATGGAAGGAATTCAGTGGGAATTTGGGACATTTTTCCCTTTAGGAATGGGGTGAACATGGAAGGAGCCACACGCAAGCAGGTGTTGGATGTGACCCATGGAAATTTGGGATATTTTTCCCTTTAGGAATGGGGTGAACATGGAAGGAGCCCCCACAAGCAGGTGTTGGATGTGACCCATGGAAATTTGGGATATTTTTCCATACAGGAACGGGGTGAACATGGAAGGAGCCACACACAAGCAGGTGTTGGATAGGAATTCAGCGGGAATTTGGGATATTTTTCCCTTTAGGAACGGAGTGAACGTGGAAGGAGCCACACACAAGCAGGTGGTGGATCTGATCCGGGCTGGTGAGAAGGAGCTGGTGCTGACTGTTCTGTCAGTGCCCCCACACGAGGCTGAGAGCCTGGAGCCCCCTGAGCCCCTGGGCCCCCCCTTCTACGACTACAGCGAGAAGCAGGCGGTGCCCATCTCCATCCCCACCTACAAACACGTGGAGCAGAGCGGAGAGAAGTTCGTGGTGAGGATCCTTTCAACCCCTGAGGGAATGGAATTTGGGGTTTTGGTGGTTTTGGGGTTTGGTTGTGGGGGTACAAGGGTTGTTTGCATTAAAAAATCAGGGTTTTACCTCAAAATAGCAGGGTTTTTTTTCTTAGAAAAGCAGGGTTTTGCCCTGAAATGGCAGGGTTTTTTGTCAGAAAATCAGTGTTTTTCCCAGAAAATCAGCGTTTTTACCTAAAATAGCAGGGTTTTTCCTCCAAAAAATCAGGGTTTTTCCTCCAAAAAATCAGGGTTTTTCCTCCAGAAAGTCAGGGGTTTTCCCAAAAAAATCAGGGTTTTTCCTCCAAAAAAAATCAGGGTTTTTCCTCCAAAAAATCAGGGTTTTTCCCAAAAATCAGGGCGTTCCCCAAAAATCAGGGTTTTTCCCAAAATAGCAGGGTTTTACCCAAAAAATCAGGGTGTTCCCCAAAATCAGGGTGTTCCCCCAAAAATCAGTGTTTTTCCCAAAATAGCAGGGTTTTACCCAAAAAATCAGGGTTTTTCCTAGAAAAGCAGGGTTCTTCCCTAAAATGGCAAGGTTTTACCCTAAAATAGCAGGGTTTTGTCCTAAATCAGCAGAATTTTCCCCAAAATGTGAGAATTCTTCCTCACAACAGCAGGATTTCTCAGGAGAAAGAGCCTTGAGCCTGAATCCCAAAATTTGGGACTTTGGACACAGCATGAGGAGTTTGGGATCTCTCAGTGTCTCATGGGAAGTATCCATGACCGTGAATCCCAAAATTTGGGACTTTGGATGGAAAATGGGGAGTTTGGGATCTCCTGCATTCCATGGGAAGGAGCCAGGAACCTAAATCCCAGAATTTGGGGCTTTGGATGAAGAATGGGGAATTTGGGATCTCTCAGTGCCTCATGGGAAGTATCCATGATCCTGAATCCTGAGTTTTGGGGCTTTGGGTGGAAAATGGGGAATTTGGGATGTCTCAGTGTCTCATGGGAAGTATCCATGACCCTGAATCCCAAAATTTGGGGCTTTGGATGGAAAATGGGGAGTTTGGGACCTCTGAGTGTCTCACGTCCATGACCCTGAATCCCAAAATTTGGGGCTTTGGATGGAAAATGGGGAGTTTGAGACCTCTGAGTGTCTCACATCCATGACCCCGAATCCCAGGATTTGGGATTCCCGAGTCCCTGGACCAGCAGGATCAGCAGGCACACCCAAGCTCCGGGCTCACTCCCCTCCTCACCCCAACCCCTGCTCTCTCCACCCAGGGATTTTTGGGGCCTATCTGTGTGTTTGGGGTCTCTCCCCAGGTGTACAACGTGTACATGGCCGGGCGCCAGCTGTGCTCCAAGCGCTACCGGGAATTCGCCATCCTGCACCAGAACCTGAAGCGGGAATTCGCCAACTTCACCTTCCCGCGCCTGCCGGGCAAGTGGCCGTTCTCACTGTCCGAGCAGCAGCTGGACGCCCGCAGGAGGGGCCTGGAGGAGTACCTGGAGAAGGGTAGGGTGCTCAGAGTCTGTCTGAAATCATGAAATCCCTCAGAAATCCTGAAATCTGTCTGAAATCCATCTGAAATCCCTCCGAAATCCTGAAGTCCGTCCGAAATCCTGAAATGTGTCCGAAATCCTGAAATGTGTCCGAAATCCTGAAATCTGTCTGAAATCCTGAAATCTGTCTGAAATCCTGAAATTCTGAAATCTGTCTTAAATCCTGAAATCCTGAAATCTATCTGAAATCCTGAAATCTATCTGAAATCTGTCCGAAATCCTGAAATCCGTCCGAAATCCTGAAATCTTGAAATCCATCCGAAATCCTGAAATCCATCCGAAATCCTGAAATCCATCTGAAATCCTGAAATTCTGAAATCTGTCTGAAATCCATCCCTCATCCCATATTCTCTCCACATCCCGAATTCCCCCTCATCCCGAATTCCCCCTCATCCCGAATTCCCCCTCATCCCGAATTCCCTCCACATCCCGAATTCCCTCCTCATCCGAATTCCCTCCTCATCCCGAATTCCCTCCTCATCCCGAATTCCCTCCTCATCCCGAATTCCCTCCTCATCCCGAATTCCCTTCACATCCCAAATTCCCTCCTCATCCCAAATCCCCCCCAATCCCAAATTCCCCCAATCCCAAATTCCCGAATTCCCTGACCCCAGTGCCCCTGCCCTGTCCCCGTGTGACGCTCCCTCTGTCCCGCAGTTTGCTCCATCCGGGTCATCGGCGAGAGCGACATCATGCAGGAGTTCCTGTCGGAGTCAGACGAGGTGGGTGACGTCATCCCACGGGAATTCCATGGAAAAATCCCTTCCATGGAATCGCCAAGCTGGGAAAAACCATCCCCAATCCCTGTCCCCATTGCCACATCCATGGGTTTGGGGGCAATTCCAATTTTTTTATGGGATTACGAAGCTTGGTCCAACAGAATTCTGTGGAAAAAAACCCCAAAACATTCCATGGAATCTCCAAGGTTGGAAAAGCCCTTGGAGCTTCTCAGTCCAAGTGTCCCCAAGGCCACCCCTGATTTGTGTCCCCAAGTGCCACATCCATGGGTCTGGGGAAAATTCCAACAGATTTTAAATGGGATTGAGGCACCCCAAGCTCCCAGAATTCCTCCAAATCCCCCAGTCCTTCAGGATCCAGGGAGTGCAGATTCCTGATTCCTGATTTTTGGGGGAATTTTCCCTGTTGGGGGATTTTGAGTGATCCCAAATCTCTGGAAAATCAAGATTTCTTGATTTTTGGGGAATTTTCCCTGCTGAGGGATTTTGAGTGATCCCAAAGAAAGATTCCCTGATTTTGGAGGGGAATTTCTTCCTGCTGGGAGATTTTGAGGAATCCCAAATCACTGGAAAATTGGGATTCCCTGATTTTTGGGGAATTCTTCCTGCTGGGGAATTTTGAGTGATCCCAAACCAGGATTCCCTGATTTTTTAGGGATTTTCCCTGCTGGGGCATTTTGAGCAATCTCAAATCACAGAAAACCAGAATTTCCTGATTTTTGGGGGAATTCTCCCTGCTGGGAGATTCTGAGTGATCCCAAATCACTGAAAACCTGGATTTCCTGATTTTTTGGGGAATTTTCCCTGCTGGGAGATTCTGAGTGATCCCAAACTAGGATTCCCTGATTTTTGAGGAATTTTCCTTCTGTGGGATTTTGAGTGTTCCCAAAACACTGGAAAATCGGGATTTCCTAATTTTGGGGAATTTTCCCTGCTGAGGGATTTTGAGTGATCCCAAACCAGGATTCTCTGTTTTTTTGGGGGAATTTTCCTTCTGTGGGATTTTGAGTGATCCCAAAGCAGGATTCCCTGATTTTTTTTTGGGAATTTTTCCCAGAATTACAACGGCGTCTCGGACGTGGAGCTGCGCGTGGCGCTCCCGGACGTCACCACGGTCACAGTCAGGGTGAAGAAGAACAGCACCACAGACCAGGTGTACCAGGTGAGCCCCTTCCTTCCCACCAGGAATTGGCCTTCCCACTGGGAATTCTCCTCCCCTCAACTCCATTTTCCCACCTGGATTTCCCTTTTTCCCACCTGTAATTTCCTTTCCTGGCTGGATTTTCCTTTTCACACCTGAAATTTCCTTCTCCTCACCTCAGTTTTCCTTTCTCTCCAGAACTTTCCTCCTTTCCCACCTGGATTTTCCTCCTTTCCCACCTGGATTTTCTCTTTTCCCACCTGGATTTTCCTCCTTTCCCACCTGGATTTTCCTCCTTTCCCACCTGGATTTTCCTCCTTTCCCACCTGAATTTTCCACTTGGATTTTCCCCCATTTTTGAGGATTGGGATCCACTGAATCCATGAATTATGGGAAATAAAACAACACAGGGGGAGACCCTTTGGCAAAAGGAGCTGAAAACTGCTGGAATTCCAGAATCCTGTGTATTAATGGGATTTAGACACAACCCATGGAATTCCACTCCCAAGTTTTGGCCGTGGGGATGATCCCAGATGGGAATTTCCCACTCCTTTTCCCTGAGGGAATCCAGGCTGGGATCAGAGATGGGGTGAGGAGCTGGCCTGGCTGTGCTGGCAGAGTTCCAACCGGGTTTTCCGTGGTCAGGGGGTTCCTGGGAATGCTGATCCCGTTTTCCCGGCGTTTTCCAGGCCGTGGCTGCCAAGGTGGGCATGGACAGTGTCACTGCCAACTACTTCGCCCTCTTCGAGGTCATCAACCACTCCTTTGGTGAGCCCAGAATTCCTGGGATTTGGGGAAAAAAAAAAATGGGAATGGAGGGGATCCTTAGCGGGGGATTGGGGAATTTGGGGGGTTCCCATCATGCCAGGCTGCTCCAGGCTGGGTTTGGAGCATTCCAGGGGTGGGGAATCCATGGAATCACCAGGGTTTGGATTCAGTGGAATAACTTGGGATTGGATTGCAGGAAATCCATGGAATCACCAGGGTTTGGATTCAGTGGAATAACTTGGGATTGGATTGCAGGGAATCCATGGAATCACCAGGGTTTGGATTCAGTGGAATAATTTGGGATTGGATTGCAGGGAATCCATGGAATAAACTGGGATTGGATTGCAGGGAATCCAGGGAATCATCTGGGTTTGGATTCAGTGGAATAACTTGGGACTGGATTGCAGGGAATCCATGGAATAACCTGGGTTTGGATCATTCCAGGGATGAGGAATCCATGGAATAACCTGGGTTTGGATTCCAGGGACTCTGTAGAATAAACTGGGTTTGGATTGCAGGGAATCCATGGAATCATCTGGGTTTGGATTTCAGGAAATCCATGGGATAATCTGGGTTTGGATTCCAGGGAATCCATGGAATCACCTGGATTTGGAGCATTCCAGGGATGGGAAATCCATGGAATAACCTGGCACAGGGGAAGATTTATCCCTAAAATCCCATTAAAGCAGGACAGGGAGTCCTGGAATGATCTGGGATGGAAAAGATCCTCAGGATCTTTGGGAAGGTTTTGGGACAATTCTGGAAGGATTTAGGAGCCATTCTGGAAGGATTGGGATAATTTTTGAAGGTTTTATGTGAGAAAATCCCATTTTAACTCCAATTTCTTGCCTCTCCTGGAACCCCTGTCCTGCTGTCACCATCCCATGATTTTCCCATTATTCTCCCATGATTTTTTTGTGTGGAATTTGGCTCCCAACGAGTTCCCCCACAAGCTCTACGTGCAGAACCATACTCAGAATTTTAGGGATGTTCCTCCAGATTCCAGGGATTCTGGAGGGATTTGGGATCATTCTGGAAGGGTTTGGGATGATCTTGGGGGATTTAGGAGCCATTCTGGAGGACTTGAGATCATTCTGGACAGATTTGGGATAATTTTGGAGGACTTGTTGATAACTTGAGAAGATTTTGGAACAGTTCTGGAGGATTTGGAGCAATTCTGGATGGATTTAGGATTATTTTTGAAGGTTCCCTGTGAGAAAATCCCATTTTAACAGCGATTTTTTTGCCTCTCCTGCACCCCCTGTCCTTCCCTCTCCATCCCATGATTTCCCATGACTTTCCCCTGACTTCCTCATGGGTTTCTTTTGTGTTTCCCAGTGAGGAAACTGGCTCCCAACGAGTTCCCCCACAAGCTCTACGTGCAGAACTACACGTCAGCCGTGCCGGGGACGTGCCTGACGCTGCGCAAGTGGCTCTTCACCACCGAGGAGGAGGCGCTGCTCAACGACAACGACCTGGCCGTGGCCTACTTCTTCCACCAGGTACAGATTTCCCACTGCAATCCCTCTGGAATTCCTCAGGAGAAATCCCTCTCTGGGTCCTGTGGTTGATCCCAAAGTTCTGGGATTTTTGGTTGTTTCGATGGGATTGAGGCGCCGCAAACTTCTCGGGTCACCTCAAGATCCCCCACCCAGGTGAGGAATTCCCAGCAGGAATTCCCATTTTTATGGGATTCAGGCACCCCAAGCTCCCAGAAGGGCTCAACCAGGTGGGGATTTCCCTGGAATTCCTCAGGAAAAATCCCTCTGGGGGTCCCATGGTTGATCCCAAAGTTTTGGGATTTTTGGTTGTTTCGATGGGATTGAGGCCCCGCAAACTTCTCGGGTCACCCTGAGATTCCCTCCGAGGTGAGGAATTCCCAGCAGGAGTTCCCAGCAGGAATTCCCATTTTTATGGGATTCAGGCACCCCAAGCTCCCAGAAGGGCTCAACCAGGTGTGGAATTCCCAGTTGGAATTCCGTTTGAGGATTCATTCAGGCAATTGGAAGATGGTTGAGTCCAATGGTTAATCCCAACATTGGGAATTGGATTGAGGAACCCCAAACTCCCACGAGGACTCCACCAGGTACAGAATTCCCACTGGAGTCCCTCTGGAATTCCTCAGGAAAAATCCCTCTGGGGGTCCGTGGTTGATCCCAAAGTTCTGGGATTTTGTTTGTTTCGATGGGATTGAGGCGCCGCAAACTTCTCGGGTCACCCCGAGTTCCACCCTAAGGTTAGGAATTCCAGCAGGAATTCCCATTTTTATGGGATTCAGGCACTGCAAGCTCCTCCTCCTCCCATCCCAAATCCTGGATTTTTCCAGGATTTTTCCTGGATTTTTCCCATTTTTTGCCCGTTCCCAGGCCGTTGATGATGTCAAGAAAGGCTACATCAAAGCTGAGGAGAAATCCTACCAGCTGCAGAAGCTCTGTGAGCAGAGGAAGATGGTCATGGTGAGTTAGCCTGGAATTTCCTGGCAATGAGGCTCTGGAATGGGTTTTCCAGAGAATCCATGGATTTCCCCAGCCCTGGAAGTGTCCCAGGCCAGGCTGGAACAACCTGGGAGAGTGGGAATGTCCCAGTCATGGAATGGGATGAGCTTTGAGTTCTTCCCAACCCATTCTGGGATTCCCTGTGCTGGGATAGGCTGGGTATTTGGGATAGGCTGGGTATTTGGGATAGGCTGGATATTTGGGATAAACCTTCCGCCATCCCTGGCTGCTCCAAGCCTCACAAACCAGCCTTGAACATTTCTAGGGATGGGGAATCCATGGAATAACCTGGGCCAGCACTTCCTTCCCTTTTCCCTTTCTTTTCCCTTTCTTTTCCCTTTCTTTTCCCTTTCTTTTCCCTTTCTTTTCCCTTTCTTTTCCCTTTCTTTTCCCTTTCTTTTCCCTTTCTTTTCCCTTTCTTTTCCCTTTCTTTTCCCTTTCTTTTCCCTTTCTTTTCCCTTTCTTTTCCCTTTCTTTTCCCTTTCTTTTCCCTTTCTTTTCCCTTTCTTTTCCCTTTTCCTTTCCCTTGTGAATCCCAGTGTCTCCCGGTGACTCCCCAGAATCCCAGGGACTCCTGGTGATCCCAGTGAGCCCCTGAGATCCCAGTGTCTCCCAGTGATCCCAGTGACTCCCTGGATTCCTGGTGATCTCAGTGATCCCAGTGTCTCCCAGTGATCGCAGTGACTCCCTGGATTCACGGTGATTCCCTGGGATCCTTGTGATCCCGATGACTCCCTGGATTCCTGGTGATCCTGGTGACTCCTTGCATTCCCGGTGACCCCCTGGATTCCCCCGGTGACTCCCGATGCCCCCCTGGATTCCCTGTGATCCCGGTGCCCCCCTGGATTCCCTGTGATCCCAGTGCCCCCCTGGATTCCCAGTGATTCCCAGTGATTCCCTGGATTCCTGCTGACTCCTTGTGATCCCTGTGATCCCGCTGCCCCCCTGGATTCCCCCGGTGCTCCCGGTGCCCCCCTGGATTCCCGGTGACTCCAGGTGCCCCCTGGGCTCCCCTGGATTCGGTGATTCCCAGTGATTCCCTGGATTCCTGCTGACTCCCTGTGATCCCTGTGATCCCGGTGCCCCCCTGGATTCCCGGTGCCCCCCTGGATCCCCGTGGTGACTCCCGGTGCCCCCTGGATTCCCGGTGACTCCTGGTGCCCCCTGGATTCCCGGTGATCCCGGTGCCCCCCTGGATTCCCTGTGCTCCCGGTGCACCCTGTGCTCCCTGTGATCCCGGTGCCCCCCTGGCTCCCCCGGTGCTCCCGGTGCCCCCCTGGATTCCCTGTGATCCCGGTGATTCCTGGTGACCCCCTGGGTTCCCGGTGACTCCCGGTGCCCCCTGGCTCCCCCGGTGCTCCCGGTGCCCCCCTGGCTCCCCCGGTGACTCCCGGTGCCCCCCTGGATCCCCCCGGTGACGCGGGGCCCGGCTGTCCCGCAGTACCTGACGATGCTGCGCACGTGCGAGGGCTACAACGAGATCACCTTCCCGCACTGCTCGTGCGACTCGCGCCGCAAGGGCCACGTCATCTCCGCCATCAGCATCCGCCACTTCAAACTGCACGCCTGCACCGAGGAGGGGCAGCTCGAGGTACGGCCCTCGGGGCATCCCAATCCCTGGGGGCATCCCCAGATCCCTGGGGGCATCCCAAACCCTGGGGGCATCCCAAACCCCTGGGGGCATCCCCAAACCCCTGGGGGCATCCCCAAACCCCTGGGGGCATCCCAACTCCCTGGGGTTATCCCCAGTTCCCTGGGGTTATCCCCAACTCCCTGGGGTCATCCCCACATCCCTGAGGTTATCCTCAAATCCCTGGGGTCATCCCCAAATCCCTGGGGTCATCCTCACATCCCTGGGGTTGTCCCCAGTCTCACACCCTGGGTTTTACACCGTCACCGTGTTCCCAAATCTCTGGGATCATCCCCAAATCCCTGGGATCGTCCCCAAATCCCTGGGATCATCCCAACTCCCTGGGATCATCCCAACTCCTGGGATCATCCCAATCCCCAACTCGCTGGGATCATCCCAAACCCCAAACCTCTGGCCCCAGACCCCTGGGATCATCCCAAACCCCTGGGATCATCCCAAACCCCTGGGATCATCCCAAATCCCTGGGATCATCCCAAACCCCTGGGATCATCCCAAATCCCTGGGATCATCCCAAACCCCTGGGATCATCCCAGGCCCCTGGGATCTCCCCGAGCTCTCTGCTGGGATTTGGGAAGCGCAGCCCCCCCGTTGCTCCCCAGGATAACTCTGGCAATCCTCCCTGAGCCAAACCCCCCATTTTCCCCTCACCCCTCCCTGATCCCAAGGACTCCCCTGGGCTCAGCTGGGAATTTGGGGATCCCCTCAGAACCAGGTGATTGCGTTTGAGTGGGAGGAGATGCAGCGCTGGGACACGGACGAGGAGGGCATGGCCTTCTGCTTCGAGTACGCGCGCGCCGAGAAGAAACCGCGCTGGGTCAAGATCTTCACACCCTACGTGAGTGCCTGGGCTCCTGGGAATCCTCAAATCCTGCCTGGGAATCCTCAAATCCTGCCTGGGAATCCTGAGAATCCTGCCTGGGAATCCTCAAATCCTGCCTGGGAATACTGCCTGGGAATCCTGAGAATCGTGCTTGGGAATCCTGAGAATCGTGCTTGGGAATCCTGAGAATCCTGCCTGGGATTCCTGTAAATCCTGTGTGAAATTCCCTGAGATCCTGCCCAGGATTCCTGCAAATCCTGCATGGGATTCCTGAGAATCCTGCCTGGGGTTCCTGAAAATCCTGCCCAGAATTCCCACAAATCCTGCCTGGGATTCCTGAGAATCCTGCCTGGGGTTCTTGAGAATCCTGCCTGGGGTTCTTGAGAATCCTGCATGGGGTTCCTGGGAATCCTGCCTGGGATTCCTGAAAATCCTGCCTGGGATTCCTGAGAATCCTGCCCAGAATTCCCACAAATCCTGCCTGGGATTCCCTCAGATCCTGCCCGGAATTCCCACAAATCCTGCACGGGATTCCTGCAAATCCTCCCCGAGATTCCCTGAGATCCTGCCCAGAATTCCCTCAAATACCGCCTGGAATTCCCTCAAATCCTGCCTGGAATTCCTGTAAATCCTGCCTGGAATTCCTGAAAATCCTGCCTGGGATTCCTGTAAATCCTACCTGGGGTTCCTGAAAATCCTGCCTGGAATTCCTGAAAATCCTGCCTGGGATTCCTGCAAATCCTCCATGGGATTCCCTGAGATCCTGCCCAGAATTCCCTCAAGTCCCACCCAGAATTCCCTCAAATTCCACCTGGGATTCCCTCAGATCCTGCCTGGAATTCCCTCAAATCCTGCATGGGATTCCTGCAAATCCTGCCCATGACTCCCTCAAATCCTGCCTGGGATTCCTGCAAATCCTGCCCAGAATTCCCTCAGGAACGGGATGTGTGAGTGTCCCAGTCCCACCCAGAATTCCCTTGGGAGTGGAATGGAATTCCTGTTTTTTTTTTTCCTGTAGCTGCTGGATCCAGAAGTTCCAAACAAGAACCAGGAGCTCCTGGCTCCTCTCTGAAACTCCTGATTCCTGTTTGGAATTCCTGGAGCCTCTGGCTCTTCCCTGGAGCTCTTGGTTCCTCTCTGGATCTTCCAGAACTCCCAGTTCCCCTCTGGATTCCATCCTTCTCCCCGGCATTTTCCCTGCATTTTCCCTGCATTTTCCTGGGATTTCCCTGGATTTCCCTGAATTTCCCTGGATTCTCCCTGATTCCCATTTCCCCCACAGTTCAATTACATGCACGAGTGCTTCGAGCGAGTGTTCTGCGAGCTCAAGTGGAGGAAGGAGGTGAGAATTCCAAACTTTTCCCTTTCCCAGGTGGGAAATCCTGGCCTATAAATCTGGGAATGACTGGATAACCCCAGGATGGGGAAAAGCAGGGGGGGAGCTCTGGAAGAGCTGGAAAAAGGAGATGCAGGTGTTGGGAAAAGGCTCCTGGAGCTGGGAATGCCCCAGGATAAATCTGGGAATGATTCAGGAAATGGATCTGGTTTAGGGGAGGAAGAGCTGGTTGGAATTGGAATTAGGAATGGGATTGGAATTTAAATTGAAAGTGAAATTGGATTTGGGATTGGAATTTAAATTGGACTTGGGATTGGAAGTGGAGTTTAAATTGGAATTGGGAATGGAATTGAAATTTGGTTTGGATTGGGATTTGAATAGAAATTGGAATTGGAACTGGAATTGGGATTAGGATTGGAATTGGGGTTTGAATTGGAATTGGGATTGGAATTGGAATTTAAATGGGAATTGGAAGTTAAATTGAAAGTGAATTTGGAATTAGGATTGGAATTGGAATTGGGATTGGAATTTAAATTGGAATTGGGATTTTAATTGAAATTAGAATTGGGATTTGGATTGGAATTTAAATTGAAAGTGAAATTGGAATTAGGATTGGAATCGGAATTTAGATTGGAATTGGAATTTAAATTGAAAGTGAAATTGGAATTAGGATTGGAATTGGAATTGGGATTGGAATTGGAATTTAAATTTAAAGTTAAATTGGAATTAGGGTTGGAATTGGAATTAAGATTTAAATTGGAATTTAAATTGGAATTTAAATTAGAATTGGGATGGAGATTGGAATTGGGATGGGGATGGGAATTGGGACTGGTATTTAAATTGGAATTTAAATTGAAATTGGAATTTAAATTGGGATTGGGATAGGGATGGGGAGAGGAATTGGGATTGGGATTGGAATTGGAATTTAAATTGGGATTTGGATTGGTATTGAAATTGGAATTTGAATTGGGGTTGGGATGGGGATTGGAATTGGAATTGGGGTTGAAATTGGAATTTAAATTGGGATTGGGATGGGGATTGGGATTGGGATTGGAATTTAAACTAGGATTTGGATTGGTATTTAAATTGGAATTTAAATTGGGATTGGGATGGGGATGGGGATGGGAATTGGGATTGGAATTGGAATTTAAATTGGGATTTGGATTGGTATTGAAATTGGAATTTCAATTGGGATTGGGGTGGGGATGGGGATTGGAATTGGGATTGGGATTTAAATTGGGATTTCGATTGGTATTGAAATTGGAATTTAAATTGGGATTTGGATTGGTATTGAAATTGGAATTTGAATTGGGGTTGGGATTGGGATTGAAATTGGGATTTGAATTGGGGTTGGGATTGGGATTGAAATTGGGATTTGAATTGGGGTTGGGATTGGGATTGAAATTGGAATTTGAATTGGGGTTGGGATTGGGATTGGAATTTAAATTGGGATTTGAATTGGGGTTGGGATGGGAGCACCCCAGGTGTGTCACAGCCCCATGTGGGCTCTGGGCCATCCCAGCCTCTCTCAGCCCCCCCATTTCCCAGCCCCAATCCCTGTTTCTCCCCCTTCACCTTTTCCCTTTTCCCTTTTTTCCAGAACCTTTTCCAGCTGGTCAGGTCACAGCAAAGGGACGCGGCCACTTAACCCCGGCAGCTCCCAGGAACCCCAAAATCCATTCTTGTATTAAAGCCCCCCCAAACTAAATCTCATTAATTCCAAATCCATTCGTGCCCATCATCTTTATGGAATTCCAGAGAAAAAACAAAACAAAACAAAAAAACTGGGAAAAGCCCAAGGGGGCTCCTTTTTCCCCACTCACATCCAGCTCCAGGCTGGGAATTTTGGGATTTTTTTTTTTTTTTTTTTTACAACTGGAATTTAAAAAAAAAAAATGTTGTTTCTGCTTGGTCAGATGTGGAAAAAATAGGGAGGGAAAAAAATAAAAACAAAACAGGAAAAAGCCCTGGGAATAATTCCTATAAATCCCACAGGGTGGCAGCAGATTTGTAAAAGGATTTTCCTCCTGTTTCTCCTCCTAATCTGTTGTTTTTTTAATCACTATGGATTAAAAAAAAATCGGGAAAAACATCCAAAAGGAGTAAAATTCCAAAGAAATGCTTCTCCTGGCACAAGGATCCCACTCATGGATTCCTATTTCCAATTTTTGGGGAATTTTGGGGTGTTTTTCCAGGGATTTGGGATGGGATCTGGGAAATTCCTGGATCCTGAGCAGCTCCCAGCAAGAAAATCACCTGGAAAAAACAATTTTCCCTATTTTTGAGCACTTTTTATCCATGACTTGGGTATCCAAGCAGGAAAAATAACCTGGAAAAAACCATTTTCCCTCATTTTGAGCAGGATTTTTCCATAGTTCTGGAGGAAAAGGTGGAAAACTCATTTTTTCCCTGGCTTTGAATGGGATTTTTTCACAGATCCAGTGGTCAGGATGTTCCCAGGAGGAAAAATAAGCTGGAAATTATTTTTTTTTTCCCTGGTTTGGAGCAGGAATTTTCCATGTTTTGGACCAGCAGCTGCCAGAGGAAAAACCCTCTGGAAAATCCATTTTTCCTTGGTTTTGAGTGGGATTTTTCCATGTTTTGGGAGGAAAATATCATCTGGAAAAGCCTTTTTTCCTCCATTTTTGGGCTGGCCTGGAGCTGGTTCTTCCAGGATTTGGGGTGAATTTGGGAATATTTGGAACCAAACCCAGCAGGAGCATCCTGGCCTCATTCCCAACCTCTGGAATGCACCAGAATTGCTCCAAAATTGGGGATTTTCCCAAAAATTCCCATTTTGGGAAGGGGGTTTTCCCCACTTCTCCTCCCCCTGGAGCTGGGATAGGGGAGATTTTTTTTTTTTTTTTTTTGAGGTGGGGGTGGGGTGGAAATCCCAAATCCTCAGCTCTGGAGCAGCTGAGAGGTGGGAATTAATTCCATTAATTGGATCCCTGTAATTAATTGGATTTCCGTTGTCCTCGGGAGCCCCGAGCCGTGGAAAACCAGGAATGGGGGGGGAAACTGGGAGAGGTTTGGGATCCCCAAAATCCCCTTCAGCACCCCCAATTTGGGTATCATCCCACTTTTGATCCCAGTTTTCCTGCTGGCTCCAAATTCCAATGGATCAAGGAGAACTGAATCTTCCTGTGGATTTTTTTATCCAAAAAAAAAAAAAAACAAAAAAAAGGGAGAAATTAAAAACCAACAAAAACAAAACTCTGCCCCACCCCCACCTCTTCTCCCATTTTCCCTCTTCCCATTCCTCGGTTTCCTGGCTGGGAAAAGCCCCATTAGTGTAATTAATTGTAACATATTCTTTTAAATAAATTGATTTATTGAGGAAATTCTGGAGGGCTGTGGCCGTGCTCCTTCCCCTGGGGGGGGCTCCCCCCAAAATCTGGGGGAATCCAGGGATGGTTTCAAACTTTTGGACTTTGGGAATTCAGTGTTTTGTTTTTTTTTTAAGGTGGTGGGGTTGTTTTTTTTTTTTTAATTTATTTTTATTTTTTATTATTATTATTATTTCGACAGAAAAATCAAAAAAAAAAAAAAAAAGAGAAAAAGTCAATCCTGAAAGGAACTGCAATAAATAGCAAATAAATAAAGCCTTGAGCCCCTCCCCCAACACCCCCAACCCCTCCCCCACCCCCCAAAATCAACCCAGCAGGTCCCAAACCCCCCCAAAATGGGGGGGACACGGAGGGGGCCCCGCACCCCCCCTTATGTACAGCGGGGGGGGGGGGCACTGGTTTGGGGGTGCTGGGGATACTGGGGGGGGGGGATTGGGGGGCACCGACCCCACTTGGGGGGGTCTGGGGGAGCGTTGACCCCGTTTGGGGGGGGCCCTGACCCAGTTTGGGGGCTGAGGGGACAATGGACCCAGTTGGGGGGGGCTGGGGTGGCACCAACCCCACTTGGGGGATTCTGGGGGGCACTGTCCCAGTTTGGGGGCACTGTCCCAGTTTGGGGTGCTGGGGGCACTGGTTTGGGGGCACTGTCCCAGTTTGGGGCTGCTGGGGGCACTGTCCCAGTTTGGGGGCACTGTCCCAGTTTGGGGGTGCTGGGGGCACTGGTTTGAGGGGCACTGTCCCAGTTTGAGGGTCATTGTCCCAGTTTGAGGGTCATTGTCCCAGTTTGGGGGCACTGTCCCAGTTTAGGGGTCACTGTCCCAGTTTGGGGTGCTGGGGGCACTGGTTTGGGGGTCATTGTCCCAGTTTAGGGGTCACTATCCCAGTTTGAGGTGCTGGGGCACTGCTCAGGGATGTTGGGGGTCACTGGTTTTGGGGTCACTGGTTTTGGGGTCTGGGGGGTTCTGGGCTGGACACGGCCCCAGTTTGGCTGGTGGGGGCCGGCACCCCCAGCTTTGGGGTTATTTGGGATTATTTGGGGTTATTTGGGGTTATTTGGGATTTTGGGGCTGGGCAGAGCTGGAGCCGTGTGTCCATGTGTCCATGTCCATGTCCATGTGTCCATGTGTCCATATCCATGTGTCCATGTGTCCATGTCCGTGTGTCCATGTCCATGTCCGTGTGTCCATGTCTGTCTGTGTGTCCCCGCTCCGGCTGCTCCCTGGATTTGGCTGGTTTGGAGTTCCAGGAATTCCTGGGATCGGCTGCTCCGGCTCCTGCTGAGGACATCCCATAACGGGGACATGCCATAATGGGGACATCCCATAATGGGGACATGCCGGGGTCAGGACACTGCGGTTCTGGAGCGTCCCACGGTCGGGCCATTCCGGGCTGGGATCATTTCCGTGTCAGAACATTCCAGAACTGGATCCTTCTGCTCTTGGAGCATCCCAGAACTGGAGCATCCCCAGGGTGGGACACTCTGGGATTGGAGCGTTCCCAAATCCGAGCATCCGCTGTGGGACCATCCCAGTGTGGGACTGTCCCAGTGTGGGACTGTCCCAGTGTGGGACTGTCCCAGTGTGGGACCATCCCAGTGTGGGACCGTCCCAGTGTGGGACTGTCCCAGTGTGGGACTGTCCCAGTGTGGGACCATCCCAGTGTGGGACTGTCCCAGTGTGGGACTGTCCCAGTGTGGGACCGTCCCAGTGTGGGACCGTCCTGCAGGGGATTTTCCTGCTGTGGGACCATCCCAGTGCTGGAGCAATTCCCATATTGGAGCATCCTCCTGTGGGATCATCCCAGTGTGGAACCGTCCTGCTGTGGGATTTTCCTGCTGTGGGATTTTTTTCTGCTGTGGGATTTTCCTGCTGTGGGATTTTCCTGCTGTGGGATTTTCCTGCTGTGGGATTTTCCTGCTGTGAGATTTTCCTGCTGTGGGATTTTCCTGCTGAGGGATTTTCCTGCTGTGAGATTTTCCTGCTGTGGGATTTTTTTCTGCTGTGGGATTTTTTTCCTGCTGTGGGATTTTCCTGCTGTGGGATTTTCCTGCTGTGGGATTTTCCTGCTGTGGGATTTTCTCGCTGTGGGATTTTCCTGCTGTGGGATTTTCCTGCTGTGGGATTTTCCTGCTGTGGGATTTTCTCGCTGTGGGATTTTCCTGCTGTGGGATTTTTTTCCTGCTGTGGGATTTTTTTCCTGCTGTGGGATTTTCTCGCTGTGGGACCATCCCAGTGCTGGAGCATCCCCATGGTGGAACATTCCAGTATCGGAGCTTCCTGGTCCCAGAGCGTCCCAGTACTGCTCCATCCCAGTGCTGGAGCATTGCAGAGCCAGTCCATCCCAGTCCATCCCAGTCCATCCCAGTCCATCCCAGTAATGGAGTGTCCCAGTGCCAGAGCATTCCCATGGTGGAACATCCTGGTGTTGGATCATCCCAGTGCCGGAGCATTGCAGTGCCAGTCCAGCCCAGTGCCAGTCCAGCCCAGTACCAGTCTATCCCAGTAATGGAGCATCCCAGTACAAATCCAGCCCAGTGCCATTCCAGCCCAGTGCCAGTCTATCCCAGTACCAATCCATCCCAGTACCAGTCTACCCCAGTACAAATCCATCCCAGTACCAGTCTATCCCAGGACCAGTCTATCCCAGTACCAATCCATCCCAGTACCAGTCTATCCCAGGACCAGTCTATCCCAGTACCAATCCAGCCCAGTACCAGTCTATCCCAGTACAAATCCATCCCAGTACCAGTCTATCCCAGGACCAGTCTATCCCAGGACCAATCCATCCCAGTAATGGAGCATACCAGTACTGATCTATCCCAGAATCAGTCTATCCCAGTACCAGTCTAGCCCAGTACCAATCCATCCCAGTACCAATCCATCCCAGTACCAATCCATCCCAGTACCAGTCTACTCCAATAATGGAGCATCCCAGTGATGGAACAACCCAGTACCAGCCTAATCTCAGTACCAGTCCATCCCAGTACAGGTTGATCCCAGTACCAGTTCATCCCAGTAATGGAGCATCCCAGTACCAGCCCATCCCATTCCCAGTTTATCCCATTCCCAGCCCATCCCAGTGCTGGCCCCCCGAGGGAAGCTGAGGCAGGGTGGGGGTGGCGCGGGTGGCAGTGGCAGTGTTGGGGTCCCGCTGCACCCCCGGGGGGATACTGGGGGGATGTGTCCCCTCCTTTGGGACCCCCAGGGACCCCCCAAAGGCCCCCAGGACCCCCCAGGGACCCCCCCAGTTTGGAGCTGCTTTTGGTCCTGTTTGCTGAGAAAAGCCCCAAGAAGGGTCCCGGGGAGGGGCGGGGGAATTGGGGGGGGTCTTTTTTGGGGGCACAACCCCCCCAAAAAACAGAGTGGGCACAGCTGCTGGGTGGGGGAGGGGGGCTGGCACTGGGCTGGACTGGGCTGGACTGGGATGGACTGGAGGGGTCCATGATGGGGCCTGGAGGGGGGGTCCATCCTTCCTGAGCATGGGGGGGTCTGGGCCCCCCCCAGCAGGACCGAGCCCCCCCCCGGGCTGGGGTTTGGGGGTGGGGGCTGCTCTGCAATGGGGGGGGGCACCCAAAGGTGCTGCTCCGGAGCCTCTGCACCTGGGGAGGGAAAATTTGGGGATGGGGAGGGGTTAAACAGAGTTTGGGGGGCACTCACAGCCCCCACAGAACCCTGGGACACCCCAAATCCCAATGGGGGGACACCCCAAATCCCAATGGGGGGACACCCCAAATCCCAATGAGGGCATTTCCAGCCCCCCCAAAATCCTGGGACAAGCCCCAGGGGTGGCACATCCCAGCCCTGGAGAGGTCCCAGCTGTGTCCCAGTCTGTCCCAGTCGATCCCAGTCTGTCCCAGCTGTGTCCCAGCTGTGTCCCAGTCTGTCCCAGTCTGTCCCAGTGTGTCCCAGTGTGTCCCAGTCTGTCCCAGTCCGTCCCAGTCCGTCCCAGCCCATCCCAGTCCGTCCCAGTCCATCTCAGTCCGTCCCAGTCCGTCCCAGTCCGTCCCAGTCTGTCCCAGTCCATCCCAGTCCGTCCCAGTCCGTCCCAGTCCGTCCCAGCCCATCCCAGTCCGTCCCAGTCCATCCCAGTCCATCCCAGTCCATCCCAGTCCGTCCCAGTCCGTCCCAGTCTGTCCCAGCCCATCCCAGCCCATCCCAGTCCATCCCAGTCCATCCCAGCCCATCCCAGTCCCATCCCAGTCCGTCCCAGCCCATCCCAGTCCATCCCAGTCCATCCCAGTCCATCCCAGCCCATCCCAGTCCCATCCCAGTCCATCCCAGTCCGTCCCAGTCCCTCCCAGTCCGTCCCAGTCCGTCCCAGTCCGTCCCAGTCCGTCCCAGTCTGTCCCACCTGGCTCAGTAGGGCCGGTTGGCGTCTTTGGGCCTCTTGAGCTGCACCTTGAGCCGCTTCATCCCGATCTGGAAGCCGTTCATGGCCTGGATGGCGGCCTGGGCGCTGGCTGGGTTGTCAAAGCTCACGAAGCCTGCGGGGACAGGGGGACATGGGGACATTGGGGACAGTGGGGACATTGGGGACATTGGGGACAGCGGGGACATTGGGGACATTGGGGACAGCGGGGACATTGGGGACATTGGGGACATTGGGGACAGTGGGGACAGTGGGGATATGGGGACATTGGGGATATGGGGACATTGGGGATATGGGGACAGTGGGGACATTGGGGACATTGGGGACATCGGGGACATGGGGACATTGGGGACAGTGGGGACAGTGGGGACATTGGGGACATTGGGGACATTGGGGACATTGGGACATTGGGGACATTGGGGACAGTGGGGACATTGGGGACAGCAGGGACAGCAGGGACATGGGGACATTGGGGACATTGGGGACAGTGGGGACAGTGGGGACATGGGGGACATTGGGGACATGGGGACAGTGGGGACATTGGGGACATTAGGGACATCGGGACATTGGGGACATCGGGGACATTGGGGACATTGGGGACATCGGGGACATCGGGGACATTAGGGACATTGGGGACATTGGGGACAGCGGGGACATGGTGACATGGGGGACATTGGGGACATTGGGGACATCGGGGACATTGGGGACATTGGGGACATTGGGGACATCGGGGACATCGGGGACATTAGGGACATTGGGGACATTGGGGACATCGGGGACATGGGGACATTGGGGACAGTGGGGACATTGGGGACAGCGGGGACATGGGGGACATCGGGGACATTGGGGACAGCAGGGACATTGGGACATTGGGACATTGGGGACAGCGGGGACATTGGGGACATGGAGGACATGGGGACATTGGGGACAGTGGGGACATTGGGGACAGCGGGGACAGCGGGGACATTGGGGACATTGGGGACAGTGGGGACATTGGGGACATTGGGGACAGCGGGGACATTGGGGACATGGGGGACATTGGGGACACCGGGGACAGCGGGGACATTGGGGACAGCGGGGACAGGCGGGGACATTGGGGACATCGGGGACATGGCAGGGACAGTGAGACATTTGGGGACAGCGGGGACAGCGGGGACATTGGGGACATCGGGGACATCGGGGACATCGGGGAGAGCGGGGACATTGGGGACAGCGGGGACACCAGGGACTGTCACCAGGGCTGATCATGGCGCTGCCACCCCTGTCCTTGCTGTCCCTCCCTGTCCCCCCATTTCTCCATTTCCCAAATCCCCTACCCCATATCCCGGTGTCCCCAATGTCCCCAATGTCCTCAATGTCCCCAATGTCCCTGATGTCCCATTATCCCCAATGTCCCCAATGTCCCTGATGTCCCCATGTCCCTGTGTCCCCTGTCTCATATCCCATTAACTCCAATGTCCCTGATATCCCAAATATCCCTGTGTCGCCGATGTCCCTGATGTCCCCAATGTCCCCGTGTCCCCAGTGGTGTCCCCAATGTCCCTGTGTCCCCAGTGATGTCCCCAGTGGTGTCCCCAATGTTCCCACGTCCCCAATGATGTCCCCAGTGATGTCCCCAATGTCCCCATGTCACCGTGTCCCTGTGTCTCCAGTGATGTCCCCAATGTCCCCATGTCCCCATTATCCCCAATGTCCCCATGTTTCCGTGTCCCCAGCAATGTCCCCTGTCCCTGTGTCCCTGTGTCCCCAATGTCCCCATGTCCCCAGCAGTGTCCCCTGTCCCGTGTCCCCTCTCCCGTGTCCCCAGCGGTGTCCCCTGTCCCGTGTCCCCTCTCCCGTGTCCCCGGCGGTGTCCCCTGTCCCCGTGTCCCTGTGTCCCCAATGTGCTCATGTCCCCAGCGGTGTCCCATGTCCCGTGTCCCCAGCGGTGTCCCCATGTCCCCAGCGATGTTCCCTGTCCCGTGTCCCTGTGTCCCCAGTGTCCCCGTGTCCCCAGCGGTGTCCTCTGTCCCATGTCCCCAGCAGTGTCCCCAATGTCCCCGTGTCCCCAGCGGTGTCCCCTGTCCCCTGTCCCCTGTCCCCTGTCCCTGTCCCTGTCCCCGTCCCTGTCCCTACCGAAGCACTTGCTCTGGTTGGTGGCCCTGTCCCCCTGTCCCCATGTCCCCAGTGTCCCCAGCAGTGTCCCTGTCCCTACCGAAGCACTTGCTCTGGTTGGTGGCCCTGTCCACGAACACCTTGGCCGAGATGACGTTGCCGAAGGGGAGGAACATCTGCAGGATCTCGGTGTCGGCGAACTCCTGGGGCAGGTGGTAGATGAAGATGTTACAGCCCTCGGGGCCTGCGGAGGGAGCGGTGACACTGCGACGGGTCCCCAAACGGCCACGGGACCCCGAAAACGGGGACAGGGCACCCCAAAAACAGAGACATGGGACCCCAAAAACAGAGACACGGGACCCAAAAACAGCACAGGACCCCGAAAACGGGGACAGGGGACCCCAAAAACAGAGACATGGGACCCCAAAAACAGAGACACGGGACCCCGAAAACAGAATGGGACCCCGAAAACAGAGACACAGGACCCCGAAAACAGAAACACGGGACCCCAAAACAGAATGGGACCCCAAAACCAGCACAGGACCCCAAAACAGCATGGGACCCCAAAACCAGAACAGGAACCCAAAACCAGAATGGGACCCCAAAACCAGCACGGGACCCCAAAACCGGAATGGGACCCCAAAACCGGAATGGGACTCCAAATCCGGAATGGGAACACAAAACAACATGGGACCCCAAAACCAGGACGGGACCCCAAAAACAGCATGGGAACCCAAAACTGGCACAGGACCCCAAAACATCATGGGAGCCCAAAATAGCACAGGACCCCAAAAGAGCACGGGACCCCAAAACCGGCATGGGATTCCAAATCCGGAATGGGAACACAAAACAGCATGGGACCCCAAAACCAGAATGGGACCCCAAAAACAGCACGGGACCCCAAAACCAGGACGGGAACCCAAAACCAGAATGGGACCCCAAAACAGCAGGGGATCCCAAAAACAGCACAGGAACCCAAAAAGAGCAGGGGATCTCAAAACTGGAATGGGACCCCAAAACCAACACGGGACCCCAAAAACAGCACAGGATCCCAAAAACAGCACGGGACCCCAGACAGGCACAGGAACCCACAACCAAGACACGGGACCCCAAAACCTCCCCAGGACCCCCAAAGCAGAGCTGTAAACCCAAATCAGGAGCCAGGACCCCTCTGACCCCAAACCTGTCCCAGTGACCCCAAACACAGCCCCGCACCTGTGGGATCCTGACCCCCCACGACACCCCAAATTCTTTAGGTTTTGAGGAGTCTGGGGGTGCCCTGGGGGAGGTTCGGGGGGTCCAGGGTGGGGGTCCGGGAAAGTCCCGGGGGGGTCACGGTGGTCCCGGGGATTTTGGGGGATCCCGGGGATTTTGGGGGGTCCCGGGGGGGGGGGGTCTCACCTTCGCGCTGCTGCTGCTGCGGGGGGGGCGGGGGGGCGAGCAGGGGTCCCGGGGGGGCGAAGGCGGGGCTGACGAGCCCGTAGGCGGCCGGGTACGCGGCTGGGGGGGCACGGGGGTCACCGCAGGGCCACCAGGGCCACCCCAGGGCCACCCCAGTGACCCCCAGTGCCACCAGGGCCATCCCAGGGCCACCAGTGCCAGCCCAGGGCTATCAGTGCCACCCCAGTACCACCCTAGTGCCACCCCAGTGCCTCCCAGTACCCCACCACACCCCCAGTCCCTCCCGCTGCCCACTCAGTTCTCCCCAGTCCCTCCCAGTGACCCCCAGTCCCATCAAAGCTCCCCCTTCTCCCTTCTCATTTCCCCCAGTTCCCCCCAGTGCCCTCCCAGTGCTCCCCAGTATCACACAACCCCCTCCCAGTGCCCCCCCCAGTCCTTCCCAGTGTCCCCCCAGTGCTCCCCCAGTCCCTCCCAGCCCCTCCCAGTATCCCCAGTACGCACCAGTATAGTGCTGCATGCCAGCGTACGCCTGCTGCAGGGGGTCCCCGGGGGCCGCGGGGCTCTGGGCTGGGGGCACAGGGGGGGTTAGGGGGGGGTCCGGAGGGTCCCGGGGGGGCTGGGGGGGGGTCGGGGGGCACCTGGGAAGGGGGGGACGCCCCCGGCGTAGACGGCGTCGGGGGCCGGGGGTGCCGCGGGCTGCGCGGGCACGGGGCTGTAGCCATTGACGCTCAGCGGGGCCGCCATGGCCGGGACGGGGGTGGCCGCCATGGCCGGGGGTGCTGGTTCCTGGGGACAGCGGGGACACGGAGCGTCACCGCGGGGACACCGCGGGGACACCCCGGGGGCACCCCGGGACACCCAGGACAGCACCGGGACACCGGGACTGTGACCCCGGGGGACCCAGCGGTGGCGGAGAGTGGGGAACCCCCCACGGATTCGGTGCTGGTTGAGTCCCTGTCCCACCCCTGGTGTCCCCATGTCCCCAAATTTCCAGGTGCCACCACACCCCCGCATCTCCCATCTCCGCCATTCCCGGTGTCCCCATGTCCTCCTCACCAGTGTCCCCATGTCCCACCTCCCTGATTCCCAGTGTCCCCATGTCCCCCGTTCCCAGTGTCCCCATGTCCCATGTCCCCAGTTCCCAGTGTCCCATGTCCCCCGTTCCCAGTGTCCCCATGTCCCATGTCCCCTGTTCCCAGTGTCCCCATGTCCCCCGTTCCCAGTGTCCCCATGTCCCCCTCGCCAGTGTCTCCATCCCTGCTGCTCCCCAGCCCAGCTGTCCCACCCTGGTGTCCCCACTCTGTGTCCCTCATTCCAGGTGTCCCCATGTCCCCCTGTCCCCTCCCGATGTCCCCAGCCCCACTTCTCCCCACCCACCCCAGTGTCCCCATCCCTGCTGCCCCTCATTCCTGTCCCCTCCCCGTTGTCCCTCACCTCCAGTGCCCCCATCCGTGTGTCACCTCCCCATTGTCCCCAAGCCTGCTGCCCCTCCCTGGTGTCCCCAACCCCAGTGTCACTCATTCCAGGTGCCCCCATGTACCCCTCCCCTGATATCCCATCCACAGTGTCCCCCTTGCACCCTGATGTCCCCAGCCATGATGTCCCCAACATTCATGATGTCCCCAACTCCACTTCTCCCCATCCCCTGGTGTCCCCATCCCAATGTTCCCTCCCCACTGTCCCCATCCCTGGTGTCCCCCATATCCGTGTCCCCACCTCCATGTCCCCATCCCCATATCCCCCACCCCCTATCCCCCTGTCCCCATTGTCCCCTGTCCCTCTGTTCCCTCCATCCCCATTGTCCCCTCTGTCCCCTCTGTCCCCTCCATCCCCTCTGTCCCCTCTGTCCCCTCCGTCCCCGCTGTCCCCGCTGTCGCCCCGCCCCCTGTCGCCGTTACCTGAGGAGGGTGGCAGGGGGGTGGCGATGAGCCCGTTGGGGTTGACCGTGCCCATGTGCTGCATCTGCACGGCCATGGTGGCCATGGGGCTGAGGTAGGCCGAGTGCGCGGCCACCAGGGCGGCCTGCTGCTGCATCAGCTGTGGGGACACGCCTGGCACCAGCGGGGACAGCGCGGGGGACACCGCGGCCCCGGCACCCCAGTGCCACCAAACCCCGGGACATGGGACCAGCATTTCCCTGTGGGTGTCACCCCAGTGCCACCAGCACCCCGGGACATGGAACAGCATCTCCCCATTGCTGTCACCCCAGTGCCACCAAACCCTGACATGGGACCAGCACCTCCCCAGGGACCCCTAGTGCCACCAGCACCCCGGGACATGGAACAGCATCTCCCTGTGGGTGTCACCCCAGTGCCACCAGCACCCTGACATGGGATCAGCACCTCCCCAGGGACCCCCAGTGCCACCAGCACCCTGACATGGGACCACATTTCCCTGTGGGTGTCACCCCAGTGCCACCAAAACCCTGACATGGGACCAGCATTTCCCTGTGGGTGTCACCCCAGTGCCACCAGCACCCTGACATGGGACCAGCACCTCCCCTTGAGTGTCACCCCGGTGCCACCAAACCCTGGGACATGGGATCCCCATGGGTGTCACCCCAGTGCCACCAGCACCCCGGGGTATGTGACCAGCATCTCCCCGTGTGTGTCACCCCAGTGCCACCAACCCTGGGACATGGGGCCATGGTCTCTCCTGGATGTCCCATCACAGGATTTGGAATTGTCACCTCCCCATGGATGTCACCTCAGTGCCCACCCTCCCCCAACACCCCACACCCACCATCCCAAACACCTCAGGCTGGATTTTGGGGATCCCACCCCCTTCACTTTGATCCCGCCCCCCAGTGCCCCCAGTGTCCCCAGTCCCTCCCAGTCCCTCCCAGTCCCTCCCAGCGCCCCCAATGTCCCCAGTGGCCCCAATGTCCCCAGTGCCCCCAGTGTCCCCAGTGTCCCCAGTCCCTCCTAGTGCCCCCAGTGCCCCCAGTCCCTCCCAGTCCCTCCCAGTGTCCCCAGTGCTCCCAGTGCCCCCAGTCCCTCCCAGTGCTCCCAGTGTCCCCAGTGCCCCCAGTGCCCCCAGTGCCCCCAGTCCCTCCCAGTCCCTCCCAGTGCTCCCAGTGTCCCCAGTGCCCCCAGTCCCCCCAGTCCCTCCCAGTCCCTCCCAGTGCCCCCAGTGCTCCCAGTGCCCCCAGTCCCTCCCAGTGCTCCCAGTGTCCCCAGTGCCCCCAGTCCCCCCAGTCCCTCCCAGTCCCTCCCAGTGTCCCCAGTCCCTCCCAGTGCCCCCAGTGCCCCCAGTGCCCCCAGTGCCCCCAGTGCCCCGTACCGCCTGCGTGTAGGCGCTGTAGGCTCCGAACTGGAGGGCGATGGGGCTGAACATTCCCAGCTGAGTCGCCACCTGCTGCATCCGCCGCAGCCCCCGCTCCTTCTCCGTGTCCGCAAACTTCACCACCAGGCTGGACGAGGCGCCCTGCGGGACACGGCCGGCACGGCGGTCACTGCGGTCACTGCGGTCACTGTGGTCACTCATGGTCACTCATGGTCACTCATGGTCACTGCGGTCACTGCGGTCACTGCGGTCACTGCGGTCACTGCGGTCACTGCGCTCACTGCGGTCACTGCGGTCACTGCGGTCACTGCGGTCACTCATGGTCACTGCGGTCACTGCGGTCACTCATGGTCACTCATGGTCACTCATGGTCACTCACGGTCACTCACGGTCACTCACAGTCACTCATGGTCACTCACAGTCATTCACAGTCACTCACAGTCACTCACAGTCACTCACGGGCACAGTCACTCACGGTCACTCACGGTCACTCACGGTCACTCACGGTCACTCATGGTCACTCATGGTCACTCACAGTCATGGTCACTCACGGTCACTCACGGTCACAGTCACTCACGGTCACTCACGGTCACTCACGGCCACAGTCACTCATGGTCACTCATGGTCACTCATGGTCACTCACAGTCATGGTCACTCATGGTCACTCATGGTCACTCATGGTCACTCACGGTCACTCACGGTCACTCACGGTCACAGGGGCGGGGCTGCGGTCAGAGCAGTGATGGTTTGGCTGTGATGGGTGGGGTGATGGCAGAGGGGCCGGGGGAGGGGATGAAGAGGATGAGGATGGGATGGTGGGATGATGGTGAGTGGTGAGGATGAGGATGGGATGATGGGATGGTGGTGAGTGGTGAGGATGATGATGGGATGATGGGATGATGGGATGGTGGTGAGTGGTGAGGATGATGATGGGATGATGGGGTGATGGGATGGTGGTGAGTGGTGAGGATGAGGATGATGATGGGATGGTGGGATGATGGTGAGTGGTGAGGATGATGATGGGATGATGGGATGATGGGATGGTGGTGAGTGGTGAGGATGATGATGGGATGATGGGATGATGGGATGGTGGTGAGTGGTGAGGATGAGGATGATGATGGGATGGTGGGATGATGGTGAGTGGTGAGGATGATGATGGGATGATGGGATGATGGTGAGTGGTGAGTGGTGAGGATGGGATGGGATGAGGCAGGTGATGACGGGGTGATGGTGGAGATGATGAGGATGATGATGGAGTGACGGATGATGGAGGTGATGAAGAGGAAGATGATGGGCACGATGGCCGGGTTGTAATGGGTGGGGATGAAGGTGGGATGGTGATGGAGATGGCGAGAAAGCAGGGATGAGGAGGATGATGGTGGTGACAATGGTGAGGGTGATGGTGACAATTGTGAGGGTGATGGTGACAATGGTGGGGGTGATGGTGACAATGGTGGGGGTGATGAAGGAGAGGATGAGGGGGATGACGATGATGAAGATGGTGGGGACATGGTGGGATGATGGTGACAATGGTGAGGATGATGATGATGAGGACAATGAAGAGGATGATGATGGGGACAATGAGGATGATGGGGATGATGAGGGTGTCAGTGGGGATGACAATGACAACAATGAGGACGATGATGAGGATGATGAAGGGGATGATGGAAGGAGACAATGAAGGGGACAACGAAGACAATGATTGGGATGGTGATGAAGACAATGGAGAAGATGATGATGAGGAGGGTGACGGGGTGATGAAGGGGACAGTGACGCAGGTGCCACCCCCGGTGCCAGCACCCAGCACGGTCCCTACCGGCAGCGTGCGGCTCCCGTGCAGGGCGGCGATGGCGGCCTGGGCCTCGGCGTGGCTCTGGAACTTGACGAAGGCGCAGCCTGGGGACATTGGGGACATTGGGAACATTGGGGACCCCACAGACCCCTCCAGTAACCCCATTAACCCCATCCCTGCCGTGTTCCCGCTGAACCCCATCCCTGCCCTGCAGATCGCCCCCCGTCCACCCTGTGGGGACCCCCCAAGAGCCCTGTGGTGACACTTTGGGGTGTCCCTGTGGTGACACCTCGGGGTGTCCCTGTAGTGACACTTTGGGGTGTCTGTGGGTGACAGAGCCCTGTGGTGGCACTCTGGGGTGTCCCTGCAGTGGCACTCTGGGCTGTCCCTGTGGTGGCACTCTGGGGTGTCCCCGCGGTGGCGCTCTGTGTGTCCCCGCGGTGGAGCTCTGTGTGACCCCGCGGTGGCGCTCTGGCTGTCCCCGCGGTGGCGCTCTGTGTGTCCCCGCGGTGGCGCTCTGGGTGTCCCCGCGGTGGCGCTCTGTGTGTCCCTGCAGTGGCACTGTGTGTCCCCGCGGTGGCGCTCTGGGTGTCCCCGCGGTGGCGCTCTGCGTGTCCCTGTCCCCACCTTTGCTGGTGCCGTCGGGCCCGCGCAGCACCGTGCACTCGTCGATGGTGCCGAAGGGCTCGAACATTTTCCGCACGTCCTCGTCCGCCTGCTGCTTGCTGAGCATCCCCACGAACAGCTTGCGGTCCTCTGGGGACACGGGGACATGGGACACGCCGTGGGGACATGGGGACATGGGATATGGGACATGGGATATGGCATGGGGACATGGGGACACGGGGACATGGGACACGGCATGGGGACACGGGGACATGGGATATGGGACATGGCATGGGGACACGGGGACATGGGATATGGGACATGGGGACAGCGGGGACATGGGACACGCCGTGGGGACATGGGGACATGGGATATGGGACATGTCATGGGGACATGGGGACAGCAGGAACATGGGACACACCGTGGGGACACGGGACATGGGATATGGGACATGGGACATGGGGACAGGGGGACATGGGATATGGGATATGGGACATGGGACATGGCATGGGGACATGGGGACAGCGGGGACATGGGACATGGCATGGGGACAGCAGGGACATGGGATATGGGACATGGCATGGGAACATGGGGACAGCGGGGACAGCGGGGACAGGGGACAGGGGACATGGGGACAGCAGGGACAGCGGGGACAGCGGGGACACAGGGACATGGGACACGCCGTGGGGACAGCGGGACATGGGACATGGCATGGGGACAGCAGGGACAGCGGGGACATGGGACACGCCATGGGGACAGCGGGGACAAGGGAAATGGGAGATGGGAGATGGGACATGGGACACGCCGTGGGGACAGCGGGACATGGGACATGGCATGGGGACAGCGGGGACATGGGACATGGGACACACCATGGGGACAGTGGGGACATGGGACATGGGCCATGGCATGGGGACATGGGGATAGCGAGGACATGGGATGTGGGACATGGGACATGGCATGGGGACATGGGGACAGCGGGGACAATGGGGACAGTGGGGACAGTGGGAACATGGGACACACCATGGGGACAGCAGGGACATGGGGGCAGCAGGTGGCACTGGGACATGGCATGGGGACAGTGGGTGGCACTGGGGCATGGTCATGGGACATGGGGACAGCGGGTAGCACTAGGACATGGGACACGGGCATGGGGACACCACGGGTGGCACCAGGACAGTGTGGGTGGCACCGGGACACAGTGAGTAGCACAGGGACCCCAGAATGGGGACACCATGGGTGACACCAGGACACCGGCACAGGGACACCACGAGTGGCACTGGGACACTGGCACGGGGACAGTGCCACACAGAGGGGTGTGACACTGCAGGGACGGTGGGGTAGGGGGAGATGGGGACACTGGGATGGGGACACTGGGATGGGGACACTGAGATGGGACACTGGGATGGGGACACTGGGATGGGACACTGGGATGGGGACACTGGGATGGGGACACTGAGATGGGACACTGGGATGGGGACACTGGGATGGGACACTGGGATGGGGACACTGGGATGGGGACACTGGGATGGGGACACTGAGATGGGACACTGGGATGGGGACATTGGGACGGGGACAACTGAGATGGGACACTGGGATGGGACATTGGGATGGGACATTGGGATGGGGACATTGGGATGGGGACACTGGGATGGGGACACTGGGAGGGGACACTGGGATGGGACACTGAGATGGGACACTGGGATGGGACACTGAGATGGGACACTGGGATGGGGACACTGGGATGGGACACTGGGATGGGGACACTGAGACTGGGATGGGACACTGGGAATGGGGTGACAGCTGCTGGGAATGGGGACATGGAGGGACACCCACCCTGGGGACAGGGACAGATGTGGGGTGGCCCTGGGGTCATTTGGGGACACCGGGGTTTGGGGACAGGGTGGGGTGGGGTGAGTTCGGGGCGGGGGGGGGATGCTTGGGGTCTGTGGGGGAGTTTGGGGTGATTTGGGGAGGATTTTTGGGGTGATTTGGGGAGGATTTTGGGGGTGATTTGTGGGTTTTTGGGGAGGATTTTGGGGGTGATTTGGGGGATTTTTGGGGTTTTGGGGGCGGTACCTCCTCGGCTCTCACTGTCCGCCGGCTTCACCTGGATGGGCCGGTTCATCTGGGGGGGACACGGGGGTTGGGGACACAGCGCCCCCCCCGAGCCCCCCCCGAGCCCCCCCCGAGCCCCCCCGGACCATCAGCCCCTCCCCCACCCCCCCAGAGGGTCCCGGCACCCCAAAGATGCTCCTGTCGCCATGGCAACGCCGGGCCTGCATCCCGTTACCTGGCAACGGGAGCCGCTGCCCGGGGGGGGGAGGGGGGGCCGCCTTAATGAGAGCCCCTCCCCCCCTGCGTTAATTAGGGGGGGATGGACCCGCCCCGCCCCCCTCCCCCCTCCCCCCCCCAGCCCGGAACCCCCAGAGGAACGGGGCGGGGAGGGGGGGGAGGGGGAGGGCGCAGATGCGCGGTTGCCATGGCAACGGCCGGCTCCGCTCCATGGCAACCGCCCACTCATCCCCAATTTACCCATCGCCGTTGCCTGGCAACGCCGCTGACGTCATCAGCGCTCGCGATAAACAATGACGGGGATGGGGAGTGGGGGGGGCGGGGATGGAGATTTGGGGAGGGGGGGACCCCCCCCAAAACCTCCCCCACCCCCATTCCAGGCCCGGTGTGACCCCGCCCCTCCCCCCCCAACCCCCCCAAACCCGCAGGGGAGCGGGGGGCGGTGGGGGAGGGGCGGCGCGGGGGGATTTGGGGGGAATTTGGGATGCGGGGAGGGGGGGGAGGGGTGGGGGGGGCGGGTCCATCCCCGGCTGACCCCGGGCGGTTCCTTTCGCCGCCGAAAGCGAAGGTTCCCCCGAACCCCCGAACCCCCGGCCCAGATGGTGCCGCCCCCCTTAATCCCCCCCTAATCCCCCCCCGCGCTGGATCAGCCAGAAAAGGGGGGGGGGGCACAAAGAGGGGGTGAAAAATCTCCCCCCAAACCCCCCAAACCCCCCGGCTCAGCGCAGTTCGGGGGCTCAGTGGGGTTCCCCCAAATTTCCCAGCAGCTGCGGGGGCGGGGCCGTCCCTAATCCCCCCTCCCCAAACCCAAACCCATCCCCCCCCCCCCTCCCCAAATCCCCGGGATTTACGGCCCCAAATCCCGGGATTATCCCGGCGAAGCCAAATCCCCCCCGGGCCTGGCGGGACACGCGCGGGGGGGGCCCCAAAACTGCGCCCCCCCCCACCCCCAGGGAACCCCAAAAAAAACCACAAATCCCCCTCCCAAAATAGGATGGGAGGTGAGACCCCCCCCCCCAAAAATGAATTGGGGATCCCGGACCTCCCCCCCCCCCCAAATCCCGGGCTTTGTTGTGTCCGTGCTTCATTAGCGGCAGGCCCTCATTAGCGGCACTAATTAAACACCCCTCAGATGTTCGGGGCGCCCCCAACCCCCCCAAAAATCCCCCCTTCAGTGGGGTCGGGGGTGGCCCTAAAAAGGTGGGTGGGGGTGGTTTTGGGGGTGTTTAGGGGTGATTTTTGGGGGAGTTTCAGGGTGATTTGGGGGTTTCAGGGTGATTTGGGGGGGTCAGGACTGATTTTGGGGGATTTCGGGGTGATTTTTGAAGATTTGGGGGTGATTCGGGAGGGATTTAAAGGTAATTTTTGGTGGTTCAGGGTGATTTTGGGGTGTTTCAGGGTGATTTTGGGGGTGTTTCGGGGGGATTTTGGGGTGATTTCGGGGTTTTACGGGTGATTTTTGGGGGGTTTTTGGGGTGATTTTTGGGGTTTTAGGGATGATATTTTTTTGGGGTTTCGGGGTGATTTTGGGGGGTGTATTTGTGATTTTTTTTGGGATGTATTTGTGATTTCGGGGTGTCACGGCTCGGGGGCTCACAGGGGCGGTTTTGGGGTGTCCCGGGGGGGGTCCCCGCGCCCCCCACTCACCCCCGGGAGGGTTTTCTGCTCGTGCAGGGCGCTCTGCGCCTTCAGGGCCGACTCGCGGGCGCAGTAGGTCAGGAAGGCGCATCCTGGGGGGAGGGGGAGGGGAGAAAAAGGGGTCTGGGGGCGTGGGGGGACACGGGGGGGACCCCGGGGTGTCCCCACCCCCAGCCCGAGGGGACACTGAGGGTCTGGAGCACCCCAAAATAACCAAAATCACTGAACCCGCCCAGGAGAGCAACGGCTGCAGAGACCCCAAATCCTCCCTGAGACCCCAAATCCTCCCCAGACCCCAAATCCCCCTGAGACCCCAAATCCTCCCTGAGACCCCAAATTCCCCTGAAACCCCAAATCCCCCAGACCCCAAATCCTCCCTGAGACCCCAAATCTCCCCCAGACCCCAAATCCTCCCCAGACCCCAAATTCCCCTGAGACCCCAAATTCCTCTGAGACCCCAAATCCTCCCCAGACCCCAAATCCTCCCTGAGACCCCAAATCTCCCCCAGACCCCAAATCCCCCAGACCCCAAATCCTCCCTGAGACCCCAAATCCTCCCTGAGACCCCAAATCCCCCAGACCCCAAATCCTCCCTGAGACCCCAAATCCTCCCCAGACCCCAAATCCTCCCCAGACCCCAAATCCCCCCAAAACTTTCAGGCCCCCATCGCCCCCAGACCCCCCATTTTGGGGCAGTGACACCCCCAAACCCCCTCGTCCCTGCCCCTCCCTCCAGGCCCACAGTTTTGGGAGGGGTCCCAAAAATCCCTGGTGGGGGGAGGGGTGCACAGAGACCCCCCAGGACCCCCCAGGACCCCCCAGGTCCGGTGTCCATCGGGGCACAGTCGGTGCTTGGGGTTTGGGGGTCCCTGCAGGGCCCTGTCAGCGTCACCATCACTGTCACTGTCACTGTCACTGTCACTGTCACTCACCCAGAGCCGGTGTCACCCCCAGGGCCACATGGGGTGACCACATGACACCCCAAGGACAGACACAACACCCCAAAACAACACCTGGACAGCCCCAGGGACACACAGAGCCGGTGCCACCCTCATGGACACTCTAAAACAACACCCAAAACAACCTGACACCCCAACAGCCGCCTGACACCCCAAAACAACACCTGGCAGCCAGCTGGAACCCCAAAACAACACCCTGAGAACATCTTGACACCCCAAAACAACACCCTGAGAACACCCGGATGCTCACCCCACTGCCACCCCCAGCCACCCACACAACACCCCAGCACCCCCAGGCCCGGGTGTCACCTGGAGGGGCACCCACGTGACACCCAACACCCACCTGGAACCCCGAAACAACACCTGGCACTCCAAAACAACACCCAACACCTGCCTGGAACCCCAAAAGAAAACCCAACACCCGCTTGGAACCCTGAAACAACACCTGGCAGCAACCTGGAACCCCAAAACAACACCTGGCACCCCAAAACAACACCCAACACCTGACTGGCAACCCTTAACAACAGCCAGCAGCCACCTGGCACCACAGCCGGACACAACACCCCAACAATGACACCCCAACAACAACACCCTGCACTCACCCAATCCCACAACAGCCGGACACAACACCCCGGTACCACACCCCACACCTGACACAACCCCCACACAGCTCCGTGACCCCACACCCAGCACCCGGGTACAACACCCCAAAACGGGGTAGAACACCCCAAAATGGGGTATTCGGGCTGGGCTGGGGGCCTGCGGCTGTTCCCGGTGCCCTCGGCTGTACCCGGGGCCTGCGGCTGTAGGCTGAGCTGTGGGTGTTGCTCAAGGCCTTTGGCTGTACTGGGGCTGTTCCGGAGCCCCTGGTTGTACCCGGGGCTGTTTGTGGGGCTGTTCCCGGTACCGGGCCTGTTCCCGGTGCCCTCAGTTGTTCCCGGTACCATTTGTGGGGCTGTTCCCGGTACCGGAGGTTGGATGTGGAGTGGTTCCGGTTACCGGGGGCTGTTCCCGGTGTTGGGGCCCTCGGTTGTACCGGGGCTGTTTCTGGGGCTGTTTCTGGTACCGGGGGCTGTTCCCGGTGTCGGAGGCTGTTCCGGTACCCCAGGCCGTGTCACGGGGCTGCTCCTGGTGACAGTGGCTGTTCCCAGTACCGGGGGCTGTTCCCGGTGACAGGGCCAATCCTGGGGCCATTCCCAGTCCCGGGGGTTGTTCCCGGTGCTGGTTCCCATCCCGGGGCCATTCCCGGTACCGGGGCTGTGTCACGGGGCTGTTCCCGGTACCGGGGCTGTGTCACGGGGCTGTTCCCGGTGCTGGGAGCTGTTCTCGGTACCGGGAGCTGTTCCTGGTGCTGGAGGCCGTGGCACAGGGCTGGTCCCGGTACCGGGGCTGTATCCCGGGGCCATTCCCGGTGTTGGGGGCTGTTCCTGGTGCTGGGGGCTGTTCCCGGTACCGGGGCCCAGATCCCAAGGCCGCTCCCGGTACCAGGGCTGTACCCAGGGCTGATCCCGGTACCGGGGGCTGTTCCCAGTACCGGGGCCGTATCCTGGGGCTGATCCCGGTACCGGGGCCGTATCCTGGGGCTGATCCCAGTACCGGGGGCTGTTCCCAGGGCTTATCCCGGTACCGGGGGCTGTTCCCAGTACCGGGGCCATATCCTGGGGCTATTCCCAACACCGGGAGCTGCTCGTGGTACCGGGGGCCACATCCCAGGGGCTGATCCCGGTATCTGGGGCCACATCCGGGGCTGTTCCCAGTACCGGGGGCTGTTCCCGGTACCGGGGGCTGTTCCCAGCACCGGGAGCCATATCCGGGGTCTATTCCCGGTGCCAGGAGCTGTTCCTGGTACTGGGAGCCACATCACGAGGCCATTCCCGGTACCGGGGGCCACATCCTGGGGCTGATCCCAGTACCAGGGGCCGTATCCTGGGGCTGATCCCGTGATCTGAGGCCATCCCCAGTGCCAGAGGCCGAATCCCGGGGCTGATCTCGGTACCGGGGGCCATCCCCGGTACCGGGGGCCAAATCCCGGGGCTGTTCCCACATCCCCCGTGCCCGTGCCCCGCACCCATCCCCGCTGCCCGGGGCCGTGCCCGCTGCCCCTGCCCCATCCCCGCTGCCCGTTCCCGTTGCCCGGGGCCGCTCCCCCTCCCCATTCCCGGTTCCCGGTTTCCCGGTTCCCGTACCTTTGTGCATCCCGGTGTACTTGTCCTTGATGACGGTGAGCTCGTAGATTTTCCCGAATTGCTCAAAAATGGGTTTCAGGTCCTTCTCCTCCAGGTGCCGCGGGATCTGCCCCACGAAGAGTTTGATGGCGTCGGGCTCCTTCATGGGGCCGCCGGGGGGTCCCCGGGCCCCGGGGCCGCTCCCGCTCCCCGCTATCACCGCCCGGGCTCGGCTCCCGGTGCTCCCGGCGGTGCCCGGTGCCCCGGCGCACACAAAGGACGAGGCGGCCCCGGGGCTCGGCTCGGCTCCGGGGACGGGGCGCGGCGGGGCGGGGGCAGCTCTGCCCGGGGGGCGGCGCTCCCGGCGCTCCCGGTGCGTCCCGGCCGTTTCCCGGGTGCTGCTCCCCAAAATCCCGGTGGGTGCTGCGAGCGCCCGCCCCGCCGGTACCGCCCCGGTGGCCTCGGGGAGGGTCCCGGTACCGGGCGGGGGGCGGGGGGAGCTCAACGCTCGGTTCGGTCCATGGCGGCCGCGGCGGCCGCCGGTTCCCCGAGAGCCCCGGTGGTGGCCGAGCCCCCGCCCGCTGGGGGTACCGGGTACCGGCACCGGGATCGGCACCGGGATCGGCTCTTCTTCCCCGGTTGGGGCCGCCCCGCCCCGCCCCGCCCGGTGCTGATGTCAGAGCGGCACCGGGGACCGGCACCGGCGACGGCACCGGGGCCTGGGGAGCGGGACCAGGCACGGAGAACTGGGGAGCGGCTACCGGAACCGGGCACCGGGCACCGGGCACCGGGAACAGGGCACCGCACCGCCTGTGGGGTTCTGGCTACCGGGCACCGGCACCGGCGACAACAGCGGGAGCTGCAGACCAGCACCGGGCACCGGGCACGGGGCTCTGGGAACCGGGCCCGGGGACCGGCAACAGAGCAGCGGAACCGGATAACGGCACCGGCACCGGATAACGGGGGGCGCTGGGCAGCGGCGACAACAGCGGGACTGGGAGCGGGGAGGGGGCGCTTGGAACCGGGAACCGGAACCGGGGACAGCACCGGGACCGGCACCAACAGCGGGACCGGCACCGGGCTCCGGTACCGGGACCAGCACCGGGCTCCGGTACCGGCCCCGCCCGGGCCCGGGGGGGGTTGGGGATGTTTTGGGGAGGGGGCGGGGCCGCGCGCACGCGCGGAAGGGCCGGGGAGGGGGGGACTCGGTGTCGCCCACGCGGGTCCCCTCCCCCCGCGTGTCGCTGTCGTCTCCCGGTGCTGAACTCAGCCCCGCCCCCTCCCGTGTCACCCCCTCCCGGTGTCCCGGTGTCCCCAGGCCGGTGTCACCCCCGCAGTGTCACCCCCCACCCACATCGGTGTCACCTCCCTCCGTGTCTCGGTGTCACCCCTCAGTGTCACCCCCCACTCCGTGTCCCCTCCTTTCATGTCCCGGTGTCCCCACTCGTGTGTCCCCCGCTGCCATGGCAACGAGCCGGTGACAGCCGAGGTGGCACCGCCAGAGCCCCCCCAACCCCGAGGGTCACACCTGGGGGGACACGGGGGGCTTTGGGGACACCCCGTGGTGACATTTTGGGGACACGGGGCTCCCCCCTCAATAATTCACTCAAAACACCCGAATTTGTGTCCTAAAAATTCCATTTTTTTTTTCCACCGTGGGAAAAACTCCCGTGGGATTTATTCCCAAAATCCTGCACCTCCCAAAACTCTGAGAACTCCCCCAAAATCTCTGAGATCCCACAAATCTTCGGGACACCCCCAAAAAATCCTGGGATCCCCCAAAAAATCCTGATCCCTCTTTTCCAGACCCTGGAGTTCCCCACAGGTGAGGGGGGAAAACCCCCCCAAAACCCATCCCAGGGACCCCCAATCCATCCTGGGGATCCCCCTGGGATTTGGGGGTTCAAGGGGGGTCCCAGGGGTCTCACGGGAATCCCACAGCCCCTCAAAAACCTCTGAGACCCCCCCAAAATTCCACTGAACCCCCTGTTCCAGGGAGCTGCTGCTCCAGGTGAGGAGGGGGGGACACCCCCAAAAATCCATTCTGGGGACCCCCAAACCCACCCCAGTGACCCCAAATCCATCCCAGGGACCCCAAACCCACCCCAGGGACCAGAATGGGGCTCAGGGGGATTTTGGGGGGGCTCAGGACAATCCAAAATTCCTGAGCTGCTGCTCTGGGAACTGAGCCATGTCTGGGGGTTCCCCAAAGGTGAGGGGGGGGCCCAAAGAGGGGGGACACCGACCCCAAATCCTTCCAGGGGGCCACAGATCCGTTCTGGGGACCCCAAAGCCCTCGGGGGGGACCCCAAATTCCCGGGGGGGGGTCAGAGGAGCCGCTCCCTGCTGCTCTCCAGCTGCTGCTGCTGCTGCTGCTGCCAGTGCCGGAAGCGCCGGGTTTTGGGGTGCATGAACTGCACCACGTCCATGGGCACCCGCACCGTGTCCAGCCCGTTCACCTGGCACCCCAAAAACAGCCCTGAGCACCCCCAAAACAGCCCTGAGCACCCCAAAACCAGCCCCAAAACAGCCCCGGGGCACCACATCCATGGGCACCCGCACCGTGTCCAGCCCGTTCACCTGGCACCCCAAAACAGCCCTGAGCACCCCAAAACAGCCCTGAGCACCCCAAAAACACCCCAACAACAGCCCCAGGGCACCACGGCCATGGACACCCGCACCGTGTCCAGCCCGTTCACCTGGCACCCCAAAAACAGCCCTGAGCACCCCAAAAACAGCCCTGAGCACCCCAAAAACAGCCCCAAAACAGCCCCGGGGCACCACATCCATGGGCACCTGCACTGTGTCCAGCCCGTTCACCTGGCACCCCAAAAAGAGCCAGGTCACCCCAAAAACAGCCCGAAATCACCCCAAAACCAGCCAGGTCACCCCAAAACCAGCCCAAAACCAGCCCAGGGCACCCCAAAAACAGCCCCAAAACAGCCCTGAGCACCCCAAAACCAGCCCCAAAACCAGCCCTGGGCACCCCAAAAACAGCCCCAGGGCACCACGGCCATGGACACCCACACCGTGTCCAGCCCGTTCACCTGGCACCCCAAAAACAGCCCTGAGCACCCCAAAAAACAGCCCTGAGCACCCCAAAAACAGCCCGAAACCACCCCAAAACAGCCCTGAGCACCCCCAAAACACCCCAAAAACAGCCCCGGGGCACCACGGCCATGGGCACCCGCACTGTGTCCAGCCCGTTCACCTGGCACCCCAAAAACAGCCCTGAGCACCCCAAAACCAGCCCGAAATCACCCTAAAAACACCCCCAAAACAGCCCTGGGTACCCAAAAACACCCCCAAACAGCCAGGTCACCCCAAAAACAGCCAGGTCACCCCAAAACCAGCCCGAAATCACCCCAAAAACAGCCCTGAGCACCCCAAAACCAGCCCGAAATCACCCTAAAAACACCCCCAAAACAGCCCTGGGTACCCAAAAACACCCCCAAACAGCCAGGTCACCCCAAAAACAGCCAGGTCACCCCAAAACCAGCCCGAAATCATCCCCAAAATACCCCAAAACCAGCCCTGAGTACCCCAAAAACACCCCAAAACCAGCCCTAAACCACCCTAAAACCAGCTCTGGGCACCCCAAAACCAGCCAGAAATCACCCCAAAAACAGCCCAAAGCCAGCCCTGGGCACCCCAAAAACCACCCCAAAATCACTGGAAAATCGGTGCTGCTCACCCCCAAAACCAGCCCTGGGCACCCCAACATTCCCAGCTGGAGGGAGAAGGGGAAATGGGGAGGAAATGAGGGGGAATTGAGCGGGAACGAGGGCAGGGGTCCCCTCTGTCCCCCTGTCCCTGTCCCTGTCCCCGCCCCCTCACCGTGACGTCACACCAGAAGTGTCCCCAGCGCGTGATCGGCTCCGGGGGCAGGCGCAGGGCGTGGGGGGGCACGTGCACCCCGAGCTGCAGGGACAGAACCGGGGTCACCCCAAACGCTGGGGGTCACCCCAAATCCCAGAGGGTCATCCCAAAACCCAGGAATGGCCCCAAAACCCAGGAACAGTCCCGAATCTCAGGAATGATCTCAATACCAGGGAGGAGGGACCCCAAATCCTGGGGATGGCCCCAAAACCAGGGAGTGACCCCAAAATCCAGGAATGATCCCAAAACCCAGGAGTGGCCCCAAAACCCAGGAGTGGCCCCAAATCCCAGGAATGATCCCAAAACCCAGGAGTGACCCCAAATTCCAGGAGTGACCCCAAATCCCAGGAATGGCCCCAAAACCCAGGAATGGCCCCAAATCCCAGGAGTGACCCCAAAACTTGGGAGTGACTCCAAAATCCAGGAGTGACCCCAAAATCCAGGAATAGCCCCAAAACCCAGGAATGATTCTAAACCCAAAAGTGACCCCAAAATCTGGGAATGACCCCCAAAACCCAGAAATGATCCCAAATCCCAAGAATGATCCCAAACCCATCAGCGACCCCAAATCCCATGAGCAGGGCTGGCCTGAGTTGCCCAAATCCTTCAGGAATGACCCCAAATTTTGGGATTTGGGGCCTGGGATCCCCCAAATCCCCCAACCCTGCTCACATTCTTGAGGAAGTGCCTGGCCACGATTTCGGGGTTCAGCTCCCAGCTCACGTTGTTCTTCATCCCCACCTCGAGCCGGCAGCGCCGCAGGAACTCCAGGGTCTGGGAATTTGGGATTTGGGGGAATTCCCAGAATTTGGGGACCCCAAAAATACTCAAAAATCTCCAGAAAAATGCCCCCACAAAAACTCCCCACAAAAATCCGAAAAAATCTCCTAAAATCCACCAAAAAATTGCAAAAATCCTCTCAAAACATCCCCCAAAAATCCTCCAAAATCTCCAAAAATCCTCCCCCCCCAAATCTCCCAAAAATTCCCCCAAAAAGTCCCCCAAAATCAGGGGAATTCCCAGGATTGGGAGAATTCCCAGCATTTGGGGAATTTGGGATTTGGGAAAATTGGGGTTTGGGGAATTGTGGAATTTTGGGGATTTGGGGTAATTCCTGGGATTTGGGGATTAGGGATTTGGGATATAGGGGATTTGGGATTTGGGGGATTTGGAATTGGGAGGATTTGAGATTTGGGGAATTTGGGATTTGGAGAATTTGGGATTTGGGATGGGGGGAATTTGGGATTGGGGGAATTTGGGATTTTGAGGAATTTGGGATTTGGAGATTTTGGGATTGGGGGGATTTGGGGGAATTGTGGAATTTCCGATTTAGGATTCTGGGATTTGGGATTTTGGGAAATTTGGGGATTTGGGACTGGGGATTTGGGATTTGGGGTCCCCTCTCACCTTCTGCCCACTCTGGGTCTGGGGCTCCTCCAGCTTCTCCTGCTGAGCCTGGGGGGGGAAATGGGAAAATGGGAATGAGGGGAAATGGAATAAAAAATGAGGAAAAACAGGATTGGGAAGGGGAAATGGGATTGAGCAGGGAAAAGGGGAAAATCTTTTTTTTTTTTTTTTTTTTGAGGGCTCCCCCTCATTCCAAACCCTCCCAAAACCCTCCCAAAAATCCCCAAGTTCCCCAATGGCATTTTTGGGATGTTTCTGGGGTGCTGACCTGCTCCTGCTGGAAGCTGTGCAGGTTCTCAGGGCTGGGGTACACTGCCAGCCCCTGGGGCAGCAGCCGGTTCCTGCCCAGGTGTTTGCTCACCCTCACCAGGTCCCCACGGCTGCCCAGGTCTGCAGGGACAGCAAATGGGAATGGGAAAGGGAAATAATGGGGAATGGGGATGGGGATGGGAATGGGGAATGGGGAATAATGGGGAATGGAAATGGGATGGGAATGGGGAATAATGGGGAATGGGGAATGGGGAATGGGGATGGGGAATGGGAAATAATGGGGAATGGGAATGGGGATGGGGAATGGGAATGGGGATGGGGAATGGGGAATGGGGAATGGGGAATGGGGATGGGGAATGGGAATGGGGAATGGGGAATGGGAAATAATGGGGATGGGGAATGGGGAATGGGGATGGGGAATGAGAAATGGGAAATGGGGAATGGGAAATGGGGATGGGAATGGGAATGGGAATGGGGATGGGGAATGGGGAATGGGGAATGGGGATGGGGAATGGGGAATGGGAAATGGGGAATGGGAATGGGGAATGAGGAATTCCTGGGAAGGGCTGGGAAGGCGGAATTGCCAGGAATCACTCATCCCCAGAGGAGAGATAAAACTGAAAAAAAATGGAATGGCAAGATTCCCAGGAATGGCTGGGAATGCAGGAATTCCTGGGAATGGCTCGCCCTGCACAGCCAGGAACAGGCTGGGAGTGTGGAATTCCCAGGAATTGCTGGGAATGTAGAATTGCTGGAGATTGCCAGGAAGGGCAGCGAAGGCAGAAGTGACTGACCCTGCACGGTGCGGGTGAGCAGCAGCTCCATGTGCCCCGGGGCTGGTGTTTGCCGTCCCGCAGCAGCCGGAACACGCGGTGCCGCCGCGGGTGCAGCCGGGGCGGGGAGCCGGCCCGGGCCAGGGGCACCGGCCACACCCGCTCCACCACCACCGTGTGCTGGGAGGGGACAGAAATTCACAATGGGAACGGGGACAGCACCGGCCACACCCGCTCCACCACCACCGTGTGCTGGGAGGGGACAGAAATTCACAATGGGACAGAAATTCACAATGGGAACGGGGATAGCACCGGCCACACCCGCTCCACCACCACCGTGTGCTGGGAGGGGACAGAAATTCACAGTGGGAACGGGGACAGCACCGGCCACACCCGCTCCACCACCACCGTGTGCTGGGAGGGGACAGAAATTCACAGTGGGAACGGGGACAGCACCGGCCACACCCGCTCCACCACCACCGTGTGCTGGGAGGGGACAGAAATTCACAGTGGGAATGGGGATAGCACCGGCCACACCCGCTCCACCACCACCGTGTGCTGGGAGGGGACAGAAATTCACAGTGGGAACGGGGACAGCACCGGCCACACCCGCTCCACCACCACCGTGCGCTGGGAGGGGACAGAATGGGACAGAAATTCACAGTGGGAACGGGGACAGCACCGGCCACACCCGCTCCACCAGCACCGTGTGCTGTGAGGGGAGAGAATGGGAGAGAATGTTCCAGAAATTCACAGTGGGAACGGGGATAGCACCAGCCACACCCGCTCCACCAGCACAGAGCCCTAGGGAATGTTCCAGAAATTCACAATGGGAATGGGGATAGCACCAGCCACACCTGCTCCACCACCACTGTGCGTTGGAATGGGACAGAATGGGAGAGAATGTTCCAGAAATTCACAGTGGGAACGGGGATAACCCCGGCCACACCCGCTCCACCACGGAACTCTGGGGATGGGATAGAATGTTCTGGAATGTTCTAGAGATTCCCAATGGGAACAGGGCTAACACCAGCCACACCCGCTCCACCATCACCGAACCCTGGAATGGGACAGAAATTCCCAATGGGAATGGGGGTAACCCTGGTCAGATCTGCTCCACCACCACTGAGCACTGGGATGGGACAGAATGGGACAGAAATTCCCAATGGGGATAACCCTGGTCAGATCTGCCCCACCACCACTGAGCACTGGGGATGGGACAAAATGTTCCAGAATGTTCCAGAATATTCCCAATGGGGATTGGGATGGGAAGAGAGGCATTCACCAGCCTCGGTGACCCCACAGCCCAGAGATCCCATAACCACACACTGCCCCACAGAACCCCCAGACTCTACAAACCCCCACTACTCCATCCTACACCCCATAACATCCCATTGTAGCTGAGACCCCACAGCTCCCCAATAAACCCCCAGACCCCATAACACCCAACAGCTCCCCAGACCCTACAACCCCACATTTACCCCCAGACCCCATAACTGCACCACACCCCCCTCAGACCCCATAAGCTCCTGTTACCCCTCCCAGACCCATAACAAGCCCAGCGTACACCTACAGCTCCCACAACCCCCCACACACCCTACACCCACACCCCACACCCTACAGACTACCACTACACCCCCAGACCCCATAACACCCCCACTGTACCCCCCCGACCCTACAGCCCCTCCCACAGCACCCCCTCAGACCCCATAACAGCCCCCAGATCATCCCAGACCCCATAACTGATCCCAGATCAACCCAGACCCCAAAGTCCTCCCTACAACACACCCCCAGACCCCATAATACTCCCCAGACACCACAATACCCCCAGATACCCCCACAGCCCCCTATACTCCCCCCCGACCCTACAGCCCCCACCAGATCCCATAGCCCCCTCCAGACCCTACAACTCTTCCCCCAGAAAGAGGGTTTAGGATCTGGGGAGGGGGCTGGAGGCACAGCGAGGGAGTTATGGGGTCTGGGGGTTGTAACTGTCACTTATGGGATCTGGGGGCCTCTAATGGGGGATTATGGGGCCTGAGGTGTTACAGGTCCTGAGGGGAACTCTAACACGGTTATAGGACCGGCTACGGTATAGGGGCTATAGGGTTCTATAACGGGGTTATGGGGCCGGGTACGTATAGAGGCTATAGGGTTCTATAACGGGGTTATGGAGCTGGGTACGTATAGGGGCAATAGGGTTCTATAATGGGGTTATGGAGCTGGGTACGTATAGGGGCTATAGGGTTCTATATTTGGGTTATGGGGCCGGGTACGTATAGAGGCTATAGGGTTCTATAACGGGGTTATGGAGCTGGGTACGTATAGGGGCTATAGGGTTCTATAATGGGGTTATGGAGCTGGGTACGTATAGGGGCTATAGGGTTCTATAATGGGGTTATGGGGCTGGGTACGTATAGGGGCTATAGGGTTCTATAACGGGGTTATGGAGCCGGCTCAGGGCCCGTCCCGACCCCGGCACGAAAACCACCGGCCCACTCCCGGCTTCCCCCCAATCCCGGGGCCCCTCCGCCCTGGCTCAAGGCCCATCCCCGGTACCGCTCCCGGTACGGACCACCGGCCCACACCCGGCTCTCTCCCAGTGCCGGGACCACTCCGCCCCGGCTCAAGGCCCATCCCCGGTACCGTCCCCACCATTCCCGGTGCCCTGCCCTCACCGGGCCATGGCTCAGGCTCAGGGCCCGGCTCAGCACGCGTCCCGCCGCTCCCGGGACCAACATGGCGGCCCCGTTGCCTCACGGTGCCCGGCGACCCGGCGCTGCCTGCGCATGCGCGGGGACTCATGAAAGGACACCCCCACCAATGGGGCTGCCCGTGCCGCGCCTGCGCGGGACTCTATGCAAGGACCCCAGCGGGGCTGCTCGTGGCGCGCCTGCGCCCGGTTCCCACCGATTCGGGACGGAGCGCTGAGAAATCTTCAACTTTATTAACTCAGAACAACAAATAGTGCAACAGAACCGCAAAACAAGGCGAGGGAACCGGGAACTCCCGGTAACGAAAGTGTCGTGTCCTGACAAGAGGCACAAGCGGAGATCCCCGCAATTTGTCGGTCCAGCCTCCCGGGGGACTCCAGACAGGGGACTGCACGTGCTGGTGGCACCGGGAGCTGCTCGGGGTCACCGTGACGGGGTCACTGGGAGCTTCTCCAGGTCACCTCGAGGGTGGCACGGGGAGCAGCTCCCGGTCACCGTGCCAGTGGCACCGGGCACAGGCAGCTTCAGGTGACCGTGACGGCGTCCCCAGGAACGGTGACGGCAGCGGCTGCGGGACCAGAGAGGGGTCAGGGGGGTCCCAGCACCGGGAGCGGGGCAGGGAACGCTCCAGGCCGGGACACACCGGGAATGGGGTCACCGGGAATGGTGTCACCACCATGGTGTCACCAGAAGGCCCCAGGCTCACCGGGCAGGCTGAGGCAGGACGGGGTCCCAGCGCTGTCCCCAGTGCTGTCCCCGGTGCTGTCCCCAGGGCTCTGCAGGGTCCCAGGGCTCGGGATGGAGGCACAGCCGAGATTGTCCTGCCGGGAAATGTGGGGTGAGCCCTCCCGGGACTCCGGGAATGAACACATCCCAGAGGGGACACCGGGACACCGAGAGTGGCCACATCCCAGAGGGGACACCGGGACACTGAGAGTGGCCACATCCCAGAGGGGACACCGAGACACCGGGACCAGACTTGCCCTGGAACAGGACACAGGGACTGGCCACGCCCCAGAGGGGACACGGGGACACTGGGAGGGGACACGGGGGCACCGGGAGGGGACATGGGGACACCGGTAGGGGACACAGGGAGCAGCTCACCGGGGGCTCCTCGGGGGGCCCGGGCACGGCGTAGCCCAAACGCACCAGCTCTGCTCCCACGTCCAGGCTCTGCGGGGACAGTGGGAATGGGACAGGGACAGCATGGACAGGGACAGGGACAGTGGGAATGGGGACCAGCAGGGGGCTCAGGGAATGCTGGGATTTGGGGATGGGGACAATGGGGGTCACCTGCCCGTGGAGCAGGGAATGGTGGGAGCACCAGGAACTGGGAACAAGGGACAGTGGAGGGCGCAGGGAATGCTGGGAATTGGAGTGAGGGAACAACTGGGACGCACCTGGCTGTGGCACAGGGAACACCAGGAACAGCTGGGGACACTTGGGGACAACTGGGGGCAATTGGGGACCCAGCTGGCCATGGAGAGGGGACTGGTGGGAATGGGGACAGGGGACATTGGAGGGTCATCTGTTTGTGGGGCAGGGAACAGCAGGAATGGGGACACCTGGGGACACTTGGGGACACACCTGTCCGTGGCACTGGGTGAAGAGCTGCACGCTGGGCCGGGGGCAGGGCCCGGCCTGGCTGTAGCTGCAGATCCGGGCCACCAGCGGCAGCCACTGGGCACAGTGCGTGAGGCGGTCAAACTCGTCCAGAGCCGCCTCGGGCCAGCTGTCCCCTGTGACAGGGGACAAACACTGTGTGTCACCAGGGACACTGTGTGTCACCAGGGCCAGCTGTCCCCTGTGACAGGGGACAAACACTGTGTGTCACCAGGGACACTGTGTGTCACCAGGGCCAGCTGTCCCCTGTGACGGGGGACACACACTGTGTGTCACCAGGGCCAGCTGTCCCCTGTGACAGGGGGACACACACCAGGGACAGTGGCACCAGGGCCAGCTGTCCCCTGTGACAGGGGACAAACACTGTGTGTCACCAGGGCCAGCTGTCCCCTGTGACAGGGGGACACACACTAGGGACAGTGGCACCAGGGCCAGCTGTCCCCTGTGACAGCAGGGACACACACCAGGGACAGTGGCACCACAGGAAAGGGGACAGGGCCGTGTGTCACCCCCAGGAGAGGAAAGGGCCATGTGTCATGCCCAGGAGGGGACAGAGCTGGGTGTCACCCCGTGTGTCACCCACAGGAGGAGACAGGGCTGTGTGCCACCCCAGGAGGGGATGGGGCTGTGTCACCCCCAGGAGGGGGCAGGGCTGTGTGCCACCCCTATGTGCCACCCCAGGGTGTGGTGTCCCATCCCCCAGGATGGGACAGGGCCATGTGTCACCCCCGTGTGCCACCCCTGCTCACCATTGGGGACAATCCCGGCCAGGCTGCACTCGATGGCCTGGAAGGGCAGGCTCAGGAAGTCGCTCCTGCAAGGACACAGGTGAGGGCGCTGCCAGGTGACACAGGGGACATTCTCCTGGCAGTGTCACCCCCCTGGCACACCTGAGGGCCCGCAGAGCCTCGGGGGGGGCCTGGCCAGTGTCCCCAAAGTCCACATAGTAGAGCTCCAGGTGGCCGCTGTCCAGCGCCCCCAGGACACGCGCCCGGTACCACTCGCCATCGTCCAGGTACGGCGCGGCCACGATGGAGCCGGGCTGCACCGAGGGGGGAGGGACCTGGGGACAGGCAGGGGACAGTCAGGGACATGGGGACAGTCAGGGGGACATAGGGACAGGTGACAGTCAGGGAACATGGGGACAGTCAGGGGGACATGGGGACAGGTGACAGTCAGGGACATGGGAGGGGATAGTCAGGGGGACACAGGGATAGTCAGGGACATGGGGACAGTCAGGGGGACATGGGGACAGGGAACAGTCAGGGACATGGGAGGGGGACACAGGGATAGTCAGGGGGACAGGGGATAGTCAGGGGGACAGGGGACAGTCAGAACACTGAGACAGGGGGACACGGGAACAGTCAGGGGACATGAGGACAGCCAGGGGGACATGGGAGGGACATGGGGGGACAGCGTGGGAGGACACAGGATGGGGATAAGGGACATAGAGGAGACAGTGCTGGGACACAGAGGAGACATGGGGGACACAGAGGGAATGTGGAGGAGACACAGGGACACAGAGGGGACACCAAGGGTCACAGAGGTGACACAGAGGTGACACAGGGACTCACAGGGGCGCTGCTCTGGTAGAAGTGCCCCATCTCAGCTGTCAGCTTGTCCAGTGCTGGGACACAGAGGGACAATGGGGGGACACAGAGGTGACACAGGTGACACAGAGGTGACACAGAGGTGACACAGGGACTCACAGGGGGGCTGCTCTGGTAGAAGTGCCCCATCTCAGCTGTCAGCTTGTCCAGTGCTGGGACACAGAGGGACAATGGGGGGACACAGAGGTGACACTGAGGGGACAGAGGTGACGCAGGTGACACAGAGGTGACACAGGTGACACAGAGGTGACACAGGGACTCACAGGGGGCTGCTCTGGTAGAAGTGCCCCATCTCAGCTGTCAGCTTGTCCAGCTGCAGGCTGCGGGTGCCCAGCAGTTGGATCCAGAAGTGCCCGGGGCTCTCGGCGGCCGACACGTAAACGTCCAGGTGCTCGTCCGCAGGGAAGCTGAAATCCGGGCTGGGCACTGCGTGGGGAGCCCCAAATCCACTGACATCACCCCCAAATCCATCCCAAATCCACTGACATCACCCCAAAGTCCCACAAAAAATCCCACAGAAATCCCCCAAAATTCACCCAATATCCAGCCACGACAGGCACGGCATAGGGAGCCCCCAAATCCACAGAAATTGCCCCAAAATCCACCCAAAATACCACCAGGATAGCCACGGCATGGGGGAACCTCCAAATCCACCCAAAATCCCACCTGGACAGGCATGGCATGGGGAGCCCCAAATCCATAGAAATCACCCCAAAATCAATCCCAAATCCATAGCGATCACCCCAAAATCCCACAAAAATCCCACAAAATTCATCCAATATCCTGCCACGACAGCCACGGTACAAGGAGCCCCAAATCCACGGAGATCACAGCAAAATCCATCCCAAAAATCCTCCAGGAGAGGCACGGGAGAGAGGGAATCCCCAAAAATCCCTCTGGGAATGCCACAGGAGGGATAGAGGGAACCCCCAAACCCCCTCCCCACTCCCAGCCCTCCCACCAAACCCATCCCCACAGCAATTCCCCGGGGATCTCACCCTCGAATTTAGGCACAGGCTGCTCCTCTGGCCCCAGGCCCAGCTCCAGCCCCTCAGAGATCACCCCAAAATCCATCCCAAATCCATAGAGATCACCCCAAAATCCATCCCAAATCCATAGAGATCACCCCAAAATCCACCCAAAATCCCACCAGGACAGTCATGCATGGGGAGCCCAAAATCCACAGAGATCACCCCAAAATCCATCCTAAAAATCCCACTGGGAAATGCACAGGAGGGAGGGAATCCCAATGGGAAAGGCAGGGAAGAACAACAGGATATAAAGAACCCCCAAAAATCCCTCTGGGAAAGATATGAGTGGGATGGAGTGAACCCCCAAACCCCTCCCCACCCACCAAACCCCTCCCCACCCACCATTCCCAGGGATCTCACCCTCGAATTTAGGCATGGGCGGCTCCTCCGGTCCCGGCCCCGGCTCCAGCTCCAGCCCCTCGCTCCCCGGGGCTGCTGATCCGATAGCGGCCCCCCAGTGCCCGTCCCAGCACTCCTGCCAGCCCTCGGGGGCTGCGGGGGCTGCGGGAGGGGCTGCGGGGGGGGCTGCGGGGCCCGGCCCCGGCGTCTCCTCCCGCCGGTTGCCCAGGGGCTGTTTGCGCGGGCAGCGAGCGGCCGCCGCCTGCGCCAGCTCCCGCCGGAACGCTTTGTCCTCCGACAGCTTCTCCAGAATCAGCTTCTGCACGTCCACAAGGACCCAGAGTTGTATTAATTAACAATAATGAGCAATAATGAACAATTCTAAACCACCGTGACACGTCTGAACAAATCCAGATCGTGCTCTGTATCTATGCACCAGCCATACTGTCTTTAGCTGTTTTTTCTCCATATTTTACTGCTTAGCTGTTTGTGTTGGGTTGATGTTGCCAAAAATGTGTATTCTGTCACAATCTGTTAAACCAGGTGGGGCAGTGACCTTTATCTTTTCCACAGCCCATCCTCCCTCCAGGAGATATCTCCTGTTAATGGCCACTGTTAAAAACTGGGTGTGGCAGCCACTCTCATCTCTGTGGGAATTCTCTCCTGTTAATGGGCCATTGTTAAAAAACTGGGCGTGGCCCATTCTCATCTCAGTGGGGATATCTCCTGTTAATGGGCCAGCTGTTACAAAACCAGCTGGGGCAACCATCTTTATCTTTCCACAGCCCATCCTCCCTCCAGGAGAGATCTCCTGTTCATGGCCAGTGAGTCCCAGGGCATGGCTGATAAAATTCCATCATCCCATGGGAGATGCTCCAGCCAGGGGAGGAGCCAAGCCTTTCCTACCTAGATAAAAACTGAGATTTTGGACACCAAGGTACCTTCTTTCCACTGGATTCCAGAGGAAAGCCAGACCTTTCCACATCATCCCTGCACCTTCAGAGGAAACTGCACCTTCTCCAGGAGCACTGCTCCAGCTGAGCCACATCTGCCACTGGAGGAGGATGCAGCCACCATTGAATGGCACTGCTGCCAACACCCTGACTGACTGACGGGTGTCAGCTTGGATTCTGACTCTGGCAGGGTTTGGGGATTGTTCTTTGTAATCCTGCATTTCTATTTTAATTTTCCTAGTAAAGAACTGTTATTCCTAATTCCCATATCTTTGCCTGAGAGCCCCTTAATTTCAAAATTTGGAGGGAGGGAGTTTACATTCTCCATTTCAAAGAGAAGCTTCTGCCTTTATTGGCAGACACCTGTCCTTCAAACCAGGACACTGTTTTTCTCCATATTTTACTGCCTAGATGTTTTTCTGCATATTTTGCTGTTTTTTCACACAATTTTTTTCTGCACATTTCTCAGATTAAACCGATGTTTATGACAAGTGCACAAAATGAGCCGTTTTTTCTGTAACTTGTTAAAACCCTTCAAAACCACTAAAATTGATGCCAAAATTAAAAACCCCAAGATAAAAGCAAGCAGCAAAGTTCTAAACAGCAACCAATCACCTCAAAAGCTCGTGCAAAACGCGTGAACGGCATAAAAGCGCCGATCAAAAATGCGTAATCGCGTAAACGATAAAAAATAAATAAAAATTATTATTTAATCAAAAATTAAAAATGAAAAGTAGACAATACCTTGGCTGCCTCCACCTCTTTGCGAGTCCCCTGCAGGCGGATGAGGCGCAGTGGGGCCAGAGTGGCGTCGGGCTCGTGGCTGCACTCCACGCGCGCCCCCGAGCTCCGGCAGATTCTCCGCACGGTCTCCCCGCCCCGGCCTGAGGGAAAATGGGAATGTCCCAAAGGGATCCCAGGGGAACAGGGGGATTGGGGTGATTTTGGGGGATTTAGGGAGGGAAGTAAGGTTTGGGGAAAGGGGAGGTTCTGGGGGGGAAGGGAGTTTGGGGAGTGCAGCGGTGGGAAGGGAATCTGGGGTGTTGGGAAAGGAGTTTGGGATTTGGGAAAGGGAGTTTGGGATGTTGGGAAAGGAGTTTGGGATTTGGGAAAGGGAGTTTGGGATGTTGGGAAAGGGAGTTTGGGATGTTGGGAAAAGGAGTTTGGGATATTGGGAAAGAGAGTTTGGGATTTGGGAAAGGAGTTTGGGATTTGGGAAAGGGAGTTTGGGATGTTGGGAAAGGGAGTTTGGGATGTTGGGAAAAGGAGTTTGGGATATTGGGAAAGAGAGTTTGGGATTTGGGAAAGGAGTTTGGGATGTTGGGAAAGAGAGTTTGGGATTTGGGAAAGGGAGTTTGGGATTTGGGAAAGGAGTTTGGGATGCTGGAAAAGGGAGTTTGGGATGTTGGGAAAGGGAGTTTGGGATATTGGGAAAGGGAGTCTGGGATGTTGGGAAAGGAGTCTGGAATTTGGGAAGGGAGTTTGGAATGTTGGGAAAGGAATTTGGGGGATGCAGGTGAAAGGACCCTCATGATACGGGGTGGAAGAGCCCCATGATTTGGGGAAAAAGCACAGGAAGGGCCCCTGGGATTGGGGGTTCCCACAGGATTTGGGGTGCCCCTGTGGCTGTGGAAGTTCCCACCTCAGATTTCGGGGTGTCTCTATGGCTATGGAAGTTCCCCTCCCCAGATTTTGGGGCTATGGAAGGTTCCCCCCAGATTTTGGGGCTATGGAAGGTTCCCCCAGATTTTGGGGCTATGGAAGGTTCCCCCCAGGATTTGGGGTGCCCCTGTGTCTATGGAAGATCCCCCCCCAGATTTCGGGGTGCCCGTACCGATGATCCTGCCCACGGCTCTCTGGGGCACGCGCAGCAGCTCGGCCACGGGAGCGCTGTCGGCCACGATCCGCAGCACCGCCGCCCTGGCCCGGCACACCTGGCCCGGCGAGCCCGAGATCTGCACCAGCGACTGCCCCTCCTCCTCCTCCTCCTCCTCCTCCTCCACCTCGATCTGCGCTCCCGTCTCCTGCCTCAGCTGCGGGCACACAGGGGGAGGAGCCGGCACTCCCGGTGACCCCTCCCGGTGCTCCCCCCGCGGCTCCCGGTAATCCCTCCCAGCATTCCTGGTGATCCCGGTGGTCCCTGTGCTCCCCGTGACCCCTCCCGCTGCTCCCGGTGACCACTCCCAGTCATCCTGGTGACCCCTCCCGGTGTTCCCGGTGCCCCCTCCCGGTGCTCTCGGTGCTCCCGGTGACCCCTCCCGGTGTTCCCGGTGCCCCCTCCCGGCCGCACCCACCTGGTTGATAGTGGCTCCCCGGCGGCCGATCAGCGATTTCAGCGCACTGCGGGGCACCCTCACTCCAACCTCCAGCCCCTCGTCCGCCACCACCGTCACCTGCACCTCTGAGAGGACAGTGGGGACAGGGCTGTGTCCCCAAAGGGTCCCCGGGGGGCGCGGAGGGATAGTGACCCACCCTCGAGGGGGTTTCATGGATTTCCTAGTGGGAAAAATCACTCCAAAAACCTTCCTGTTCCCAGGGTGTCCCCAGAGGATCCCAAAGGTGTCCCCGAGGGTCACAAAGGGACAGGGACCTCCCTGCGGAGGTCACCCCCCCATGGAACGGCCCCGAGAAGCTTCCCGGGGGTGCTCTGGGGAGATCAGGCCCCGGTACCGGGCCCCGCACCCACCTCGGCTCTCCCGGTAGCGTCGGTAGAGGATGTAGAGCACGATGGCACCGGCCGGGACTCCAAAGAGCAGGGCGGCTTTCTGCACCTTGCTCAGGCTGCAGCCGCATCCCTCCATGGCCTGCTGCGGACAGGAATTACCGGTGGTTACCGGGGCCGTACCGCCAGGCCGCGCCCCCCGGCCCGGGGACTCCCCGTCTGTCGCCTCCCGCCCGTACCCTCACGGAGGGCTCGGCTCTGCGCCCGTTGGTGCAGGCCTCGGGCCCGGCGCAGCCCCCGCAGCCACCTCGGCCGCGCCCCCCGGGTGGTCTCACGGTACCTGCAGGTGCCAGAGCCAGCCCTCGGCCCCGAAGCGACCCTGGTTCGGCCCGGCCAGGCCCCGAAAGGCCCCGGTTCGGGCCCGCCCCGGTTCAGGCCCGGCCGCCGTTCGGGCCCGGTGCGGCCCCGGTACCGCTGCCTCCCGCGCCCCGCCGCTGACCCCGCCCCTTCCCGCTCTCCACCAATCACATCGCAGCTCTCCGCTCTCAGCCAATCACAGAGCAGCTCAGCAAGGCGTCCACCCAATCACCGCCTGCGGAGCAGCGACCAATCCCCGCGAGGCCTCCCACAGGGGTGGGCGGGACATAACGGGAATAAAGCAGCCAGTCAGCGGCGAGTAGCGGAGCTGAACCAATCAGAGAGAGAGAAAATACGAATGCCCGCCCCCTGCTTTGAGTGACAGCCATGAGAGCCTATAGCGGCTCGGAGCGTTGGGCGGGGCGGGGTCTAGTGCCGCTCCCGGTGTCCCCGCGTGCCCCCCGTGACGGAGCACCGGACGCGCAGTCCCCAAAAACGCTTTTATTCCGCTCAAACGTAGCCGCGGCCACTCCCCACTGTCCCCGTGGGACACCCACAGGTGACAGAGCCTCGCCAGGTGCCGGGTCCCTCCAGGTGCCGCATTCCCGGCAGGCGCCTCCGTGGGAGCATCCCCAGGTGTCCCCAGGTGCAGGGGCGCTCCCGGTGATTCCGGTGATCCCGGCGGTCCCGGTGATCCTGGAGGTCCCGGTGTTCCCGGAGGTCGCGGTGGTCTCGGAGGTCCCGGTGTTCCCGGAGGTCCCGACGGTCCCAGGATCGCTCTCAGAGGGTCCCCGCGGGGACATCGGTGGGATCGGCGGCGAAGAGCTCCCGGTAGAGCGGGGGAAAGGCGGCCGAGACCACCCCGGGGTGGAGGCGGCGGAAAGCCTGGACCTGCTCCAGGTGCTGCGAGCAGAGAGCGCGGAGCCGGCCCGGGGAGGGGAGCTGGGGGGACACGGCTGTCACCGCACGGACACTGCTGTGACACCGCGGACACGCGTGGGGACACGGCTGTCACCGCACGGACACTGCTGTGACACCCCGGGCACGCGTGGGGACACGGCTGTCACCGCACGGACACTGCTGTGACACCCCGGGCACGCGTGGGGACACGGCTGTCACCGCACGGACACGCGGGGGGGACCCTCTATTACCCCAGCGCCCCCGTGTCCCCTCCCCATGTCCCCACCGTGTCCTCATCATGTCCCCCCCGTGTCCCTCCCCGGTGTCCCCCCCGATGTCCCCCGATGTCCCCACCCTGGCCAGGAGCCCCTCGCGGCGGGTCCGGCGCAGCAGGAGCCGGAAGGCGACATCCAGATGTCCCTGGAGCCGGGCCACCCGCGGGCGGTCCTGCAGCCACGGCCGGCCTGGGGACAGCACAGGGGCGTGGGGACAGGGACAGAGGGGACACGGACAGGGATGGGGACAGGAACCATCTGTGAAAGGGACGCAGGCGACGCACAGGGTGGGGACAGCGTGGGGACACCTTGGGGACACTGTGGGGACGCCCCATCCGGCTTTAGGACAAACCCCGCGGGTTTGGGGCAAATCCTCTCTGGGACCCCGGGAGGAGGGACACGGGGACACGAGGGGACATGGAGGGGACACGGCGACACGGAAGGACACGGGGGGACACGGAGGGATGCTGAGGGGACATGGGAGGACGCGGGGGGGACACAGAGGGACACGGGGGGACACGGAGGGATGCTGAAGGGACACAGGAGGACACGGAGGGGAGACGAGGGGACACTGAGGAGACACGGGGGGATGCTGAGGGGACACGGGGGGGACACGGAGGGACACGAGGGGACACGGGGGGATGCTGAAGGGACACGAGGGGATGCTGAAGGGACACGGGGGGACACGAGGGGACACGAGGGGACACGGCGGTGCTGACCAGCATTGACGAGCAGCAGCGCGCTCAGCAGCCCCAGCTCGCTCTCGGAGCAGCGCAGCGCGCTCAGCCCCTGCGCCAGGTCGAAGATGGACTCGACGAGCTCGGGGCACCCTGGGGACAGCCCCGTGTCACCTCCTGTCACCTCCTGCCACCTCCTGTCCCCCGCCCGTGCCGCCGCCCTACCCAGCGAGCGGAAGAGCTCGGGCCCGGCCAGTTTGCCCTCGAACAGCACCGTGCGGGTGGCGGCGTCGAAGGCGCGACACATCCGGACCAGGACAACCTCCATGGCACCTGCGACAGCGCTGCTGGCACCGGCGACACCGCCACCGGCACCAGGGGCTGTGGCGGGGCCACCACGGGGGTGGCTCGGGGCGGTGTCACCTCCTCAGGGAGGATGGAGGGGAATTTGGGGACTGTCACCTCCCCGTGGGACACACGGGATTGTCACCTCCACAGGGAGGATGGAGGGGAATTTGGGGACTGTCACCTCCCCGTGGGACACACGGGATTGTCACCGCCCCAGGGAGGATGGAGGGGAATTTGGGGACTGTCACCTCCCTCTGGGAGTGTCACAAGGGCACAGGGTGGCCCCAGAGCTGGAGACAAGGAGATGGGATAGCCCTGGGGCTGGGGACAAGGGGACAGAGTGTCCCTAGGGCTGGGGACAATGTCACAAGGGTACAGGGTGGTCCTAGGTCTGGGGACAGTGGGACGTGGTGGCGCTGGGGTTGGGGACAAGGGGACAGATGGTTCCTGGGACAAGGGCAGCAGAGTGTCCACAGGGTGGGGGACAAGGAGATGAGGGGTACACAGGACTGGGGACAAGGGAGTGAGGTGGCCCTGGGGCTGGGGACAAGGGCATGGGGTTGTCACAAGTCTGGGAATAAGGGGACAGGGTGTCCCTGGGGATGGGGACACGGGCACAGGCTGTCCCTGTGACTGTGCACCGGGGGCCGCGGTGGCGCTGGGCTGTCCCGGGGACGCGGTGGCCGCGCACCAGCCTTGAGCAGGACGATCTGGTCGTGCTGGCTGAGCTCCAGGAAGCCGCGCAGCCGCTTGGCGAACTCCACCACGCGCTCGATGGCCTCGGTGACACGGCGGGCACAGCGCTGCCACATCTCCGCCATGGGCTGCGGGAGCGGCTGTCACCCTTGGGGACACCCCTGGGGACAGTCCTGGGGACAGCCGTGTCCCCTGCCCCCCCGCACCTGGCTCTGGTAGGCGCAGATCTCCTCGCGGCTGAAGGTGGCCCAGCGGTGTCCCTGCAGGTCCTCGGCGCGGGGGTGGCACGTGGCGCGGTGTGACAGCAGGACACTCTGCGTCAGCAGCTCTGAGGGGACATGCAGGGCTTGGGGACACGCGTGGGCACACGGAGGGTGGCCCTATGTGTGGCCTTGGCAGGTGAGGGGTCACCAGTGTGGAGTGACAGAGCCAGGTGCCACCACCCACAGGTGTCACACGCAGGTGCCACCACCACCCAGCACCCATCGGTGATGGGTGTCACCGCCATGGAGCACCCGCAGGTGACATCCTGAGGTGCCACCACCCACAGGTGACATCCGCATGTCCCACCATCCCTGCCCGAACAGGTGACAGTGCCACCCCCGCAGGTGACAATGCCATCCTCGCAGGTGACACTGCCAGCTCAGCAGGTGACACTGCCATCCTCGCAGGTGACAGTCCCCGGGGCCACTCACCGATCTCCAGGCCCGCGGGTGACTCCGGGACGCCGCCAGCACCGGGGTGAGGGGATGGCGCTGTCCCCGCCCTGTCCCCGTCCTGTCCCCGCTTTGTCGCCTCCTCCGCGGGCCACGCCCTGCTGGGACCCCCCGCGGGGACAGCGGGGGACAGCGGGGGACAGCGCCCCGCGGGGGGGGGCTGCGCTGGCCCCGGGGCCTCCCGCTCCTGCTCCCGCTGCTCCCCTTTTCCCCGTTTTTCCCGTTTTTCCTCTTTTTCCCGTTTTTCCCCTTTTTCCCATTTTTCCCGTGGTTCCAGCTGTTCCAGCTGTTCCAGCTGTTCCCGGTTCTCCCGCCGTTCCAGCTGTTCCAGCACCTCGGCCTGCAGCCGGTCCCGCTGCTGCTTGGACATGCGGCCGAACTTGACGGCTGCGGGGACAGAGGGGACAGCGAGTGACACGGGAGTGTCGCAGAGCCGCCACACGGCCCTTCCCTCACCGACACCTCGGGCTGTCCCTAAAGTGTCCCCGAGTGTCGCCGGGGTGGGGACAAGTGTCCTCAGGGGAGGGGACGGGTGTCTCTGGCTTTGGGGGACAGCTGTCCCCAGATGTGGGACACTGGCGGGGGGTCCAGCTGTCCCCAGAGTCACAGATCCATGTCCCCAGGGTCACAGGGCAGTGTCCCCACGGGGTCCAGCTGTCCCCAGAGTCACAGATCGATGTCCCCAGGGTAACAGGGCACTGTCCCCACGGGGTCCAGCTGTCCCCAGAGTCACAGATCGATGTCCCCAGGGTCACAGGGCACTGTCCCCACGGGGTCCAGCTGTCCCCAGAGTCACAGATCGATGTCCCCAGGGGCACAGGGCACTGTCCCCACGGGGTCCAGCTGTCCCCAGAGTCACAGATCAATGTCCCCAGGGGCACAGGGCGGTGTCCCCATGCCAGGTGTGTCCAGGGACACAGACTGATGTCCCCAGGGAGTGCAGATGTCCCCAGGGTCACAAATCAATGTCCCCAGGCCCAGTTCCGGATGTCCCCAGGCCCAGCGGCGCTGTCCCCGCGCTGTCCCCGTGTCACCCACCGGCCCGGGACATGCCGAGCCGCAGGCACTTCTGCAGGCGGCAGTGCTGGCAGCGCGTGCGGGTGGCTCTGTCGATGTCGCAGCGCTGCCCGCGGCTGCACGCCAGGCTGGGCCCGCGCCGCTCGCTGCGCCGGAAGAAACCCTGCGGGGACAGCGGGGACACCATGTCACCAGTGCCACCATGTCACCATGTCACCAGTGGCACCGGTGGCACCATGTCACCAGTGCCACCAGTGTGACTAGTGTCACAGCACGGCGTCCCATGGAACTCCCACATCAACTCCTGTCCTCTGTCCCCATGCCCCCCTGCCTGCTATGTCCCCCTGTCCCTCATGTCCCCCTGCCCGCTATGTCCCCCTGTCCCTCATGTCCCCATGTCACTCTGTCCCCATGTCCCCGTATCTCCCACAGGTCCCCTTGTCTCTCCATGTCCCCATGTCCCCAGTGCGCCCCACATCCCCCCCATGTCCCCATATCCCCATGTCCCCCCTTGTCCTCATGTCCCCAATGTCCCCATGTCCCCCCTTACCCCCAGCATGTCCCCATGTCCTTCCCTGTCCCCCAAGTCCCCGGTGCTCCTCGTGTCCCCCCTCCCCTCTGTCCCCCGTGTCCCCTCCCGTGCCCCCCATCCCCCCTGTCCCCCCCGTGTCCCCCTGTCCCCGGTGTCACCTTGCAGCCCTCGCAGGTGATGACTCCGTAGTGCACCCCGGAGGATTTGTCCCCGCAGATCTTGCACGGAATCACCTCGATGTGGGCTGGGGGACACGGGGACACTGGCACGGGACACCTGTCACCAGGCACCCGCAGTGCCACCCGGGTCCCCACCCGTGTCCCCACCCGTGTCCCCACCTGTGTCCTGCCGTGCTCTCCCCAGGTTCGGGTGTCCCTGAGCCCCCCCAATGTCCCCAGTGTCCCCAGTGTCCCCTGTCACCCAGTGCCGGCGGCTGCCGGAGCCACAAAGCCACAACTGGGACACGGCCCCGGGGCAGGAAACGCGCGGGGCCCAGTACGGCACTGGGAGCTCCCAGTATGGCCCAGTACAGCACTGGGAGCTCCCAGTATGGCCCAGTATGGCCCAATAGAGCACTGGGAGCTCCCAGTATGGCCCAGTATGGCCCAATACAGCACTGGGAGTTCCCAGTATGGCCCAGTACAGCACTGGGAGCTCCCAGTATGGCCCCAGTACAGCACTGGGAGCTCCCAGTATGGCCCAGTATAGCCCTGGCATGGCCCTGGCACAGCTCAGGTGTGCTCACACCTGTGCACTCCCACTCAGAGCATCTCCTGCACCTGCACACGTGTGTGACACACCTGAACGTGTGTGTGACACACTTGAACATGTGTGTGACACACCTGAACATGTGTGTGACACGCCCGGACATGTGTGTGACACACCTGGACACGTGTGACACTCTCTCAGACAGGTGTGACACACTTGACACGTGTGACCCTCGGACACGTGTGACACCCGGACACGTGTGACCCCCCCCTCACGTGTGACACCCGGACACGTGTGACACCCGGACACGTGTGACACCCCCTCACGTGTGACACCCCTCACGTGTGACAGCCCCTCACGTGTGACACCCGGACACGTGTGACACCCGGACACGTGTGACACCCCCTCACGTGTGACACCCGGACACGTGTGACACCCCTCTGCCCTGCCTGCTCCCCCTCCCTCCTCTTCCTCCTGCCCCAGTTTTTTGGGGCCGGCGCCGCCCGCGCATCCGGCCCAGGGGGGGGCCAGGGGGGCCCGGGGGGTCGGGGGGCCAGGGGGGCCGGGGGGGGGCCTGGGGGGGGGGGGGGCGGGGGGGGGCCCGGGGGCCGGGGCCGCCGGAGGGGCCGCGACCCCCGGGGGGACCCCGGGTTTGGGGGCGCTGACTCAGCCCCGCCGCCCGCATTACTCAGCCCGTGCCGGGAAGCGCCGCGGCGGGGCCGCTCCTGCCGGGAACCGGGACCGGGGGCACTGGGGACACTGGGGACACTGGGGAACCGGCACCGGGGACACTGGGGGCACTGGGAACTGGGGACACTGGGGGCACTGGGGACACTGGGGCACTGGGGAACCGGGACCGGGGACACCGGGGACATTGGGGAACGGGGACCGGGGACATTGGGGACACTGGGGGCACTGGGGAACCGGGACCGGGGACACTGGGGGCACTGGGGACACTGGGGACACTGGGGGCACTGGGGACACTGAGGACATTGGGGACACTGGGGGAACTGGGGGCAGCGGGAACTGGGGACACTGGGAATACTGGGGAACTGGGGGCAGCGAGGGCACCGGGAACTGGGAGAACTGGGGGCACCCACAAAAACCGGGGGGTACCGGGGAAACTGGGGCAACCACCGCATTTGGTGATACTGGGGGAACTGGGGGCACGCACAGCGCCGGGGGAACTGGGCACACCGGGAAACCAGGGAACTGGCGGTACTGGCGGTACTGGGCACACCGGGAACTGGCGGTACTGGGCACACCGGGAACTGGCGGTACTGGCGGTACTGGTGGGATTCCGCGGGCAGCGGGGACATCTGCGGCACCGGGGACTGTGAGTGCCACCGCACCCGCCGCACCGGCGATACTGGGGATACTGGGAACACTGCGGGGTGCCGGTAGCCGCCCCCCCCGTACCCGGTGTCTCCTCCTGGGACCGACAAACCCCCCCCGGCACCGGGATCGGCAACTGCGGCAGCGGCACCAGTGACGAACTGGGACATACTGGGACACACAAACCCTCACCAGTATCCCCAGTACACCCCAGTACCCCCCAGTACACCCCAGTACCCCCCAGTCTCAGCACCCCGGGGCGCCCCCCGCCCTCCCAGGACCCCCCCCCGGCAAAATCCGCCCCGGGCACCGCGACACGGGGGACAGCGGGGACAGCGTTGGGGACAAGGAGGGGACAACAGAGGGGACACGGAGGGGACACGGAGGGTCCCCAGCCCCCCGGGGCCGCAGGGGGGGGTGGGGGTGGCTCGAGGCCACCTGCGCGTCCCCGCCGTTGTCACCGCGGTGTCCCCCGGGGTCCCCTCCCCCCCCTCCCCTCCCCCGCCGCCACATCAAGGGAGGGACCCGCAGGTGCGCGGGGGGGGGAGGGGCGCAGCTGGGGGGGAGGGGGACAGGCGGGGACACGTGTGGGACCCGGGACACGGGTGTGGGACCTGTGACACACGTGTGGGACCTGTGACACACGTGTGGGACCCGGGACACGCATGAACAACCTGTGACACAGCTGCGCTCCCCACGACACACGTGTACACCCCAAAACAGGTGATGTGTGAGCTGGAACACGCGTGTACAGCCCGTGACACACCTGTGCGCCCCTCACAGCCGGGTACACCCCAAAAGAGGTGTGTGCACCCCAAAACACACGCGTGTGTCCTGAAACACGCGTGTACAGCCTGAGATACACACATGTGCCCTGACACGTGTGTGTGCAGCCAACAGCAGGTGTGTACAGCCTGAAACACACGTGTAGAGCTCACAACAGGCGTGTACAGCCTGAAACACACGTGTACAGCTCACAGCAGGTGTGTACAGCCTGACACACGTGTACAGCTCACAGCAGGTGTGTACAGCCTGAAACACACGTGTACAGCTCACAACAGGCGTGTACAGCCTGAAACACACGTGTACAGCTCACAGCAGGTGTGTACAGCCTGAAACACACGTGTACAGCTCACAGCAGGTGTGTACAGCCTGAAACACACGTGTAGAGCTCACAACAGGCGTGTACAGCCTGAAACACACGTGTACAGCATGAAACACCCGTGTACTGCCTGAAACACACGTGTACAGCTCACAGCAGGTGTGTACAGCCTGAAACACACGTGTACAGCTCACAGCAGGTGTGTACAGCCTGAAACACACGTGTACAGCTCACAACAGGTGTGTACAGCCTGAAACACACGTGTACAGCTCACAACAGGCGTGTACAGCCTGAAACACACGTGTACAGTACAGCTCAGCCTGAAACACACGTGTACAGCTTACAACAGGTGTGTACAGCCTGAAACACACGTGTACAGCTCACAACAGGTGTGTACAGCCTGAAACACAGGTGTACAGCTCACAACAGGTGTGTACAGCCTGAAACACACGTGTACAGCTCACAGCAGGTGTGTACAGCCTGAAACACACGTGTACAGCTCACAACAGGCGTGTACAGCCTGAAACACACGTGTACAGCTCACAACAGGCGTGTACAGCCTGTGACACACGTGTACAGCTCACAACAGGCGTGTACAGCCTGAAACACACGTGTAGAGCTCACAACAGGCGTGTACAGCCTGAAACACATGTGTACAGCTCACAACAGGCGTGTACAGCCTGAAACACATGTGTACAGCTCACAACAGGCGTGTACAGCCTGAAACACACGTGTACAGCAGGAAACACCCGTGTACTGCCTGAAACACACATGTACAGCCCACAGCAGGTGTGTACAGCCTGAAACACACGTGTACAGCTCACAACAGGTGTGTACAGCCTGTGACACACGTGTACAGCTCACAGCAGGTGTGTACAGCCTAAAACACACATGTACAGCTCACAGCAGGTGTGTACAGCCTGAAACACACGTGTACAGCCCACAGCAGGCGTGTACAGCCTGAAACACACGTGTACACCTCACAACAGGTGTGTACAGCCCACAGCAGGTGTGTACAGCCCGTGACACACCTGTGTGCCCCACAACACACATGTACACCCTGAGACTCGTGTGTACAGCCCGTGACACACCCGTGCACACTGGAACACCCGTGTACAGCCTGAAATGTGTCATGAAACACACATGTACTGCCTGTGACACACCTGTGCACCATGAAACACACGTGTACAGCCCAAAACACACAGGTGTGTCCTGGAACATGCATGTACAGCCCGTGACACAGCTGTGCTTCCCATAACAGGGGTGTACAGCCTGAAACACGCATGTACAGCCTGAAACACGCATGTACAGCCAGAAACACGCATGTACAGCCTGAAACATGCAGGTACAGCCTGAAACACACGTGTACAGCATGAAACACCCGTGTACTGCCTGAAACACACATGTACAGCCTGAAACACGCGTGTACAGCCTGAAACACGCATGTACAGCCTGAAACACGCAGGTACAGCCTGAAACACGTGTGTACAGCCCAAAACACACAGGTGTGTCCTGGAACATGCACATACAGCCCGTGACACACCTGTGTGTCCCATAACAGGCATGTACAGCCTGAAACGTGTGTGTAGAGCCTGAAACACACATGTACAGCCTGTGACACGGCTGTGTGTCCCACAACACACATGTACACCCTGAGGCCCGTGTGTACAGCCCGTGACACAGCCGTGTGCGCCACAACAGGCGTGTGCAGCCTGTGACACACCTGTGCACACCAAAACAGGTGTGCACAGCCCAAAACACACCTGTGCACAATGGAACACGCGTGTGTGACCTAAAACATGCACATACAGCCCGTGACACGCCTGTGCACCCCACAACACACACGTACACCCCGAAACAGGTGTGTGCACCCCAAAACACACATGTACACCCCGAAACAGGTGTGTGCACCCCAAAACACACATGTACACCCCGAAACAGGTGTGTGCACCCCAAAACACTCATGTACACCCCGAAACAGGTGTGCGCACCCCATAACACACATGTACACCCCGAAACAGGTGTTTGCACCCCAAAACACACATGTACACCCCAAAACAGGTGTGTGCACCCCAAAACACACACGTACACCCCAAAACAGGTGTGCACAGCCCGTGACACAGCTGTGTGCGCTGTGACACACCCATGGCACACGCGTGCCCAACCCCCCACACCTTCCCTGCACACCTGCACTGCCCCCCCCCGCACCCCCTCACCTCTCATGGCTCCGCTTCCCTCCAGCCCCGGCCCGGGCGGGGCCCTTTAAGGCCGCGGGCCCCCCTCCCCCCTCCCAAATTTCCCCGCCCCCCTCCCACGCCCCTCCCCCTCCCCCACCCCAGCATCCTGCCCCCCCCCAAAAAAAAACCGCGGGAAAGTTCCGAATTTTACCCGCAGGGAAACTGAGGCACGGTGGGGGGGACACCCCAAATCTTTCCGGACCCCCCCAAACGGGGAGGGGGTGGGGGAGGGGCGGAAACACCTCTGGGTACACGAACCCCGAAATTCCCGTTTTGGGGTGCAGGGAGCCCCCCGATCCCCCAAAGCTCCCAATTTTTGGGGTGCAGAGACCCCAAAGTTCCCAATTTTGGGGTGCGGGGACCTCCCAGAAGTGCCCAGTTTGGGGTGCAGGGACCCCAAATTTTGGGGCTCATAGACTCCAAATTTCCAAGATTTGGGAAGAGGGACCCCAAAATTCCAATTTTTGGGGTGCAGAGACCTCACATTTCCCCATTTTGGGGTGCAGGACCCCCCCCGACCCCCCAAAGTCCCCAGTTTTGGGGTGTCCCCGTGTCCCATGGTGGCAGCAGGGGGGACACGGGGGTCCCACCCCCCCCAACCCCCCGAACCCCAAAGTGACAACAAGGGACACGAGGGGTGGTGGCAGCAGCTCTGATGGGGACAGTGGGGACACTGGGGGACACTCGGGGACAGGCAGGCCACAGGTGACACTGGTGACAGTCACCGGCCTCTGTCCCCTCCCTGCGCCGGCTCCTTGGGGGGGTCCTGCTGGATGAAGAGCCCTGGGGACAGAGGGGACACCTCAGCTGGGGACCCCTAGTGTCCCCAGAGTGTCCCCAGGCTGTCCCCAGCCCTGTCCCCACCCCCCCGGGCTGCTCCAGTGTCCCTGTGATGTCCCCATTGTCCCCTCACTGGGTGGCCCTGGTGTGCAGCGTGTCCCTGCTGTCCCCAGGCTGTCACCAGCCCCCCAGGATGTCCCCACACCCCCAGGCTGTCCCAGTGTCCCCATGTCCCCTCACCGGTGGCCCTGGCGTGCAGCATGTCCCAGTGTCCCCAGGCTGTCCCCAGCCCTGTCCCAGTGTCCCCAGACCTGTCCCAGTGTCCCCAAGCTGTCCCCAGCCCCCCAGGATGTCCCCTCACCGGTGGCCCTGGCATGCAGCGTGTCCCAGTGTCCCCAGCCCTGTCCCAGTGTCCCCAGGCTGTCCCCAGGCTGTCCCCAGGATGTCCCCATCCCCCCAGGGTGTCCCCACACCCCCAGGATGTCCCCAGGATGTCCCCAGGATGTCCCCATGTCCCCTCACCGGTGGCCCTGGCGTGCAGCGTGTCCCCCTCGGTGTCCCTCAGGTCACAGCCCAGGAACAGTTTCCGTCCCTCGCGGCGCTGCAGGGACGCCTCGAGCAGGAGCACAGAGCGCAGGGGGACAGGCCTGGGGACAGGGGACAGGGGGACACTGGGGACACTGGGAACAGGCTTGGGGACAGGGGACAGGGGGACACTGGGCTGCCTGTGCCACCCCCGTCACTGCCACTACACCCCCATGTCCCCTCTGTCACTGCCACTGCCCCCCGTGTCACCCCTGTCACCACCACGAGGAGCGCAGGGGGACAGGCCTGGGGACACCGAGGACACAAGGGACAAGGGGACACTGGGGACACTGGGGACACAAGGGCCTGATCACAGCTGTGGCCTCCTGGGTCGTCTCCGGTCCCCCAGTGTCCCCCTGGTCACTGCCGTGGTCCCTTTGTGTCCACTCCAGTCACCCCCAGTGTCCCCTGATGTCCCCCCCAGTGTCCCCCTGTGTGTCACCCCATCACCCCCAGTGTCCCCTGATGTCCCCCCCAGTGTCCCCCTGTGTGTCACCCCATCACCCCCAGTGTCCCCTGATGTCCCCCCCAGTGTCCCCCTGTGTGTCACCCCATCACCTCCACATCCCCTCCTGCTCCCCCTGGTCACCCCAGTGCCACCCCGTGTCCCTCCTGGTCACCCCCATGTCCCCTTGTGTCACCCCCACCGTGTCCCCCCAGGTGTTCCCCTCCCCTGGGGACACTCAGGCCACCCCTGGGGACAGTCGGGCCACCCCTGGGGACACAGGGGACAGAGGGGACAGTGCCACTCACGCCACGTAGTCGATGCTGAGGTTGGCTGTCACCACCCGCCCGGCCACCGCCAGCGCCAGCGTCCCCAGGGAGGTGTCAATGAGGGTGGCGATGGCACCGCCGTGGGTCAGCCTGGGGACAGGGGGACAGCAGGGGACACTGAGGACACTGGGGACAGCGAGGACATTGGGGACAGCGGGGACAGCAGGGGACACTGAGGACACTGGGGACAGCGGGGACATTGGGGACAGCGGGGACAGCAGGGGACACTGGGGACAGCAGGGACAGCTGGGACAGCTGGGGACATTGGGGACACTGGGAACATGGGAGTGACAGGAGGTGACAGAAGTGTCACCCCAGGTGTCCCTCTAGGAAGGGCCCAGGCTCGCACAGGAGGTGACAATAGGTGACAATAGGTGTGACAGTAGGTGACAGTAGGTGACAGTAGGTGGCAGCAGGTGGCAGCAGGTGGCAGCAGTGGCACTCACCCCGGGTGTCCCTCCAGGAAGGGCCCGGGCTGGCACAGGCAGCGCAGGCGGCCCTTGGGGACATGCAGGAACATGGCGAACTCGAAGCCGTTGCCGTCCCCCTCGATGGCCCTCGGGAACAGCCGCGTGTCACCGTCCCTGTCACTGTCACTGTCACCATCACTGCCAGCGGCCAGCCCCGGCACCTCTGCGGGGACAGCGCTGTCAGCGGGGACACTGCAGGGACAATGGGGACACTGCAGGGACATGGGGACACTACAGGGACAATGGGGACACAGCACAGGGGACATGGGGACACTGCAGGGACAATGGGGACACAGCAGGGAAGTGGTGATGGGGAGGTTTGGGGACAATGGGGACATTTGGGACATTGGGGATACAGGTGACACAGGTGACACAGAGGTTGTACAGGTGACACACAGGCAACACAGATGACACAGGCGACACACAGGTGACCCAGATGACACACAGGTGACATCCAGGTGACACCCAGGAGACACAGAGGTTACACAGGTGACACACAGTGACACACAGGTGACACCCAGAAGACACAGGTGACACAGAGGTTACACAGGTGACACACTGACACACAGGTGACAGAGATGACCCAGGTGACCCCCAGGTGACACAGAGGTGACCCAGATGACACAGGTGACACACAGATGACAAAGGTGACACAGAGGTTGTACAGGTACAGGTGACACACAGGTGACACAAGTGACACAGGTGACACAGAGGTTACACAGATGACACACAGTGACACACAGGAGACACAGATGACCCAGGTGACACAGAGGTTACACAGGTGACACACAGGTGACACAAAGGTGACACAGGTGCCCCCAAGGTGCCCCCCAGGTGACCCAGGTGACAGCGGTGACGCACGGTGCCGGTGGAGCCGCGCCCGGCGGAAGGACGGCAGCCGTGTCCAGCCCTCGGCGCGCGCCGTGTCCAGCAGGTGGCCGTAGTGGCGCCGCATGCGCTCGCTCCAGCCCGCGTTGGGGACAGCCAGGTCCCGCGGGGGACACGGGCGCTGGCACACGGGGACACGGGGGACACGGGGCAGGGCGGGCAGCGCCCGAGCCAGCGCCCGGCCCTGGCGCAGCATGGCCTGGGGACACCTGCGGGGACAGCGGCGGTGACGTCACAGCCAGGGGCACCCTGAGGGGGACAGCACTGGTGACATCATCACCTGTGCCGCTCCTGGTGTGACAGCACCAGCAATGTCACACAGGAACGGTGATGTCACTGCGGATGTCACACCCGGATGGTGATGTCACTGGGGATGTCACACACCTGGTCAGTGATGTCACACCTGGTCGATGATGTCACACCTGGCTGATGATGTCACACGGTCAGGGAGGTCGGCGGTGATGTCACAGGTTTGGTCAGTGATGTCACACCTGGTCAGTGATGTCACACCTGGTCGATGATGTCACACCTGGCTGATGATGTCCTCTGGAACCCTCCAGAGACCCTATGGAACCCTATAGAGACCCTCCGAACCCTATAGGGGCCCTACGGAACCTTCTAGAGACCCTCCGAACCCTACAGAGACCGTATAGGCACCTCTGGAACCCTATAGAGACCCTATAGAAGCCTATGGACATCCATGGAACCCTATAGAGACCTATGAAACCCTATGGAACCCTATGGACCTCCATAGACCCCTATGGACTCCTACAGACACCTATAGAGAGACCCTCTGGAACCCTACAGAGACCCTATGGAACCATCTTGAACCCTCCAGAGACCCTATGGAACCCTATAGGGACCCTCCGGAACCCTATAGAGACCTTAGAGGGACCCTATAGAACCCTCTGGACATCCATGGAACCCTATAGAGCCCTATGGAACCCTATGGGCCTCCACAGACCCCTATGGAGTCGTACAGACACCTATAGAGGGACCCTGTGGAACCCTACAGAGACCCTACAGGCACCTATGGATGCCATAAGCCCCCATGAACCCCTGTGGAGCCCATGGAGTCCTATGGAGCCCATAAACCCCTCTGGGCCCCTATGGAGCCCTATGGAGCCCGGGGTCACCCTGCGCTGCCCCCCTATAGCCCCAAACCACCCCGAGTGTCCCCAAAGGGACCCCAAGGGGACCCCAAGAACAGAGAACTCCCGTTTAATACAAAACGCATTTACTGGGGGGACACTGAAGGGGGTTTGGGGTGACACCCCCGGGTGGGTGGGGGGCACCCATGGGTGGGGGGTCTCAGCCCCTCAGGGGGTTCAGAACCTCAGAGAGGGCTCAGAACCCCAGAACTGGGGGGGTCAAGGCACAGATTTGGGGTTGGGACAGGATCCAAGGCGGGTTTGGGGTGACACCCCTGGATGAGTGGGGGGCACCCTTGGGTGGGCAGGGGGCACCCATGGGTGGGGTTTCAGAACCCCAAAAGAGGGATCAAGGCACAGATTTGGGGTTGGGACAGGATTCAGGGTGGCTTTGGGGTGACGCCCACGGATGAGTGGGGGGCACCCTTGGGTGGGCAGGGGGCACCCACGGGTGGAGAGTCAGCTCTGCAGGGGGGTCAGATCCCCAAAGGAGAGATCACGGCACAGATTTGGGGTTGGGACAGGATTCAAGAGGGGTTTAGGGTGACACCCCCGGGTGGGTGGGGACACCCCGGGTGGGTGGAGGTGACACCCCCGGGTGGGTGGAGGTGACACCCCCGGTGTCCCGGCCCCGCCCCTCAGCGGCGGCCGCGCTGCTTCATGTGCTGCACGAAGTAGTCGTTGCAGGCGATGGTGAGCCCGGCCACCAGCGAGAAGAAGCCCTGGAAGCCGACGCGGCCGTCGCGGCTCTGCTCCACGTCCCGCAGGATCCGGTCCAGAGCGTTGGGGTCCCGCTGGTTCTGGGGGAAAAACGGCGGGAAAAGGGTCAGATCCCAAATGGGGAAAAAAGGGGCAGATCCCAAATGGGAATGGGGTCAGATCTCAAATGGGAATGGGGCAGATCCCAAGTGGGAACGGGTCAGATCTCAAATGGGAATGGGGTCAGATCTCAAATGGGAATGGGGCAGATCCCAAGTGGGAACGGGGCAGATTCCAAATGGGAACAGGGCAGATCCCAAATTGGAATGGGGTCAGATCTCAAATGGGAATGGGGCAGATTCCAAATGGGAATGGGGTCAGATCCCAAATGGGAACAGGGCAGATCCCAAATGGGAACAGGGCAGATCCCAAATGGGAACGGGGCAGATCCCAAATGGGAACGGGGCAGATCCCAAATGGGAATGGGGCAGATCCCAAATGGGAACAGGATTAGATCCCAAATGGGAACAGGGTCAGATCCCAAATGGGAACGGGTCAGATCTCAAATACGGAAAAGGGTCAGATCCTAAATGGGAATGGGAAAAGGGAATGGGGATCATCCCTGCTAATCCCAGGGTTTTATAGGAGGAGATCCCAAGATGGTGTGGGGTTCTATCCCAAAGTTTTATGGGATCCAATCCTGGAGTTTTATTGGATTTTATCCTAGGGTTTATGGGATCCAGTCCCAGGATTCTATTTGGTTTGATCCTGGGGTTTTATGGGATCCCATCCTGAGGTTCTATCGGATTTAATCCCAGGATTTATGGGGTCCAGTTCTGGAGTTCATGGGATCCAATCCCAGGGTTCTATCAGGTTTGATCCCAAGGTTTATGGGATCCAGTCCCAGGGCTCTATAGGATTTGATCTTGGAGTTCATGGGATTCAGTCCCAGGGTTCTATAGGATTTGATCTTGGGGTTTATGGGATCCAGTCCCAGGGCTCTATAGGATTTGATCTTGGGGTTTATGGGATCCAGTCCCAGGTTTCTATAGAATTTGATCCTGAGGTTTATGGGATCCCAACTCAAGGCTTATGTGGTTTGATCCTGGGGTTCTCTATCTCCCTGTGTCCCATCCCACAATCCCACAGATCCCATGGATCCCCCAATCCCGAGGATCCCATTCCCACCTCCAGGAACCCCGGGAACTCCTTGTCCATGAGCGCCCTGAGGTCCTCCTTGGCCAGGTGCTCCTTGTCCCCCGCGTACTTGTGGAAGGTGAACATGAGCGTCTCCATGGCATGTTCCAGCTGTGACGGCATCCTGGCGCTGGGGGACCCCAAAAACAGCACTGAGAAACCCCAAATTACCACTGCACCCCAAAAACCACACTGAGAAACCCCAAATTACCACTGGGACCCCAAAAACCACACTGAGAAACCCCAAATTACCACTGGGACCCCAAAAATACCAATGGGGAACCCAGAAATCACACTGAGAAATGAGCGTCTCCATGGCGTGCTCCAGCTGTGACAGCATCCTGGTGCTGGGGGACCCCAAAAACAGCACTGAGAAACCCCAAATTACCACTGCACCCCAAAAATACCAATGGGGAACCCCAAAATACCACTGGGACCCCAAAAATACCAATGGGGAACCCAGAAATCAGACTGCACCCCAAAAATCACACTGAGAAATGAGCGTCTCCATGGCGTGCTCCAGCTGTGACGGCATCCTGGTGCTGGGGGACCCCAAAAACCACATTGGGACCCCAAAAATACCCATGGGAACCCTGAATTCACATGGAGAAACCCCATAAATCACACTAGGACCCCAAAAATACCAATGGGGAACCCATAAATCACACTGGGACCCTAAAAATCACACTGAGAAATCTGAATTTACACTGAGAAACCCCTAAATCACACTGGGACCCCAAAAATCGAACTGGGACCTTCAAATTCCCACTGAGAAACCCTGAATTCACAATGGGACTCCAAAAAGCACACTGGGAACCCCCAAATTCACACTGGGGACCCCAAAAATCTCCATGGGAAACCCCAAATTCACACTCGGATCTTCAAAAATCCCAATGGGAAGCCCAAATTCCCACTGGGAACTCCAAATTCCCGCTGGGAACCTGAGCCCCACCAAATTCCTCTTGGATCCCCCAGATTCCCCCTGGACACCCCAAACTCCCCCTGAACCCCCAGACTTCCCCTGAGCATCCCAAATTCCTCCTGGACACACCCCAGATCTCCCTGGGACCCCCAAAATTCCTTCCTGGGACCCCCAAATTCCTCCTGGACACCCCAAACTCCCCCTGAGCATCCCAAATTCCTCCTGGACTCACCCCAGATCTCCCTGGAAACCCCAAAATTCCCTCCTGGACACCCCAAAATTCCCTCTTGGATCTCCCAAATTCCCTCCAGGATCCCCAAATCCCCCCCGCCCCCCCCCTCCCGCCGCCCGTCCCGGGCCCCGCGGATTTTCCAGGAATGTCCGGGAATGCTCCGGGCGTGACTCAGCGCGGGGGGGGGCGGGGGGGATGGGGGGACACGTCCCGAGGGTGTGGCCGCTGTCACCCCCTTTGGGGACACCCCGGTAACTCACGGGGGGGGCGGGCCCGGAGCCCCTCCCTGGGAGGGCCCCCCCAAAAAAAAAAAAAAACCCCAAAAAAAAACCGCCCAAAAAGTGACCCCCAGAAAAAGGGGAAGCCTCTAAAAAAAGGGGATCCGCCCCAAAATGGGGACCCCCCCCTCGAAAAGGAGGAGCCACCCCAAAAAGGAAGGAAACCCCCACCCCCGCAAAAGGAGAATCCCCAAAAAAGCGGGAATCCCCGAAAAAAGGAACTCCCCAAATGACCCACCCCAAAAAGAGGGAATCACCCCAAAAGTGACCCTCAGAAAAGAAGGGCCGGCCAAAAATAAGGGAACCCCACAAAAAAATGAGAAACACACCAAAAAGAGGGAATCCCGCCCAAAAAGGGGAACCGCCCCTAAAAATGGAGGAAGCCCCTAAAAGTGACCCCCAGAAAAAAGGGGACCCCCAAAAAAGGAGGAACGGCCCCAAAAGTGAAATTCTCTAAAGGGTGGGACCCCCCCCAAAATGGGGTTGGGGGATAGAGAGCCCCCAAAATGGGGGTGCAGGATGGAGCCCCCCCAAAGCGGGATAGCGGGAGCCTCCCTTTACCGGGGAAGGGCGGGGTACCCCAAAACGGGATTTTTGGCATCTTTTTGGGGTGCAGGAGCGACCCCCCCAAAACACAGTGACCCTGCCCGGTACCGGGGCTGGGCGAGGGTACCCCAAACCCAAAGAGAGATTTGGAGATGGGGTTTCCCCTTTTTGGGGTGCAGGGCTGACCCCCCAGAACAGAATGACCCCCCCAAACCGGGATAGCGGGATGGGTGTCCCAAAGCAGGATTTGGGGATGGGGTTCCCCCCTTTTTGGGGTGCAGGGCTGACCCCCCTGAATAGACTGACCCTCCCCGGTACCGAGGCCGGTGGGGGGTGCCCCAAACCGGGATTTAGAGCCCACACCGGAATTCAGACCCCAAAGCGGGATTTAGGGATGGGGTTCCCCCTTTTCGGGGTGCAGGGCTGAACCCCGTTCCCGGCGCTCACTCACCGTGCGGGGCAGCTCTCGGTGCCGGTAGCGGTGCCGGTAGCGGTGGCGGTGGCGGTGCGGGCAGTGCCGGGGGCGCGGCCCGGCCCGGGATAGGCACGGCGGGGGCGGGCCGGACCGGGGGGCGCGGGGGGGGGACACGGGGCGGTCACCGTGACTCACCGGGACCGCCCGGACAGCGAGCCCCGCCCGGGGGCTGCCCCCCGAACCGCGGCCGGGACAGCAGGGACACCCCGGGGACCCCTCGGTGTCCCCCGTTGGGACAGCGGGGACACCCCTGGGGACCCCTCGGTGTCCCCCGTTGGGACAGCGGGGACACCCCCGGGACCCCTCGGTGTCCCCCGTTGGGACAGCGGGGACACCCCGACCCCTCGGTGTCCCCCGGACACCGGGGACTCTCCGGATCCACCCCCTCGAACTCTTCCGGTCACCGGGGACCCCCCCCCAAAATCCCCGGTTCTGTTCCGGGACGCTCCTGTCCAGACCGGGGAGCCCCGCCCGGGTCCCCGTTTTCTTTCCCGAGTGACCCCCCCCGGACACCGGGGACACCCCAGGACCTCTCCAAAAAACCGGGGACACCTCGAGACCCCCCCAAACACCGGGATCTCCTCCCGGGACCCCTCCACAAAACCGGGAACCCCCGGGTCCTGCCCTGAGTCCCCCATCGTGTCCCCTCAGTGTCACCCCCAAAAACCGGGGGGCCCCGCCAAGACTCCCCCCCCCCCAGGGCCCGGCGCCGCGGCGGCGCGTGCCGCTCTAATGACACTAATTACAATTACAATCACTAATTGGGAGTGGGGCCCCGCGGCAGTGAAGGGGGGGAGGGGACACTGTGGGTGAGGGGGGGACACACCCAGGTAACCCCCCCCGTGTCCCCGCCACGCCCCGGCCCTGCCTCAGTTTCCCCACCCGGGAAGGGGCAAAGGTGACGGGGAGGGGGAGCCGCACCCATGGCGGATGGGCCCCGGGGGGTGGCACCCCCTCCCAGTGTCGCCTCCTTGTCGCCAGGGTGTGCCACTCGCCCTTGGGAGGGGCCCTGCCTTGTCCCCACAGCGCCACCTTGTCCCGGATTGTCCCCACACTGGCCTCCTTCCTCCCCACCCCGCTCAGCCTCCCTCCATCAACCCCTCCCCACCGCTCCCCTCTTCCTCACAGGAGACTCTCCAACCCCCATCCCCACCCTTCTCTCCTCATCCCTTCCCTCAGTCCCCAAAAGGCCCCCAAAAACCCCAAAATGCCCCCAAACCCCCACCCCGGGCCCCCCTTTCTGCCCTCAGTTAAGATGGCGGCGTCCCCGCCTCACGTTTTCCAAGATGGCGCCGGCGCCGCCACGCGGCCTGCCCTGCCAGGCTGCCCTTACTTAAGATGGCGCCCGCATCGTGATAATCAATGACGCTGAAGCCAAACACAGTAACCCGGATATAGGCGCCATCTTGCCCTCACCCAACATGGTGCCGCGCTCCCTGTGTTTCTCTATGGGCGTGAAGCCGCGGTGCCCGGATGTGGGCGCGGCTCCGCGTCCGGAGGGGGCGTGGCATCGGCCTGCCGGAAGTTGCGTCAGAGCGGAGCCGCCCGCGGGGAGCGGGGAGCGGAGCGGACGGAGCCAAGATGGCGGCGCCGGGGCTGGGCCGGCCCTGAGGGGCCGGGAGGGGCCCCCACGCTCGGCGGGCTGGGACGGGCCGCAGGGGGGGGCCCGCCGCTCCCCCCGCCGCTCCTCGCGACGCCTCCGCCGCCGGAGCCTTCCCGGGGGAGAAGCGGGGCCTACTCGGGGCTTTTTGCGGCCTTACCGGGGCCTCCCCGCGGCCTTACCGGGGCTCGGCGGCGCCGTTCGCGGCCTTACCGAGGCTTGACCGGAGCTTTTTGGGGTCGGAGCGGGCCCTTCCCGAGGCCTCCGGGGTTTGACCGGGGCTGAATCGGCGCCTTTCGGGCTCCAACCGGGGCTTTAAAGGCCTTTAACGGGAAGAGCCCCGCGGTGCTCCCGCTTTTGGTTCTTTATCGCCGGGATTTGGGGCCGATTTCAGCCCAAATCGCGGCCAAATCGGAGCTTTTTTTGTCTTGTGTTTGTCTTATTTCACAGCAGCGCTTTTCCCGGTTGTTTTTTTTTGTTGTTGTTTTTTTGTTTTTTTGTTTTTTTTCCCCCCCGGGATTTCGGCTCCTCCTGAGGGTCAGAAAATCCCGGGATTTTGAGGAGGAGCGGGATGAAATTCCAAGGATTTCTTCTCTCGAGCGAGATTTTTTTGGCTTTTTTCTTGCGGTTTTTGCTTTGAGCGAGCCCGGGATCGCCCAAATCCGCGAGAAATCCGGGATCCAGGGAATTCTTCCCTCGGGAATGGTGCCCCTGGAACTGGGAATGACTTAAGGGCAACGCCGCGCTTGGCTTTTCCTCGGTAAATTATTCATTAGGAAGTTTGGAAAAAAAAAAAAAAAAGGTTATTTTTGGGGAAAAATCCAGTGTTTTTTCCGACAAGGACTGACAGCGATCCCGGCCTTTGGAATTGCGGCCGCCGCTGGAACTTTGGGACCCTCAAAGGGGAATTTTTGGGGAGTTTATTTAAAAAAAAAAAATCAAGGAAAAGGAAAAAAGGGGATTGAAGATTGCTGAGAAACGCTCGGGATCCAGGCACGGCTGGGATCGCTCCTGGCTGAGGTGGGTGTGCAGGGATTTGGGATTCCGGGATTTGGGGGATTTATCCGGGAGCTGGGGGAGGGATCTGGGGGGGTTTGGGATGGATCCAGAGGGTCCTGGTGGATCCAGGATGGATCTGGAGAGGCTCAGGATGGATCCAGGGAAGGATCCACAGGGTCCTGATGGACCCAGGGAGGTTTGAGATGGATCTGGAGAGGTTTGGGAGGGATCCAGAGGATCCTGATGGATCCAGGAGGGGCTCAGGATGGATCTGGAGAGGTTTGGGGCAGATCCAGAGGGTCCTGAGGGATCCAGGGAGGCTCAGGATGGATCTGGTGAGGTCTGGAATGTATCCTGAGAAGCTCAGAATGGATCCTGGCAAGTTTGGGATGGATTCAGAAGATCCTGGTGGATCCACAGGGGTTCAGGATGGATCCAAGGAAGTTGGGAAAGAATCCAGAGGGTCCTGATGGGTCTGGAGAGGCCTGGGATGGACCCAGTGAAATTTGGGAGGGATCCAGAGGATCCTGATGAATCCAAGGAGACTCTGGATGGATCCAGAGAAGTCTGGGATGGATCCAGGGTTGATCCAGAGGGTCCTGATGGGTCTGGAGAGGTCTGGGATAGATCCAGGGAAGTTTGGGATGGATCTGGAGAGACTCAGGATGGATCCAGAGGGGCCTGATGGATCCAGGGAGGCTCAGGATGGATCCAGGAGGCTCAGGATGGATCCCAAGGAGTTCCCTCCTGGAGCCTCCCAGCTCAAACCCCTCCCTTCTCCAGCCAATTATCCCGGCTGGTGCTAATTATTCCTCCCTGGAGAGCTCCAAATTTCGGGAATCCCTTGGAATTCAGGGCTGGAACGATACTTTGGGATTTTTTCGATTATTCAGGATGATAATCAGGATGGATTGAAGCTGAAGCCACTCAGGAATAAAATTCCTGCATTCCCAGCAGATTCCAGAGGTGGGAATTCCCAAATTCCAGCCCCTGAAGGAGCCGATTTTCCATGGAGCTCCTTCTCCTTTGGGATATTTTATTGGGAGCTTCCTCCTCTTCCTCCCTTCCCAGCCTCTTCTTCCCAGAAAACCGAATTTATTTGGGCTGGGAATGGATTTTTGGGAATTCTTGCTGGATTTAGGAGGGGGAATCACTCCAGAAAAAGGGGAAAATTCAGGATTAATCCAAATTTTGAGGGTTTTCCCCCTGTTGTTTGGGAATTGTTTCTTGTTGCTGACATCCCACTGCTGGCAGAATTCCTGCTGGGAACTAGGAGGGAAAAGTTCACCTGGAGTCTCCCTTGTGTCCATTTCCCCCAGAAAATTCACCTAAAAATTTGAGATTTGGGTCTTTTCTCCCCACCCAGGCTGGGTTTTTGTGGGATAATGTGGAATTCTGATGGCTTTGCCCTGAATTTAGTGGGAAAAAAAATCCCCAAATATCCGCAGGGATCCCAAGGGAAGCTCCAGGAACTCGTTTTTCCCGTTGATCCCGAAATTATTTGAATGCTCCTGGAATTCTCTTCCTGGGAAAAGCCTCCAGAGTGGGGGGTGGGGGGGATTTTCCAAAGGATTTCAGGATCCTCATTTTTTCCTGGGAGATTTTCTTGCTCCCTTCTGAGGAAAATCCATGGATTTTTGGGATTTTTGCCTCCCACCCCTGTGGATTTTGGGAGCCATGGGAATCTCAGAATTTCCTCCCCAGCCAGAATTCCCTGCTTGGAAGTGAATTTAACAATTTTTGTCGATTTTTTTGGGAAGCTTGATCCCAAAATTTCCCATACCCAGGCGTCAGCACTTCTGTAAAACCTAAAGGTTCCTGATTTTATTTGGATTTTCAGGGAGCACGACACCAAATTCCTGCTTTTTTCCTGGCATCCATAGGAGGAAAACGATCCAGGATCATTCCAGGGGGGTTGGTGCTGAAGAATCCAAGGATTTTCCCCAATTTTTGTACAATTCAACACCCAAATTTGGGGAAAAAGGAGACATTTTAAGGAAAACTCCCTAAAGAAAGTGGGATCACAGCACCAGGTGCTTCCCATTCCCATTTTCCCTCCTAGAGCCGGGGCCAGGTTGTTTTTTCCAGGGATTTAATGGGAATTTCCTCCTTGGAGAGAACTGGGAATTGGGGATGGGTGGGGGATTCCTGTTGTGATCCCGATGTTTTCCCGGTGTTTTGGAGACTGTATCCAGGGAAAGGCTGGAGCCAGGGCTGTGCAGCTGGACAGGGATGGATCCCAATGGGAAATCTCTGGGATTTGGGTCAGGATCCCACTGGAAAATCCCTGGGATTGGGGTCGGGATCCTGAGTGGATCCTGCTGGAAAACCCCAAGGGATTTGGGTTGGGATCCTCACTGGATTCTAATGAAAAATCCCAGGGATTTGGGTTGGGATCCTCACTGGAAAGTCCCTGGGATTGGGGTCAGGATCCTCTCTGGATTCCGATGGAAAATCCCAGGAACTGGGATTTGGATTCCACTGGAAAACCCCCAGGACTGGGGTCGGGATCCTGCTGGAAAACCCCAAGGGATTTGGGTTGGGATCCTCACTGGATTCCCATGGAAATCCCCCAGGAATTGGGTCAGGATCCCATCCAGGAGCCCCTGATCCCATGAATTCCCAAGGGATGGGATTTTTGGGGTGCACCCCTGTGGTGTGGGGCACTGAGATCCTTTTGGACCCCTCTGGATCCCCATTTTTGGCCAGGATACAGCAGTGTCCCCATGTCCCACTGTCCCCATGTGCCTATGGCAGGCAGAGGGGTGGCACTGGTGGCACTGGTGGCATGGGGTCAGTGCCATGGCTGGAGGAGCTGGGCCTGCACTGACCCTGTGTCCCACTGACCCCATGTCCCACTGTCCCTGTGTCCCCAGGTGCCCATGGCAGGCCAGAAGTGAGGTGTCAGTGCCAGTGCCAGCAGTGCCATGTCCCACTGTTGTCCCCATTGTCCCTGTGTCCCACTAACCCCACACCCCACTGTTTCTGTGTCCCCATGTGCCCATGGTGGGCCAGAAGTGCAGTGCCAGTGCCAGCAGTGCCATGTTCCACTGTCCCCATGTCCCACTAACCTCATACCCCACTGACCTCGTGTCCCCATTGTCCCCAGGTCCCATTGACCCTGTATCTCACTGTCCCCAGGTGCCCATGGCGGGCTGGTCCCATTGACCCCGTGTCCCCATGTCCCCAGGTGCCCATGGCGGGCCGGAAGCGCGGTGCCATGTCCCATTGACCCTGTATCTCACTGTCCCCAGGTGCCCATGGTGGGCTGGTCCCATTGACCCTGTGTCCCCATTGTCCCCAGGTGCCCATGGCGGGCCGGAAGCGCGGTGCCAGCAGCAGTGCTGGTGGCAGTGCCATGTCCCATTGACCCCGTGTCCCTGTGTCCCCAGGTGCCCATGGCGGGCCGGAAGCGCGGTGCCAGCAGCAGTGCTGGTGCCGGTGGCAGTGCCATGTCCCATTGACCCCGTGTCCCTGTGTCCCCAGGTGCCCATGGCGGGCTGGAAGCGCGGTGCCATGTCCCACTGACCCTGTATCTCACTGTCCCCATTGTCCCCAGGTGCCCATGGCGGGCCGGAAGTGCGGTGCCAGCAGCAGCGCTGGTGCCGGTGGCAGTGCCATGTCCCATTGACCCTGTATCTCACTGTCCCCATGTCCCCAGGTGCCCATGGCGGGCCGGAAGCGCGGTGCCATGTCCCATTGACCCTGTATCTCACTGTCCCTGTGTCCCCAGGTGCCCATGGCGGGCCGGAAGCGCGGTGCCATGTCCCATTGACCCTGTATCCCACTGTCCCCATGTCCCCAGGTGCCATGGCGGGCCGAGCGCGGTGCCAGCAGCAGCGCTGGTGCCGGTGGCAGTGCCATGTCCCATTGACCCCATGTCCCCATTGTCCCCAGGTGCCCATGGCGGGCCGGAAGCGCGGTGCCAGCAGCAGCGCCGGTGCCGGTGCCGGTGCCGGTGGCGGCGCGGCGGTGCCGTGGCCGGAGGAGCCGGGCGAGCGCGAGCAGGGCCTGTACTCGCTGCACCGCATGTTCGACATCGTGGGCGCGCAGCTGACGCACCGCGACGTGCGCGTGCTCTCCTTCCTCTTCGTGGACGTGCTGGACGAGGCCGAGCGCGGCCGCATCCGCTCGGGCCGCGACTTCCTGCTGGCGCTGGAGCGCCAGGGCCGCTGCGACGAGAGCAACCTGCGGCAGCTGCTGCAGCTGCTGCGCATCATCACCCGCCACGACCTGCTGCCCTACGTCAGCCTCAAGCGGCGGCGCCCCGGTGAGTGTCCGCGCGATATGTCACGATGTACGGAGTCACTATCGCGATATACGGGGTGCTATTGGGGTACTGGGGTCACATCATCACCTGCCATGACCTGCTGCCCTACGTCAGCCTCAAGAGGCCATTCCCTGACACCTGGTGCCATTCCGGTGCCGTTCCCGGTGCCATTCCCTGACTCCCGGTCCTGGTGCCATTCCCAGTGCCATTCCCAGTGCCATTCCCTGACTCCCGGTGCCGTTCCCTGACTCCCGGTGCCGTTCCCTGACTCCGGTGCCGTTGCCGTTGCAGTGTGCCCGGACCTGGTGGACAAGTACCTGGAGGAGACGTCCATCCGCTACGTCACCCCCCGCGCGCCCGGGGGCGCCCCGCCCGGCCTGGGCCACCCCCACAAATCAGGTACCGAGCCCATGGGGTCACTGTCCCCCTTTTGGGGTCACCATCCCCTTTTGGGGTCATTGTCCGCTTTTGGGGTCATTGTCCGCTTTTGGGGTCACCGTCCTCCTTTTGGGGTCATCATCCTCCTTTTGGGGTCACCGTTCCCTTTTGGGGTCATTGCCACCCCCTTTGGGATCATCATCCCCATTTCCCTGGATGGATTTGGGGTTCCCTGGATGGATTTGGGGTCTCTGGAGTTGGATTTGGGCTCCCTGACCCCATTTGTGTCCCCCGTTTCCCAGTGCCTGCCCCCCACCCGTCCCTGTGCTGCCCCCGGGGTGGGATTTGGGGTGGATTTGGGGTTCCCTGGATGGATTTGGGGTCTCTGGAGTTGGATTTGGGCTCCCTGACCCCATTTGTGTCCCCCTTTCCCAGTGCCTGCCCCCCACCCGTCCCTGTGCTGCCCCCCGGGGGGGCCCCAGCTGGGCCCGAAGCGCCCGGGCCGGGCCCGGAGCCTCCTCGGGAACCAACGGAAACGCAGGAAGTCAGCGACCCCCGACCCCAAGGAGAAACAGACCTGCGGTGAGAGGGGACTGGGATTGGGGTATGGGATTGGGATTGGGATCCCCAAAGAGAAACAGACCTGCAGTGAGAGGGGACTGGGAATGGGGATATAGGATTGGGATCCCCAAAGAGAAACAGACCTGCAGTGAGCAGGGATATGGGACTGGGGGACTGGGATTGGGATCCCCAAAGAGAAACAGACTTGCGGTGAGAGGGGACTGGGAATGGGGATATGGGATTGGAGATTGGGATTGGGATCCCCAAAGAGAAACAGACCTGCAGTGAGCAGGGATATGGGATTGGGATTGGGATCCCCAAAGAGAAACAGACTTGCGGTGAGAGGGGATATGGGATTGGGCGACTGGGATTGGGATCCCCAAAGCCAAACAGACCTGTGGTGAGAGGGGACTGGGATTGGGATTGGGGGATTGGGATCCCCAAAGAAAAACAGACCTGCGGTGAGAGGGGATTGGGAATGGGGATATGGGATTGGAGATTGGGATTGGGATCCCCAAAGAGAAACAGGCTGTGGTGAGAGGGGACTGGGATTGAGGGACTGGGATTGAGGGATTGGGATTGAGGGATTGGGATTGCGATCCCCAAAGAGAAACAGGCTGTGGTGAGAGGGGATTTGGGATCCCTAAAGAGAAACAAACCTGCGTTGAGCAGGGATATGGGATTGGGAATGTGGATCTGGAATTGAGGCAGTCCCTGGAATGGTGGAGAATCCTGAGATAGGGAAAATTTATGGTTTGGGGGTGAATTATTAACCCCCCAAACTCCATCAACCCTGAAACTCAGGATGGGGAAACTCCCCAAACCCCAAAAACCCCCCCAATTCCCCCCGCAGACATCCGCCTGCGCGTGCGCGCCGAGTACTGCCAGCACGACTCCGCCCTGCACGGCAACGTCTTCTCCAACAAGCAGGACCCTCTGGAGCGCCAGTTCGAGCGCTTCAACCAGGCCAACACCATCCTGAAATCCCGGGATTTGGGCTCCATCATCTGCGACATCAAATTCTCGGAGCTCACCTACCTCGACGCCTTCTGGCGGGATTACATCAACGGCTCGCTGCTGGAGGCGCTCAAGGGCGTCTTCATCACGGACTCGCTCAAACAGGCCGTGGGCCACGAGGCCATCAAGCTGCTGGTCAACGTGGACGAGGAGGATTACGAGCTGGGCCGCCAGAAACTCCTCAGGAACTTGATGCTCCACACGGCTCCCTGAGGGAGGGATCCCAGTTTTTGTTTTTTTGTTTTTTTGTTTTTTTTCTTCCCGGGTTTTTCCGTTGGTTTGTTGTTTTTTTTTTTTTCTCCCTCCTTCCCCGACTCTTCCCCTGCTCATGGATTTGGGGAGGGTTGGAGGTGTGTGGGGTATTCTGGGATTTTGGCGCTTTTTTGGGGTTCCTGATGGGTTCTCCTTGTGTTTTGCTGCCCAGTTTTTTTTCTTTTGTACCCATTAAAAACGGCGATGAAAAGGTGAAAATCCCACTGGTGCAACGCGCTGGGATTCGGGGATGTGGAATATTCCAGAATTCCTCATTTTTCCCTGTCGGTTCCTCCTTTTCCTCCGTGTGTTTTCCATGTTTTCTGCCTATTTTCTTTTCTTTCTTCTACATTAAATACAGTGATAAAAAGGCAAAAATCCCATTGGCGCAACATGTTGAGATTTGGGGATTTGAGGAGTGGGAAACCCTGGAATTAAGGAATATTCCACTTTGGAGATGTGGGATATTCCAGAATTCAGTGGTTTTGGGGTTCCTGATGGGTTCTCCTTGTGTTTTGCTGCCCAGTTTTTTTCTTTTGTACCCATTAAAAATGGCAATGAAAAGGTGAAAATCCCACTGGTGCAACGTGCTGAGATTTGGGGATTTGAAGAGTGGGAAACCCTGGAATTACAGAATATTCCAGAATTCCTCATTTTTCTCTGTCAATTTCTCTTTTTCCTTGTGTTTTCCATGTTTTCTCCCTATTTTCTTTTCTTTTGTACCCATTAAAAACAGTGATAAAAAGGCAAAATTCCCGTTGGTGCAGCGCAGTTGGAATTGTGGATTTGAGGAGTGGGAAGCATTGGGAAAATGGAATATTCCAGAATTTCTCACTTTTCCCCATAGATTCTTCTTTCTCCTTTGTGTTTTCCCTTATTTTTTCCTCTTTGGTATCCATTAAAAATGGCCAAAAAAGGGCAGAATTCTTATTTCAAGAACCTGAGGGACACGCTGGGATTTGAGGACTGGGGGTGTGGAATATTCCAGAATTCCTCATTTTGTCAAATTCCTCCTTCTTGTGTTTTCCATGATTTCCCCTCATTTTTCCCTCTTTTATATCCATTAAAAACAACAAAAAGCAAATGGCATTTCCCCCAAAATTCCCATTTCTCCCCAAACCCCAACAGGGATGGAGTTTTTTCCCATTTTCCCTGTTTTTCCCCCCATTCCCACCCAGCACTTCAGCCCTTCCCCTCCCCCTCCTTCCCCCAATTTGGGGGTTCAGGGTTGTCCCCAATCCCTCCCATCCCAAAATTCCTCCACACTTTGGGGTTATTTCTTGGGATTTTTGTATTTTTTTTTCAAATTTCAATAGAAGGAAATTCCTCCCCTCCAGAACCCCCCAAAAAAAGGGGGTGAGGAACACTGAGCTGCCCCATTTTGGGGAAGAAAGAGCAGATTTGGGCAAAATCTGGAATTTGAGGGTGCTGCTGTCATCCTCAGGCTGCCCTAAATAACCTCCAAAAATGGGGGAGACCCCAAAAAAATGGGGGAGCCCAGAATGGGGGGGGGGACACATTGGGCTGTTCCATTTTGGGAACAAAAAGTGCTGATTCAGTGCAAATTTGGGCTGAATTGGGGTAGATTTGGGGCAGATTTGGGACTGAATTGATGCTGATTTGGGGCAGATTTTGGGGTGATTTGGGACTGAATTGATGCTGATTTGGGGCTGATTCAAAGCAAATTTGGGGCTGAAATTGGGACCCCAAAAAGAAGGAGAGGGACATGTTGTGCTATTTCATTTTGGGGACAAAAAAGGGCAGATTTGGGGCTGGTTCAGAGCTGAATTGATGCAGATTTGGAACCCCAAAAAAAAGAATGGGGACCCCAAAAGGAGAGCAGGGAGGATCCACTGTGCCATTTCATTCTGGGGACAAAAGGGCAGATCTGGGACCCCAAAAAGAGCAGGGGGACACCTTGTGCCAGTCAGTTCATTCTGGGGACAGAAAAGAGAATCTGGTGCCAGTTCTGAGTTGATTTGGGGCAGGCTGGGCCCGAGCCTGGTGTCACTCGGTGTCACTTGGTGCCACTCGGTGCCAGTGCCCAGTGCCAGCTCAGGTGGCCGCTGTGCCCCCATAGATGTCCCCAGTGCCAGCTCAGGTGGCCGCTGTGCCCCGTAGATGTCCCTGTGCCCCCGTAGATGTCCCCAGTGCCAGCTCAGGTGGCCGCTGTGCCCCCGTAGATGTCCCCACGGCGGTGGCTGTGCACTGGCAGCTCCCGACGCACCTGCTCCAGGTAGGCCAGGTCCAGCTGGGCCAGGCACAGCCCCGGCCCCTCCTGGCACTGGGCCACCACGGTGCCCCAGGGATCGGCCACCAGCGAGTGGCCGAAGGAGGCGCGGCTGGCGTTGTGCCGGCCGCTCTGAGCCGCTGCCACCACGTAGCACTGGCACTCGATGGCACGGGCACGCAGCAGCACCTGGGGACAGGGGGACAGCGGGGGATGGGGGGACGTGGGGGGCATGGGGGGCAGCAGTGACACCCAGGGGACATGGGGGGCATGGGGACATGGGGGGCATGGGGACACCAGGGGATGTGGGGACATGGGGGGCATGGGGACAGCAGTGACACCCAGGGGACATGGGGGGCATGGGGACATGGGGAAAGCAGTGACACCCAGGGGACATGGGGGACATGGGGACACCAGGGGATGTGGGGACATGGGGGCATGGGGGGCAGCAGTGACACCCAGGGGACATGGGGAGCATAGGGACATGGGGGCATGGGGACACCCAGAGGACATGGGGACACCAGGGGATGTGGGGACATGGGGGCATGGGGACACCAGGGGATGTGGGGACATGGGGGCATGGGGACATGGGGGCATGGGGGACAGCAGTGACACCCAGGGGACATGGGGGGCATGGGGACATGGGGAAAGCAGTGACACCCAGGGGACATGGGGGACATGGGGACACCAGGGGATGTGGGGACATGGGGGGCATGGGGACATGGGGGGCACGGGGACAGCAGTGACACCCAGGGAACATGGGGACAGCGGGGACACCCAGGGGACATGGGGGGCATAGGGACAGCAGTGACAGCAGGGGACTGAACCAGGGGACATGGGGACAGCAGTGACACTGAGGGGACATGGGGATACAGCAGTGCCTGCAGGGACAGCGGTGACACTGAGGGGACATGGGGGGCATGGGGACACAGCAGCGCCTGTGGGGACAGTGGTGTCACTGGGAAGGGACAGGGATGTCACCAAGGGGACATAAGGGACACGGGGCACTCAGTGGCCTGAGCATGGATGGACAAAGACCTATGGGGACACAAAGGGGCACCTGGGATGTCCCCAACACCCTCCGAGTGTCCCCAGCCCCATGGAAGATGTCCCCAGCCCCTGCTCAACCCTTTGGGCAGGTCCCCAACCCCCTGGGAGTGTCCCCAGTCTCTGCCCAGAGTGTCCCAAACCCTCCCATGGTGTCCCCAATCCTCCCCCGGTGTCCCCTCACCTCCCAGTGAGCAGCTCCGGTGGGGACGGTGAAGGCCGAGGGGAAGGTCAGGATTTGGGCACCGGCCCCGCGCAGAGCCTGGGCCAGCTCCGGGAAACGCAGGTCATAGCACACGGCCAGCCCCAGCTGGGGGGACAGCGGGTCAGGGGACACTGGGGACAGCCCTGGGGACACCCTGGGGACACCCTGGGGACACCCTGGACATGGGGTCAGGGCAGGGCCAGCTCCGGGAAACGCAGGGCAGAGCACACGGCCAGCCCCAGCTGGGGGGACAGAGGGGTCAGGGGACACTGGGGACAGCCCTGGGGACACCCTGGGACAGCCTGGGACACCCTGGGGACACCCTGGACATGGGGTCAGGGCAGGGCCAGCTCCGGGAAACGCAGGTCATAGCACACGGCCAGCCCCAGCTGGGGGGACAGCGGGGTCAGGGGACACTGGGGACAGCCCTGGGGACACCCTGGGACACCCTGGGGACACCCTGGGACAGCCTGGACATGGGGCAGGGCAGGGCCAGCTCCGGGAAATGCAGGTCATAGCACACGGCCAGCCCCAGCTGGGGGGACAGCGGGGTCAGGGGACACTGGGGACACCCTGGGGACAACCTGGGGACACCCTGGGGACACCCTGGACATGGGGCAGAGCAGGGCCAGCTCCAGGAAACGCAGGTCATAGCACACGGCCAGCCCCAGCTGGGGGGACAGAGGGTCAGGGGACACTGGGGACAGCCCTGGGGACACCCTGGGGACACCATGGGGACACCCTGGACATGGGGCAGAGCAGGGCCAGCTCCGGGAAACGCAGGGCAGAGCACACGGCCAGCCCCAGTTGGGGGGACAGAGGGGTCAGGGGACACTGGGGACAGCCCTGGGGACACTCTGGGACACCCTGGACATGGGGTCAGGGCAGAGCACACGGCCAGCCCCAGCTGGGGGGACAGCGGGGTCAGGGGACGCTGGGGACACTTGAGGACATCAGGGGACACCCCTGGGCACTGTGGGGTTGGAGACTGGGGTTTGGGTTGGGGTCAGGATTAGGGCAGGGCCAGCTCTGGGTACCACAGCCAATCCCAGTTTTTCTGGGAATACCGTGGGTCAGTGAGGGCAGGGGACACTTGAGGACATCAGGGCACACTTGGGGACATCATGGCACACTTGGGGACATCAGGGGACAACCCTGGGCATGGTGGGGTTTGGGTTGGGGTCAGGATTAGGGCAAGACCCACAGCCCACAGTACAGGGCCAATCCCAGTTTTTCTGGGAATACCGTGGGTCAGTGAGGGCAGAGGACACTTGGGGACACCTGGGGACATGAGGGGACAGCGGGGCCATGCCAGGCCCGGTGCCAGGGCCCCACCTTGCCCACGGGGGTGGGGACGGGGGGCAGCAGCTCCCGGCCCGGGTTGGTGAAGGAGCTCTCGCTCAGCGCCGGCGCCCCCGGCAGCGCCGCGTCAAACAGGTGCAGCTTGCGGTAGGCGGCCACCACGGCTCCTGGGGACACCGGGGGATTGGGGACAGTCAGGGACACCAGGGACAGCCAGGGACAGTCAGGGACAGCCAGGGACAACAGCGGTACACAGCCACCATGGCTCCTGGGGACACCGGGGATTGGGGACAGTCAGGGGGGACTGGGGACAGCCATGGACAGCCAGGGACAGTCAGGGACAGCAGCGGTACGCGGCCACCACGGCTCCTGGGGACACCAGGAGGGATTGGGGACAGTCAGGGGGGACTGGGGACAGCCAGGGGAGAGTGGGGACAGTCAGGGATAGCTGGGGACAGTCAGGGGAGAGTGGGGACAGCCAGGGACACCAGGGACAGCCAGGGGGGATCGGGGACAGCCAGGGACACCAGCAGTACACAGCCACCACGGCTCCTAGGGACAGCCAGGGGGGACTGGGGACAGTCAGGGGAGAGTGGGGACAGCCAGGGACAGCCAGGGACAGCTGGGGACAGCCAGGGACACCGGGGGTTGGGAATGCTTCCGGTACGTGGCCACTATTGCTCCTGGGGACACCATGGGGGAACTGGGGACAGTCAGGGGAGAGTGGGGACAGTCAGGGACACCAGGGACAGACAGCCAGGGACAGCTGGGGACAGCCAGGGACAGTCAGGGACACCGGGGACAGCTGGGGACAGGCAGGGACAGCCAGGGATTGGGGACAGCTGGGAACAGCCAGGGACACCAGGAGGACCAGGGGACAACCAGAGACATCCAGGGGTTGGGAAGAGTGGGGATGCTGCAGGAATGGGGGGGACAGCTGGGGACAGCCAGGGGTTGGGGACAGGCAGGGACAGCTGGGGACAGGCAGGGATTGGGGACAGCCAGGGACTGGGAATGCTTCCACAGCCACCACCGCTCCTGGGGACACTGGACAGGAATGCTGGGGACACAGGGTGACACAGGGGTGACACACAGGGTGACACAGGGGACAGGAACGCCGTGTCCCACCGGAGTTGTCCAGCAGCAGGTGACAGTTGTAGATCCGGCCGGTGCTGTCCCAGTCCTGGCCACGCTCGTGGAAAGCCCCGAGGGACAGCCAGACGTCACATTCCCTGGGGACACACAGTGACAGTGACAGTGACACACTGTGACACACAGTGACACAAGGTGACATCCCCCGGGGACACACAGTGACATCCCCTGAGGACACACAGGACACACAGTGACATTCCCTGGGGACACCTGGCACACCCCAGCCTCCCTCCTGTCCCCTGTCCCCATCCCTGTCCCTGTCCCCAATCCAAGGGATAGGGGTGAGGACAAGGACACAGATGACGACAGGGATAGGAATTGGGACAGGTGGGGACAAAGATACAGAGACAGGGACAGTTATGGGGACAAAGAGAAGGATGGGGACACGGATGGGAACAGGGACAATAACTGGGACAGAAACAACAATTGGGATGGGGATGGGGACAGAGACAGGATGGGGGCCAGGACTGGGGACAAAGACAGGGGAAAGGGATGGGATCAGGGACAGAGGGAGCTGGGAACAGAAAGTAGAACAGGGACAATGGCTGGGGACAAGGACAGTGATGGGGACAGGAACAGATATGAACAAGGACATGGCTTGGTAAGGCTTTGGGGACAGGGACAGGACTAGAAACAAAGACAGGGCTGGGGACAAGGACAGGGATGGGTTGGGAACAAGGACACAGCTCTGCACAGGTATAGGTGTCCTCAGATGTCCCCTGGCACCCCCAGGTCCCCCCGTGTCCCCACACCTGGCCAGCTGGCGGTAGCGCCCCACGGTGTCCCCGTGCAGTGGCTCTGCCAGCGCCAGGCTCTGCTGGGGACTGTCGCCGATGAAGTCGAAGCCCTCGGGCAGGAACACGGCCCGGGCGCCCCGCGCGGCCGCGCTCCGCACCAGCGCCGAGCACTGCCGCCAGTTGTGCTCCTTGTCCGCCGTGCTGGTCACCTGCACCGCCGCCACCAGCGCTGGCGACACCGCGGGACACTCCGGCGGCGCTGGGGACTGCGACATGGCCGGGGGGCTGCGGGAGGGACAGCGTGAGGGACAGCAGGGGGACAGAGGGACACCGCCATGGCCATGGGGCTGAGGGAGGGACAGCGTGAGGGACAGCAGGGGGACAGAGGGACACTGCCATGGCCATGGGGCTGTGGGAGGGACACTGTGAGGGACAGCAGGGGGACACTGCCGCACCTGGGGACACCGCCAGGGCTGGGAACTCCAATATGTCTGGGGGGCTGTGGGAGGGACACTGAGGGACATCAGGGGGACACTGCCAAGGCCGTGGGGCTGTGGGAGGGACACTGTGAGGGACAGCAGGGGGACACTGCCACACCTGGGGACATTGTGAGGCACCTCAGAGGGACAAGGGGACACTGACATGGCTGTGGGGCATGGCAGGAAGGGGACACTGGGGGGACTGGGACACCCCCAGGTGACCCCATGGGGACCAGGGTCACTGTTGAACCTCCCCCCACCCACCTTGGGGTCACCCCCAGCTCCCCACCTGGGGTTTTGGGGTTATCCAAAAGGTATTTGGGGTCCCTCGGGTGTTTTTGGGGTCCCTCCTGGTACCTGCTGGAGCTGTGGGGGGCTCTCGGGGGTCTCGGGGGGCAGCACCGCAGGGCCCGGGGGGCCACCCTCAGCCTGGGAAGGGGGAACACCCCAAATTGGGGAGGGGTCACAGGGCTGGGGGGGGGACCTGGGACCTCCCAGACTGCCCCTGAACCCCAAACTGCCCCTGAACCCCCCAAACTGCCCCCAGTACCCCCCAAACGTCCCAGGGGTGACCCCCACGCTGCCCCCTGACCCCCCAAATGTCCTCAGCTCCCCCCAGCTGCCCCAATTTGGACCCCAAAGTATCCCAATCCCCCAAAACTGCTCCCAGACACCCCCAAACACCCCCCAAACTTTCCAAACTGCCCCAATTCGGACCCCAATGCACCCCGACCTCCCCAAACTACCCTCAGCCCGCCTCAAAATCGCCCCCCCGTCACCCCCCACCTGTCCCCAGCAACCCAGATCCCCAAATTCCCCAAACCTCCGCCCTCCCCCCGCCCCAAAACCCCTCCTGCCCTGCAGTTTTTCCCCTTTTTTCGCCCCGTTCCCGCACATTCCCCGCCGGAGGCAGCTCGGGCAAAGTTCCCCTCTTCAGGCGCTGCCCTCACCCAAGATGGCGCCGCTCCCGCCTCACCCGAATCCAAGATGGCGGCCGGAAGTGGCGGCGCCGCGGCCGCTGGCGGAGCGGAAGAGGCGGTGCCTCGAGGGGAAAGATGGCGGAGCCGGTGAAGGGGCGAGGGGTGGCCCCGGCCGGGAAGGCGCTGAGCGCCGAGCAGGTCAGGGCGGGACCGGGAACTGGGGAGGGGTCTGGGAACGGGGAGCGGCCCCGGGAGCTGGGGGGAGGCAGGGGAGTGATGGGGGGCGGCTGGGGCGGCGGGGGAACCGGAGGGGGCTGGGTGTGAGGGGAAGGTGGGGAGTGAGAGAGGGTCTGTGGGGACGGGGGGGGCTGGGGAATGAGGGAGGGGTTCCTGCTAACAAGTGGGAGGTCCCTAATAATGGTGAGGGGTCTCTGATAACGGGGAGGAGTATCTGATGAGGGGGAAGGGGTCTCTGGTAACGAGGGAGGGGTCCCTGGTAACGGGGAGAGAAAATGGAGGACAGGGGCCCTGGGCCTGAGGGGAAGGTGGGGAGTGAGGGGGGGTCCCTGATAACGGGGAGGGGTCTCTGATAGTGGTGAGGGGTCCCTGATAGTGGTGAGGGGTCTCTGATAACGGGGAGGGGTGGGCTGGGACTGGGGTTGTGGAATGAGGGGGGTCTCTGGGCCCGAGGGGGGGGTGCTGCTGTGGGGTTGGGGGTGATTCTGTCCCTCAGGGTTTCCCCCCATCCCGGGGGTCTCCCGGTTCCCCCAGGGGATCCCCCCAATCCCGGGGCGCTCCCAGTGTGCTCCCATCCTTATCCCGTGGTTCCAATCCCGTTCCTATGGGCTCTATCCCAGTTTGTCCCAATCTCAGGGCTCTCTCCATGTCCCAGTGGGATCCCACCTCCATTCTGGGTTTCCCATCCCATTCCCAGTTCCCCAGTCCCCATTTACCCCAGTTCCCCAATTCCAGTTTATCCCAGTTCCCCAATCCCCATTTACCCCAGTTCCCCAATTCCAGTTTATCCCAGTTCCCCAATCCCCATGTACCCCAGTTCCCCAATTCCAGTTTATTCCAGTCCCCCAATCCCCATTTACCCCAGCTCCCCAATTCCAGTTTATCCCAGTTCCCCAATCCGAGTTTATTCCAGTTCCCCAATCCCCATTTACCCCAGTTCCCCAATTCCAGTTTATCCCAGTTCCACAATCCCCATTTATACCAGTTCCCCAATCCCAGTTTATCCCAGTTCCCCAATCCCAGTTTATCCCAGTTCCCCAATCCCCATTTACCCCAGTTCCCCAATCCCTGTTTGTCCCAGTCCACTCCTGGTTTATCCCAGTGTAATCCCATTCCCAGTCCCTCCCAGTGCCATCCCAGTCCGTCCCAGTTTACCCAGTGCGTTCCCTGCAGGTGGTGTCCCGCTTTAACCGCCTCCGGCAGGACCAGCGGGGCTTGGCCTCCAAAGCAGCTGAGCTGGAGCTGGAGCTCAACGAGCACAGGTGGGCTCAGAATTTGGGTTTTGGGGTCGGGATTTGGGGCATTGGGGAATGGGATTTGGGATGGGTTTGGGATGGGATTTGGGGTGGGTTTGGGGTGGATTTGTGGTGGGTTTGGGGGATTTGGGATGGGGATTTGAGGTAGATTTGGGGTGGATTTGGGGTAGGGATTTGGGGTGGATTTGGGATCTGGATTGGGGGATTTGGGATGGGGATTTGAGGTAGATTTGGGGTGGATTTGGGGTAGGGATTTGGGGTGGATTTGGGATGGGGATTGGGCGATTTAGGGATCTGGATTGGGGGATTTGGGATGGGGATTTGAGGTAGATTTGGGATGGGGATTTGAGGCAAATTTGGGATGGATTTGGGGGATTTGAGATGGGGATTTTAGGTGGATTTGGGGTAGGGATCTGGGGTGGATTTGGGATGGAGATTCGTGGGATTTGGGGGTCTGGATTGGAGGATTTGGGATGGGAATTTTAGGTAGATTTGGGATGGATTTGGGATGGGGATTTGGGGGATTTGGGATGGGCGTCGGGTATTTGGCATGGGGATTTAGGGTGGATTTGGGATAGGGATTTGGGGTGGATTTGGGATGGGGATTGGGCGGTTTGGGGATCTGGATTAGGGGATTTGGGATGGGGATTTGAGGTGCATTTGGGGTGCATTTTGGGGTGGATCTGTGGGATTTGGGGTCTGATCCCTCTGTCCCAGCCTGGTGATCGAGACCCTGCGGGAGGTGGATCCCACCCGGAAGTGTTTCCGCATGGTCGGGGGGGTGCTGGTGGAGAGGACGGTCAAGGAGGTGCTGCCTGCCCTGGAGAGCAACAGGGAGCAGGTCTGGCACCCCATAAAATCCCAATGGAGTACCCCAAAATCCACTGGGATATCCCCAAACCCACTAGGGTATCTCCAAACCCACTGAGACCCCATAAAAACCCAGTGGAGTGCCCCAAAATCCACTGGGGTCCCATAAAAACCCAATTTTCCCCCCCAGATCTCCAAGCTGACCGAGTCTCTCTCATTTCCCATTTTTCCCATTTCTGATTTTTCCCAATTTCCCTTTTTGCCCCCCAGATCCCCAAGCTGATCAAAGCTATGTCATTTCCCATTTTTCCCATTTTTAATTTTCCCAATTTCCCTGTTTTTCCCCCCAGATCCCCAAACTGACCGAGTCTCTCTCATTTCCCATTTTTCCCATTTTTAATTTTCCCAATTTCCCCTTTTTCCCCCAGATCTCCAAGCTGATCGAGGCCCTGGCCCAGCAGCTGCAGGCCAAGGGCCGGGAGCTCTCGGAATTCCGGGAGCGCCACAACATCCGACTGTTGGGGGAGGAGGAGCCCAAAGCACCGGCCCGGGAGGGGCCCGAGGGGGGCAAGGGGGGCCCTGGGGGGGTCCTGGTGTCCTGACCCCCCTCCCCAAATTCACACAGAGATTCATTTTGGGGGTTTTGGGGGGGCCCCGGGGAGATCCTGGTGTCCTGACCCCAACACCTTCAAATTTCCAGAGGGATTTTGGGATTTTTTTTTTTGAGGGGTGGGTTATGGTGTCCTGACCCCCCTCCCCAAATTTCTAGAGGGTTTTCTGGGTTTGTATTGGGGGGGGTCATGGTGTCCTGACCCCCCCCCCTCCCCAAATTTCCAGAGGGATTTTGGAATTTTGTTTTTGGAGGGGTCGTGGTGTCCTGACCCCCCTCCCCAAATTTCCAGAGGGTTTTCTGGGTTTGTTTTGGGGGGGGTCCTGTTGTGCTGACCCCCCCCTCCAGCCCCCCCAAATTCCCAGGGGTGTTTTTCATTTGTTTGTTTTAGGGGGTTTTGGGGAAATAAATGGGAGTTTGGGACAAAGCCCGGTGTTGGTTTTTATGGGAAATGGAAAAAAGGGTTTGGGGTGAGGGGGGGAGAACCCCAAATTAAGGGGGTTCTGAGGGGGACCCCAAAATGGGGGGTGGGATCTTGAAATGGGGAGAGGGAACCCCAAAAATGGAGGAGGACCCTAAATTGAGGAGGGGGGACTTGAACATGAGGAGGTAAAACCCCAAAATGTGGGAGCAGGGGGACGCCAAAATGAGGGGGTGGGACCTCAAAAGGGGGAGAGGGGACCCCAAAATTGGGAGGTAGGAACCCAAAAATGAGGGGTGGGATCCCAAAATGGAGAGAGCAAACCCCAAAATCGGGAGAGGGGACCCCAGTATGGGGGTGGAACCCCAAAATGGGGAGAGGGGACCCCAAAAAGGGGGTGGGACCCCAAAATGGGGAGGGGACCCCAAAATGGGGGTTGAGACGCCATAATGAGGAGCTGGGGGGGGACCCCAAAATGTGGGAGCTGGGGGACCCCAAATTGTGTCAGTGACACCCCAAGGGGGGGTGCTGGAAGACACTGAGGTGACAAAATGGGATGACAAGGACATGGGGGGGACAAAAGGGGGTGACAGAGAAGGGGGTGACAAGGACATGGGGGGACAAAGAAAAGGGGGTGACAAGAACATGGCAGGGACGTGACAAAGGATGGGGAGGTGACAAAGGGGTGACACAGAAAAGAGGGTGACAAGGACATGGAGGTGACAAGGACACCCGGGCCGGCGCGTGCCGGTGTCACCCGGTGTCACCCAGAGGCGCTGTTGACTGCACACAGTGCCACACCCGCGGTGGCCCTGTCACCGGAGCCAGCCGGTGTCACCCCCCTGTCCCCGCGGTGTCCCCGCGGTGTCCCTGCGGTGTCCCGGGGGTGGGGACACGGTGTTGGCTGCACACGGTGCCACACCCGCGGTGGCCCTGTCCGGTTGTCGCCGGTGCTCGGGGCCATTTAACGGCGGTGCCACCGCGGCGGGGAGGGGACACCATGGAGGGGACACGGCAGGAGGAGCGCGAGAGCCTGGTGGGGGCTGTGCATGGAGTGTCCGGGCCCGGTACGGGGACACTGGGGACACCTGGGGGACACCTGGGGACAGAGGGACAGCCGGGGATGGGGACCCCAATGGGCTTTGTGGCGCTAAAACGGGGACAGGAGAGGGGACAATGAAGAGGGGACACCGGGGGTGGGGACAGGAGGGGTCGAGGACCCGGGGACAGGGGTGGGGACAGGAGGGGACAGCGTGGGGAAGTACCCGGGGGTGGTCGTGGGGAGGGGACAAGGATGGGGACGGAGGGGTCCCGGGTGGGGTGGTGGCCTCGGGGATGGGTTGGGGACAAGGGGGGATGCCGGGGGGTGGTGGCCCGGGCCGGGGTGACAGCGGCGTGTCCCCGCAGTGGTGACAGCCACGCGCATGGCGGGGGCGGCCATGTACGAGCTGGTGCGGGTGGGGCACGCGGAGCTCGTGGGGGAGATCATCCGGCTCGAGGGGGACATGGCCACGCTCCAGGTGTACGAGGAGACCTGTATCCTGTCACCGTGTCCCCGTGTCCCCGTGTCCTCGTGTCCCTGCTGTCCCCCCCCCAACCCCACTGTCCCGCCCGGTCCCCGCTGTCCCCATGTCCCCCCAAACCCCGCTGTCCCCATGTCCCTGTGTCCCTGCTGTACCCGTGTCCCTGCTGTCCCCGTGTCCCCGTGTCCCTGCTGTTCCCCCCCCAACCCCACTGTCCCGCCTGGTCCCCGCTGTCCCCGTGTCCCCGCTATCCCCGCTGTCCCCACTATTCCCCTCAGCCCCCCTGTCCCCGCTATCCCCTCTGTCCCCGTGTCCCCGCTGTCCCCACTATTCCCCCAGCCCCGCTATCCCCTCTGTCCCCGTGTCCCCGCTGTCCCCACTATTCCCTCAGCCCCGCTGTCCCCGCTATCCCCGTGTCCCCGTGTCCCTCTCGCGCCCGGTGTCCCGTGTCCCGCCGCGGTGACGCTTCCTGAGCCGCGCTGCCGCAGCGGGGGTGCAGGTGGGGGACCCGGTGCAGCGCACGGGGCAGCCGCTCTCGGTGGAGCTGGGCCCGGGCATCCTGGGCTCCATCTTCGACGGGATCCAGCGCCCGCTGCGCGACATCGCCGAGGCCACGCGCAGCATCTACATCCCGCGGGGCACCAATGTCCCCGCGCTGCCGCGACACCTGGCCTGGGACTTCGCCCCCAGCAAGAACATCCGGGTGCGTGCTCACTCCCTGTCACCTCCGTGCTGTCCCTTTGTCCCATCCCTGTCCTGTCCCCCGCTTCCCGTCTGTCTTCCCAGCCCCGTCTCATTCTTGTCCCTCCTGTCCTGTTGTGTCCTGTCCCCCTGTCCCCTCCCAGCCCCTCCATCCCTTTCTTGTCCCCCTGTCCTGTCCCCCTGTCCCCTCTGTCCGCCCAAACACTCTGTCCCCTTCCTGTCACTCTGTCCTGTCCCTCTATCCTGTCACCCTGTCCTTTCCCTGTCCCTCCTGTCCCCTCCCCATCTTGTCCCCCTAAGTCCTTCTGTCCCCTTCTTGTCACCTCTCTCCTGTTGTCCCCCGTTTTGTCCCCCCTAATCTCTTTGTCCCTCCCTGCTCTGTCCCCCTCCGTCCCCTTTTGTCCCTCCAATCTCGTCCTGTCCCTGCCAAGGGGACACCATCCTCCATTGTCCCCTCGTTCTGTCCTCCCCTGTCCCCTCCCTGTCCCGCCTGACAAGGAGAGGACCCCAAAAAGGGAGTGGGGACACGCTGGCACAGAGAGTGCGGGGACATTGGGGACACGGGGACATCGGACACAGCAGCACGGGGGTCACAGGGACAGTGGGGGACACGGGGTATGGGGACACGGGGTGGCGGGGACATTGGGGGACACAGGGAAATGGAGACACAGGGCCATGAGGACACGAAGGTCGCGGGGACATTGGGGGACATGCAGGGACACGGGGACCGCCGTTGTCGCCGCCCCCGGGGGGGGCTGACGGTGTCGCCGCCGTGTCCCCAGGTCGGGAGTCACGTGACGGGCGGGGACATTTACGGGACGGTGGCGGAGAACTCGCTGCTGCAGCACCGGCTGATGGTCCCGCCCCGCAGCCGCGGCACCGTCACCTACATCGCGCCCCCGGGGCACTACGGCGCGGCGGTGAGCGGGGCACCGGCACCGGGAGCACCGGGAGCACCGGGATTAGCGGGATCGGGATCACTGGGATCACCGGGGGCACCGGGATCGGGGTCCTGGCTGGTCATAGCTGATCCCAGGCCTATCCCAGACTGATCCCAGCTGATCCTGGACTGATCCCAGACTGATCCCGGGCTGATTATGGGCTGATCCCAGATTGATCCTGGGTTGATCCTGGCTGATCCTGGACTGATCCCAGACTGAACTCAGCTGATCCCAGACTGATCCTGGACTGATCCCAGCTGATCCTGGCTGATTCCAGCTGATCCCAGACCGATCCCAGCTGATCCTGGACTGATCCCAGACTGATCCCAGCTGATTCTGGGCTGATCCTGGACTGATCCCAGCTGATCCTGGCTGATCTCAGACTGATCCCAGCTGATCCTGGGCTGATCCCTGGCTGATCCCAGCTGATCCCGGCTGATCCCGCAGGACGTGGTGCTGGAGCTGGAATTCCAGGGGGTCCGTGAGCCGCTCTCCATGATCCAGGTGTGGCCGGTCCGGCAGGTCCGGCCCGTGGCCGAGAAGCTCCCGGCCAATCACCCGCTGCTGACCGGCCAGAGGGTCCTGGATGCGCTGTTCCCGTAGGGATGGGACTGGGAATAATGGGAATGGGAATGGGAATGGGGACTGGGAATGGGACTGGGAATGGGGAATGGGTGGGATTGGGGTGGGAGGGGTGGGGGACAGAGTGGGGAGGGACAGGGACAGTGATTAAGGACGGGGACAAGGACAGGGAAAGATGGAGTTGAGGACAGGGAGAGATGGATTTGGGGACAGGGCTGGGGACGGCCATGGGGACAGGCACAGGGTCCCGTCACCCCCGTGCCGTGTCCCCGTGTCCCCAGGTGTGTCCAGGGTGGCACCACGGCCATCCCGGGCGCCTTCGGCTGCGGGAAGACGGTGATTTCGCAATCGCTGTCCAAGTACTCCAACAGTGACGTCATCGTGTACGTGGGCTGCGGCGAGCGCGGCAACGAAATGTCCGAGGTGCTGCGGGACTTCCCCGAGGTGACAGCGACACGCGACACCGCGGCACGGGGACACGGGAACGGCGGGGGGACACGGGGACGGCGGGGTGACACGGGGACAGCGGGGTGGGACAAGGGGACAGCGGGGGGGACACAGGGACATCGATGGGGACACGGGGACAGCGCGGGGGAGACACGGGGACAGAGGGGGACACGGGGACAGCGCAGGGGACACAGGGACATCGATGGGGACACGGGAAAAGCGGGGTGACAGTGACTCGGAGGGTCCCGAGTGACTTCCCTGAGTGACACCGCGACACTGAACATGGGGACAAGGGGGGCACGGGGACGGCGGGGTGGCAGGGGACATAAGGGACACAGGGGTGGCAGTGACACGGGTGTACGTGGAAGGTCCTGAGTGACTTTGCCGAGTGACATCACCACAAGGGACACGGGGACACAGGGGTGGCAGTGGGTGACAGGCAGTGACAGCGACATGAGTGTCACCAGCTCAGCATGGAGGTGACACGTGTGACAATGTGTCCCCAGCTGACCATGGAGGTGACACGGGGGTGACAGGGGTGGCACGGGGAGGTGACACGTGTGACAATGTGTCCCCAGCTGACCATGGAGGTCGGTGGCCGCTCCGAGTCCATCATGAAGCGAACGACGCTCGTGGCCAACACGTCCAACATGCCGGTGGCCGCCAGAGAGGCGTCCATCTACACCGGTGGGGACACGGGGGACACGGGGGGACACAGGGGACACGGGGGGACAGGGACACGGGGGACATGGGGGACACAGGGGACACAGGGGGACATGGGGGACACGGGGGGACATGGGGGGGGGGGCAGGGACACGGGGACAGGACATAGGGGGACAGGGACACGTGTGTGTGATGGGGACATGGGACAGGGATGTGGGTGTGTGCCAGGTATGTCACACCCGTGTCACACAGGGATCACGCTGTCCCTGGAGGTGTGACACCTGTGCCAGGTGTGTGCCAGGTGTGACAGATATGTGGCACGTGTCACACCGTGTCACACCGTGTCACACCGTGTCACACCGTGTCACACTGTGTCACACCGTGTCCCCATGTCCCCATGTCCCAGGCATCACCCTCTCAGAGTATTTTCGGGACATGGGCCTGCACAGCTGTGTCACACTGTGTCACACCATGTCCCCCCTGTGTCACACCGTGTCACACCGTGTCACACCGTGTCACACCATGTCACACCATGTCACACTGTGTCACACATGTGTCCCCATGTCACACAGGGATCACCCTCTCCGAGTATTTTCGGGACATGGGCTGGCACAGCTGTGTCACACCATGTCACACCGTGTCACACTGTGTCACTCTGTGTCACACAGGGATCACCCTCTCCGAGTATTTTCGGGACATGGGCCTGCACAGCTGTGTCACACCGTGTCACACCGTGTCCCCCCTGTGTCACACCGTGTCACACCGTGTCACACCATGTCACACCATGTCACACTGTGTCACACATGTGTCCCCATGTCACACAGGGATCACGCTCTCCGAGTATTTTCGGGACATGGGCCTGCACAGCTGTGTCACACCGTGTCACACCGTGTCACACCGTGTCACACTGTGTCACACCGTGTCACACCATGTCAACCAGTGTCACCTGGTCACCGTGTCACCATGTCAACCTGTACACTGTGTCCCTGTCCCTGTCACA